>VXBC01009135.1:84817-126026 GCA_013399945.1 Ploceus nigricollis | reverse complement strand
GTTTAATTTGGCTTGTACTCAGGTTATTGTAGATAATTAAAGTAAATCCAATGCAGCTGTAAGCTGCAGCAGTCTCATACAAAAATAATTTGGATCTAGAATATGAAAAAATACTTCATGTGAGATAATTGATTAAATTTAAATTGTTACAACCAAAATTTCCAACTTTATTTAGCCATTAGGTAGTTACTATTTTGCTGCATTCTTGTTTTACATCATATCTCTTTACTGCTGCTTGTTTCAGTTTTGATTTTCTGATCAGTCCAAGATGGCTGTTATGCATCATACTTGATTGTGTGAGAGAGTGTGTGTGCATATACCTGTATGAAAATATGTTTTTGCATACCTTTATGTAATTGTTACTCCCTTGGAATGGTAGAATGGGTGGCACTACAGCTTCTTCACTCCCTGAGTCTTTGAGGTATGAAACCAAATGTTGCACATCAGTTTACAAAACCTGGACAAATAAACTTGTAATGATGCAACAGTTTTGACAAACTCATGTACTCACTGTGTGAGCTAAAGCTTGTAAAAAACATTGTTCCCAAAGGACAGCAGAGTCAGTAGAAGTGCAAATTTGCATGTAGCCTGTTGTAATCTGTTTTCTCCCTTGGTTCCCAGAGCTGAAGAGGTCCCTGTACGCGTTGTTCTCCCAGTTTGGTCATGTGGTCGACATTGTGGCTTTAAAGACCATGAAGATGAGAGGACAGGCATTTGTTATATTTAAAGAACTTGGATCATCTACCAATGCTTTGAGACAGCTACAAGGCTTTCCGTTTTATGGGAAACCAATGGTAAGTTATTTTGTTACCTTTGTAAAGAAAGAAAATTCCCTGGTGGTGTGATACAGTGTTCTGGTACTTGCACCTTGGCAATGAACTCTCACATGTAGTTGTTACCAAAGGATTACTCAGTCAGGTCACATCCTGATGAGTGTGCATTTGTGCAAACTGGAAGGATGCTGAAGAGACTGCAGTTACAACACACACACTTTGAACTTAATATTTAGATTTTTTAATGGGGGACTTTTTGTCTTTCTATGCTGGATTAAAGTTTTTAAGATCTTAAATATTTTCATTTTACTCATCATGTCTTCCATTGAACCAGTTAAATTAATTCTGTAATATTATTGAAATTAGATTAGTTTTCAGTTACTTTATATAGTGTAACATTAATTACTCTTAGGTTGGTAATGAATAGCTAGAATGTGATGCTTCCTTTTTGAGGTAACAGTGAGAAGGGTGAAGATCTCCAGTTTGCTTTCCAGATGTGACCACTGTTTTTTTTTTTAAATTGATGGCTGGTTCTGCTTGACTGTAGATCACCAAACCAAGTAACTGTACTTCAGTATAACTTCAGTGAAGCAAATATAGTGCTGGTTGATAGAACGTGATTTAGTAATGTACTTCATAACATGCAGAATAGCACAGTTGACCTACTTTGTTCTTGCCTGCTTGGATAATTAGGCATCTCTTAATTCTGCAACTGTTGGTGAGGTGTAACAATACATGCAAATGGCCCATGACTTCAGCAATGGGTGGGTACAATTCTGCTGGCTCTCAGCACATTGCTTTGAGCACTGAAGAGAACAGTTGTGCTGCTGAGCCACAAGCTATTTGCCTTAACAGCTTCAGATTCTCTAATTAAATCCTTAACGCAGAATTTTACAAAATCAGTCTGCCAATTATCCTTAAGGAGTTTTGTGCTCAGTAGAACTCAATAAGAAATAAAAGGATTGAGGCTTCATAAGCTTTCAAATGTATTTCCCTCTTTGAATATTGCCTGCAGCCTGTATACTCTAAGCACTGAACAAAAGCATTAAAAAAATCTTAAGCTGTTGTGTAGTTTTTTATTGAGGTAGTCTCTGATAGGAAGAACAATAGGATTGTGTGCATAAATAATAATGTTGCACACTGGTATAGTTATACCTGCATCTGCTTAACCTTCAGCTGTGGGGGGCCTTTGTCAAAAGAACAGCAGCATTTATGCAGTCCTGTTGGGATTAAGGTGGATACTTGCCTTTGCTGTTTAAGGAGTTTGGGTTTTGCTGAATTTCCGTTTCTGCAGAGATCTGAGAAATCACTATCAAAGTTTAACTCCCTTTAAAATGGGACTGAAAACTCACAGTTTTAATAGAAGCTAGTGCCAGTTTTCTCAGATGTCCTCTGTGTAGCTCAGATGTATCTCTCTGTAGGTGCTACCTTGACAGATGTTAAAAAGATGTTGTTAGATAAATGGAGTTCTGATTTCAATGAGCTGAAGTTAGTAATTTCCATATTATGGCTTTTTTTTTAGACTTTTGTAATCGTGTTCAGAAAAAAATATGAGAATTGTTTACTCTGTAAGGGTACCTACACTTTATAACAGTGTTTTTAATATAAAAGGTTTCTGCAAAAAAAAGAAGTGTAAATAGACAGTTAATGTAAGTGGTGCAAAATGTTCAGTATTATTAACTGCAGAATATACTCTGTTTTTCTTTTTTCTTTTAAAAAGCGTATTCAGTATGCAAAAACAGACTCTGATATCATCTCTAAAATGCGTGGGACTTTTGCTGATAAGGAAAAAAGAAAGGAAAAAAAGAAAGCCAAAACTCTAGAACAGTCAGCAAATGCACCAAATAAAAAAGTTATCCAGGTAAGCTGCTTCACTGTTCAGGAAAACAACAACAAAAAACCCAAACAAACAAACAAAAAAACCCCCAAAAAAACCAAACCAAAAAAACCCACAAAAAACCACCATCAAAAAAAAAACCACACAAAAGCTATTCTAAATAATTTTTTTAGGACTTGATGTTGTCTTTTGTTACTTTTCAATTCTCTAAATTGGGGTCTGTTGATTATCTAGAGCTCTTGAGCATTTACTAGGAGTTGAAGGAGAGGAGGCTGGTTACGTAGTCCTTACTGTTCCTTTTTTTTTCCTTCTTTGCTATTACCAGATGAAAATAAAGATGTAGGGCAAAGGTACAACAAATCAAAGTAGAAAGTAGCCCTTTAAGAAAAGGAAAAAAATGGAGAGTGTGCTTGCCTTTAGTACTGGCTTCAAGTGCTCAACCAGCTTTTCTCTTCAGTGTTTTAATTCTGTGTTGCCTAATAAGGCAGAATGGTAAATGAGAACAAGGAACAATGAGAAAAAGACAATTCATTTACCTTAGATATTAGATGTTCCATGTTAGATTAACAGGAGTTAGGCTGGAATTTATCTCCACTAAGGGTCGGCCTGCCTAAAGTAACAACATTTAGTAGCTTTTGCACTGGAGTATAGCAGAAAACATCAAGGCACCTGACCAGATCCCCCCAGTTTATGTATTGGACATGATATTCTGTACTATGGCATGTCCTTTTGGCCAGTTCTAGTCAGCTGTCCTGGCTCCCTCCTGGCTTCTTGTGCACCTACTCACTAGCAGAGCATGGGAAACTGGAAAGGCCTTGATACAAACAAGCACTACTTATCAACAACCAAAATATCAGTTCGTTATCAGTGTTACTCTCATACTAAATTCAAAACACACTGTACTAAGAAGAAACTTAATTCTATCCCAGGTGAAATGAGGATACCTGTCTAGGCCTTCATTTTCAAAACTACTTCCTCCCTGTCTATTAAATGAAATTCTGTAATGTGGAGCTTGACTCAGCCATTAGATTGATCAGGTAGTACAGATGTTATTTCTTTTGATTGCTTGGTTTTGGAGCTAAGCAAAATTCACACGATTGGTTCCCTTTGGGAAGTAGCTCATAGGCACCAAATGTTCCTTGGATTGCAGCTCAAAGAAACCTTTAACATATGTCTTGAATTGTAGAGAAACATGGTGATATGTGCCTGTTTATTTCTAGTGGAACACCTTTGTAAAACTATTTTTACTTTTTTGCTAGGGAGCAACACAGAATTCAGCCAGTGCCCCAGGGACTACACCACAGAATCAGGTAATGTTTTTTATTTTTATCACTGAAAGCACTAATGTTTATAATTATTCTTGATGAATAATAATTTGTTACACATGGAAACTTGAGGATATATTTTACTACTTTGTTTTTGTCCTGTGAGACACTTGTCTAACAGCTACATGACAGTAAACAAACAAAACAAATCCCTTTTTTACTGTATCTGGTTGACAGGAAATGAGAATCTGCAGTTTCTCATTACTATACAGAAAACAGCACTGTTACCAAATCATACTGGATTCTTAAATTTGGACTGTGCTTAGTATCAGTTGAAGGATTCTTAATTTTTTTTTCATTGCTAATAAGTTCCCTTTGACTTACTTTGTTCTAGCAGCAGATAAAGAAAAGGAAGACAAGACAGGATGCCAAAATATCTGCCTAAAAGTTTTATTTCAGGAGTTTGGGGGTTCTCTGCTCGCTTTTTCGTTTTTCTCACAAGTGTCTTATTTTCCAAAGGATTGTGTGGAGATGTAGGAACAACTCCCTACACTTCATCTTGTCTGCTCAGTGACCTTCTGAATGATTCATGTTAGAAGTGAAAGTGGTAAAGAGCCAGGATTTGCAGGAGAGCAAGTACCATAGAAGAATATCTTTGCCTGCCCTGCCCTACATCTTTCTTGAGTACTGCCATTGCATACATAATCAACAGGGGAAAAGGTCTTGCTCCCTGGATTTGTGTATGTCAGTTTGCATCGAGGTACAACACTGAGTGTTTGGGTGTTTCTTTGAACTTCAGAAGTTTATTTTCTAATGGCACTACCTGCAATATTTCCATCAGTAGAAGGAGATTGTTCTGCTGAGGCTTTTTATTTGGCACTGCTTTGAGACTGTTTGAAGTTGGGGTGTCCAGTTTATTTTTATATTTATAATGTACTTGATGACTTGAAGATTCCAGTATCAGCAAGTACTCAGCCTTGTCTGTGGTGGGTGACTACAAATTCATATTAGCAGGCAAATCTGTTACAAGACTAAAGCTCTAAATCTAAATGGGTTTCTAATTAAGACATTTTAATTGAGCTCTGTAATAAAACTATATGGATTTTTTGAGTTTTGATTGCCCAGAGACACTCAGTATTTTGGTTGTACTGCAGGTAAACAGGGCTTGGCCTCCCACTGCTTTCCAGAAGGATGCCACCAGATTCTACCTCCATTCTACAGGTGTCTTGAATAGCACTGCAGCCACTACTGTGGCACCTGGGTGCAGAGTACTGCAGTGTCAGCTCTTGACTAGTTGAGTTCAAATGTGACATCTAAGACAGTATGGTATTGTGATATTTGTGGAAGTAAGAACCTCTCCAAATTAATATATCCGTGTAAAAGAACAAAGGGGCTCTGTCTGCATATTGATAAAGCTGTGGTGAAGCCTAGATAGAATGTTATGAGCAAAACTAAAGAAATGTGAGTCTTGGTTCAAATAATCATGCAGACAGATGCAAAGGAACTGTATGCAACTATGTGTAGTCTTCTGAGCTTTGATCTTCTGTTGTTGCAGGTGCCTGATAACCCACCAAACTATATCCTTTTCCTTAATAATTTGCCTGAGGAAACAAATGAGATGATGCTGTCCATGTTATTTAATCAGTAAGTTTTGAATAGAAATTATTTCTCCTTTGAATTCTTCTGTAACCTGTGTGTGTTTTCTCAGTTGGCAAGCTCACTGTTTAGAAATAAGAGTTTCTTCTGAAGGTATTTCAGTTGTTTGTCTTGCTGCCAAGGTTACAGATGTCAGTTCTGATGACTTGGTTCAGAAAGCAAATCTAATCTTTTTTGTAGCTGGTTTTGATTGTGTCACTTATCTGCTATCAATTTGCACTGGATTTAAGCTGGTGACTGTAATAGTAAAGTCTGTAGGACAGCAGGAGCAGTTTTAAAACTAGTTAGATTGCTTCAGTATGTGTACAGCTCTGACTAAACTGCTTCCACATAATATTCCTTAATTGAGGCATAGTACTTAGGATAGAACATGTAAAACCCTTCAATTTAAACTTTCATTAGCAATAACTATTGCACTAATAGATGTTTCTGATAAGAAGCTACTGAAGAGAGATGTGTTATTGAGCTAAGAAGTACTTTTTGACTCTCACCTTATTTTAAAGGTTTCCTGGATTCAAAGAAGTGCGCTTAGTGCCAGGGCGCCACGACATCGCATTCGTGGAGTTTGAAAATGAGAACCAAGCAGGGGCTGCTCGAGACGCTCTCCAAGGATTCAAGATCACTCCATCTCATGCCATGAAAATCACTTACGCGAAGAAATAACTACGTGCTCCTGTAAAGGAGTTCTCTGGATAGGTGGTTTTTTTTTTTTTTAAACACTGATACTCTGGTCAGCTAGCATGTTTGCTGTTCTCTGCAGAAAACATAAGACTCAAATAGAATTGCCACAATGACCAGGGCACGTGTAAAATTTCCACAGATCACCCAGATAGTAACTTTTTCTGTTGAAATACTAATTTTTATAAAATAAAATATAAATATGCTGTTTTCAAGCCATGTTTTTTTTCCTCAAGTCTGTCTCATTATTGATTAACCTTGCAGGGCTTTATTCAGTTTAAGAACTTTTAAGGTGATCCTTATTTCTCAGAAGTGAGTGCTAAAAATAGCTTTCTTTCCAGAGCAAAAGTATGATCAGGGATGCTGAATTCCAGCATATTCAGAATAAATACAGCATTCAACCTCATTATCAAGGGGACAGCTGTTTTGCCACTTAGGGAATACAGCTTATCATTAGTGGTTTTTTCCCCCAGGTATAATTAGAAATTGATTACAGTTTGGCAGTAATGTGATTCCACTTGGTTTTGTCTTGGTGGCTGGCAGTAGAAGCAAGTCCTGAGAGGAAACATAAAAGTTTCAGGTTTTTAGCCAGGCTTTTCCAAAATACATGTCCTAATGCTTCTGGGTTTCTCAGGTTTGATTTACTTTATTTTTTCTCATTTGTTAAAAACTTAATAGGTTTTGTGTGACATGAAATACATTGGATGTAGTGAAGTAATCAGATATAGTATTGTGAGTTGTAACTGTTCTAAATATTTCAGAAAAAAAATCACTTTAAAAGGTTGTAGTGTTTTGTATCTGGAACATAAACCATGTTTATTTGCACAAGACTTAGAAAATTGAAGTTTCACCTACTCCCAGAGTACATTGCAAAATGATGTCTCTTTCACAGTCATTTCAATTATCATCCTATCTCCATTTATGTACTTTTTTGTTCTTTTTGGTGATTTTGTGTATGTGTGATTTCACAAGTATTCTAATACTTGCAAATGAAAATAATTTCAATGTGCCTGTAAGAGCAAAAATGACAGTTATTCCATCATAAACTTGAATTTTTCATCCTGCAGTCATAAATTTATAGATAATAATTATGCTGTCATTTCCTCCCACTAGTTTGTGTGCACATGACTACCATTGCTTTTCACCTTTATTCACTTTAAGGGTATGGAGCTGTCTGCAAAGGAAGTGAGAGACAACCTACAGGAGGTTGAAGGAAGGAGTAATGGGCTGGAAGGCTAGAGGAGGAGGTGGTGAGGTCAGCTGTGATGGGAAGGCGATGCTAGAAGTTGCATGATGCACTTTCTTTTAAAAGAGTGTGGGATTTTTGATGACAGCNCACTTTTAAAATCAGGGCAACAGTTCTGTCTGGGAACTGAAAGCTGGTACAGCCAGAAGCTCTTCAGGCCTCCTCATGAATGGGGAAGTGCTGCTTCACTGGAGTGCAATTCGGGAATTTCCAAACTTGCCCTTGGTTATTTCTAAGTGCTAATCCAGACCAGCCTGCTGTAGCCTGACTGCTGTGCTGTTGTAAAGAGGTTGTAAAGGGGACTTTTAAAGTCAGCCTGTGGCACTGTTTAGTGTCTGGGACCTGCAAACCCTCAACAGAGTTCAGCTAGGTAATGAAAAGTGAAATGGTTGCTGTCCTGGCATGACCTCTGTGTTTTGCTCTGACTGCATCTCTCTGTGGAAGGGATCTTGCCTGTATGAGTATGCAGTGATTGAGTTCTTAGATTTCAAATTTTAATTGATGACTTGAAAAGCCTTTTTACTGCCTTGCAGCTCCCTAATAATTTGTTACATTGTATCCATCTGCTGTTGTCCCAGTAGGTCCTTTTTGTAGACAGGAACAGGGGAATCTCTGCCACTGAGGGTTTTTGGTCCACAGAAGATGGTGCTTGTCAGTGAGCATTTGTGAAAATTAAGGACAGGAGGATTAAGAAGGATGTAATTTCATTTGCTTCTTACCAGAGCCTGACTTAATTTTCATTCTCAGACTTTGCTTGAAGTACGATTAAGGCTATGGGCAGCTCTAGGAGGGCTTAGAGTGTTTAAATAATACAGTTGCTGATTTAAATGTTAATACAGAATGGCTTTGGAAGGGGATTCAGCTTTATGAGTCACCCCTGAGGTTTTCCCCTTGCCTACAGCTCCTCTGGTGGGATGGAATGTTGCCACAGCCCCTTCCTGTTAGCCTGGTGTGTTTCTCCAGGTGTCTGCCTCTTCAGTAAAAGGTGAGGATTGCTGGACCTGGCACACACTCATCAAGTGCTGCAGCAAAAAAAAGTGACACAAAGTGTTTATTTGATGATTTTACTTTTGTGTCTCAGATTAATATGTCCTCTCACAAATGGAAATTTTTGGGAGAAGCTTACTAGCAAGAAGCTGTGTACTGATGATGACTGTGTCTGTAAGTAAATTTGCTTTAACTTTGAGGACAAAATAGTTTTAAAAATAATGTTGGGATGAAAGGAAAACTACTTTGCTTGTTTAGCTCTGTCATATATTTTGTCTTGTCAACTGGCTATGTAGAATGTCACATGCAGTTTTACAAAAAAATGGGTTTTGTAAAGGGACATTTTTCACTTAAGTGAAAAGTGTAGAGAGGGATTCTAACTTTCAGTGCTGAAATTGCTTCTAAAGCTGTTATTTTGATTACTGGAAAATAGAAAAATGCACAGAACAAATTCTTGAAGACTTTAACTGTTTCAAGATAACCTACTTTTATATGTAGGAATAGTTTTACTACAAGGTCACGTGTATTTATATTTCTGCTAAAGTATGTATGTATTTGAATTCATCTACCTCATTCTTTTGTTGCCTTTTTTCCCCCCAGACACCAATTCCCTTGCCAGAGCAGAAGAGGATTATAACGCTTCAAACTGCAGATTCATTAATATTAAGAAGGGCCAGTTGATTTATGTTCACTCAAAACTAATGAATGAAAAAGACTCTGGGGAATTCTGAGCTGCAAGAGTAGGAGTTGATTCTTGTGTATATGAACAAACTAGAAGTAGATTAACACACGTTGTCAAGAAATGGATGCAAATGCTGAGCTATTGTGGGGCTTAAAGCAGCAACTTAGTTTTAAACGTGAATGATTAAACTGGTTGAGGAGACTTGAAGGGGTTTAATATTTTTCTTTTTTTAAATGAAATATCTTCAATAGCTATATGGTAATTATGAACTGAACCTTTACAGAATGGCTCAACAGATTTTTTCTGTGGCTGTTCATGAAAACAGTGGGGGAGAAAGCTTTTATCACAGGGGCCTTTAAAGTCTTAAATTTAAGGGAAGCAAATATAAAGATTGGCTGTGTTTACAAAAAAGATCCAGATAAACTATAAGCAGTATTCATTTACTCAAAAACATGTATGCCTAGATCAGAACTTCTGTCAGTGGTTTGTTTCATGTGCCAGCTGATTGGAACCTAGGAAATGTAAAGCAGATTAAGAACACTACTGGTAACTCCTTTTGACTAAGTGATAAACCAGCTCAAAGCAGATGAGGATTGTTTTAAGGTATCTAATTTTACACCTCCTTGCTTGAAGGTTTATGGAGAACAGTATGAAGACCATATAACACACGTTGGTTTTTTCCTAGCAGTTCAGTGTCAGAACAACATGTCTGTCAAGAAGCAAATAAGACTGTTCCTACAAGTGTAAGGAATTTACAAAACCCCAGCTGGCTACATAATTATACTTGGCTATGTAATACTAATTTGCTGTAAAATTAAATCATTATTTTGACAGTTGATTGTAGCATATCACAGATCCTTAGGAATCCAATCTTTGGGCCTTTATAGAGGCAAATGACCTCAGTAAAATCCCTAACATAACCTCTGATACAGCAGATATTGTAAATGTTGCAATAAAGGCTTGATGCTTTAAGGTCACGTAAGTTTTACCCAAAGCTTTGTTTTTTAGATATTGGAGCCTGGATATTGTGCTGTAAACTTTGGTGTACTAGTGCACCTTCCATTAATTGTATATATAGGTAGACACTGTCATACAGAACTTGTGATTACTGTGAGACCATGCTTGCTTTCTCATTACAAAGCTAATGGTGTGTCAAGAAACTGAGTTACAAGGGTTTTGGAAACACATTAGCATTCTGTGAATACGTAGGCTGCATTTCTGAAAGAATGGTTGTCCCTGCACAATAGTGCATTTTACTAAAAAAATTATATTTTTACTAAATATCTGAAACACTTCACAGAGGAGTGGAAGAAGAAGGTCCTTTCTCAGAGGCCAGCATGGTTTGGCTTACAACTAACAACTTTCTGTACTTGAAACCAAATTGAATGTTAGGTTTAAAGTACTTGCCTTCATCCATCCTCAACATTTTTAGTTATATGCTGTTTTGCAGCATATGACAAAATACAATTAGCATTTTCATCTTGAAATTATATCTGGAGTCTTCAATCCTAGGTCCAGATTATTAGATGGGTTTCATTAACACAGAGGAAATAAGTGAAAGGAAGACTTTTGTGTCATGTTAATAGTTGCAAGGATTTGCACCAGAGAAGCTTTATTTGAGGAAATATGCATCTTGGTTAAGTGATTGCTTTTTTTGACACTACATTAGGTCATTCTAAATTTGGCCCAGAAGCATTATGGCAATTAATTGGTCAAAGAGCATGAAGGAACTGCTACAATACATTTTAAGCTCTTTTCTCAGTAATATGACAGCTAGTCTGCTGCATGGCAAGCTGAACTGGAAGTAGAGGTAGGTTAAAGCCATGTCTTAGCCTGAAGGCTGACTCAGTGTCCAGAATGGGACATTGTCAGGCTGTAGTGCTGAGCTTTAATTGGGAATTCAGTGACACAGACTTCTGTAAAGCCAGTGATGCAGACTTCCAGTCCTTTCACCCTTCCTTCACATTCTTGCTGTGCAGGAACATTGCAATGAAAACAAAGGGTGGTACAGAGACATCTACTGATCTCAGCTCCTTTTGCAAATGTGACTTTAAGGATCAAACTCTTTGTTCACATTTAAAATAGTCTATAGCACATCTTGACCCATCTGTGTGCTGCCTGCTCCAGAAATATCTCTTAAAGGAACTGTTTCAAATAGAGTTGGTGTTGCACCACCAGCCCTCCATCTGCAAATCAAAATCCAGTCTCCTGCTCACAGCTCTGTGACCTTCTCCCAAGCCACTGGCAATGTTTTTGCCTTGCTTTCGTGGCCTTACACCTTCAAAGCCCAATATTGGTGTAAGATGGGCTCTCTTTGGAAGGGGTTGCCTTTTAAATGAGGAGATCTGATGATGCCCAAAGTTGAACAATGAATCATCGTGCAGCACAAATGACATTGTGTGAAGGAATGTCTTATAGGGAACTCGATGGGGAAAAGCACTAAGGGAGACACCTGCTACATTAGAGACAAGCCTGAAAAATAACAATAACCTGGGGGCCTCTGTGTTTCCATCCCTCCTTTTATTTCAGGGTTTTTTTCCCTCCCAAAAAGGTAACTTTCACTGTTGGAATCAATGTATGCCATTAGCTACAGACCTTGCTATAATAAACCTTTCTGCCTGTGGACTTCTCTCAGGATCCTTTTGTGCAGCACTTGGGGTAGTCCATGTGTGTTGGTTGGTGTTTGAGCAATAAATCTCAAGAGGTTGTTTTTGGTTTTTTTTCTCAGTGCTGAATACAACAGGCTGAACACAATATGCTGTGTGCACATCAAGAGTGGTGGTGTTGGATTGCCTGCCTTCCCTCAGGCACTTAAAATTGGCCATTTGCTGTCTGAGTACTCTGGTTACCAGGAGGCAGGTGTTCTGCAGCAGCTCCCTGTCTCCTGCTTGCAATGGGCAGCTATGTGGGATGCACTGGATACACTGCTCTGATGTAAATGAGCAACACAGTGTGATAATTCCCTGCAGCAGAATCTGGATTTATGTAGGCAGATAAGATAATAGCAGGAAGGAAGCAACATGCTCTGGAAGTCTTTTCCCTGCCAGAAGTTTTCAAGCAGAATACTGGCATTTATTTTCTAGTCAGCAGTTCTCTAAGTGTGCTGCATACCCTCAGTCTGTCATCCTTTTCATGTGGGATTAGGAATTGTTTAAGGATAAAGGGTTACGTATGACTAACCAATCCAGGTATTGATGTTTAGGAATACAAAACAAAAAAAAGAAAAAAGGAAGATAAATGAGCTTGAAATTAAGAGAGATGGAGGTATTGTCTAATTAATTTTAAGAATTCAAGGCAGGAACAAATTATCTGAGCTGTGCAAAATGAGTCAAAAGACAAAACACCTCTTTCTTTTCCAGAATCCTTTGAATCTCTTATAGTGTACTTTGTGTATATTATAGCATATTCTGTGTATAGCATATTCATTTACCTTTGGAGGGCAATAAAGCAATGTTAATCCTTCTGTAACCTCAGAACATTTTTCCTCTTAACTCTCTTTTTCAAGACATTAATTTCTTTTGTGACTAGCACTGAGAGCAGGCAATCTCTTGGCTGCTACCAGGGAAAGCTGACAGGAGGAAACCTGGGCACCCTCTCTAAACACACACTTCCTGTAATAGATATTGTGAAACCAGCAACCTTTCTTCAGAACAAGAAAATTTTTATTTATAAGCAGCGATTTGGGATGAGGACACAGTCCCACACAGGATTTGTTCTTTAGGAATTTTTTACGTGCATACGCTTCGTTACTTGTTAATAAAGCTGATGGCCTTTGAATTGGTCTAAGTCTCTGTGGTCTAAATAAGCTATGTATGGGATTAGATGTGTGACCTTGGCATGCATTTTCCTGCCATAACCTTACACCATGTATTAGCTATTAGAAATTCCTCCCTTGGATGAGCCATCTGTGCCTCGTTGGGATAAATCTTACGGTTGAAAGAGTTATGTAGCAATCGTGAAAACAACAGCAAATAAATATGGGCTTTAGTAGTGTGTCAAAAAGAGCCTCTTACCTGTTGTGTGTGTTGGTACAGGTTATTTTCATGGCTCTAAGCCAGGGGAAAAATAATCACTTGGGCTGGAAGGGACCTTTAAAGGCCATCTAGTCAAAACCCCCTGCAAAGACCTGGGACGTCTTCAACTAGAGGTGGTCGCTCAGCATTCTGTCCAACCTGGTGCTGAATGTTTCCAGGGATGGGGTATCCACCACCTCTCTGGGCAACCTGTGCCAGAGTTTCACTGCCCTCACTGTAAAAAACTTCCTTATGTATAATCTAAATCCACCTATGTTTTGTCCTATCACAACAGGCCCTGCTAAAAAGTTTGTCCCCATCTTGTAGGGGGACAAACTTGTAGCACCCTCTGCTAACGGAGTAAACAAGTTGCCCCTTGTCTCCTTAAAAAGGAAAGAAGCCCAGAAGTTTCTCTCCTTAATTTGCTTAAAAGACACCTCATAGGACCTTGGGGACTTCACCTCAAATTTAAGGACAGCCAATTGGACAGAAGCCAAAAGGTCCCACCTAAACAATTCCCTAAAAAAGAAGAGAACAAAGGAAGTAATCGCTTTTGTGAAGTGTTTCTAGTGGGGCAAGAAATTCTTACCCTGGCTTGGCTTTTTCTCTGCAAAGAGATTTGTTATTTTGCCTTTTAATAAAACTTTTCTGTTCCTAACACCGTCTCAAGAGCCATCCTGCTAACTTTATGCCATCTGAGGTAGCTGAGCTATCTTGGGTGTGATACTTTTCTCTGAGAGCTTATTCCACCTGGCTCAAAGAGATACATGTATATCACCATCTTTCTTATAAGCCCTTTTCAGGTATTGAAGGGCTGCTGTTAGGTCTTCATGTGTCCATTTTAGAAAGGCTGTGTGGTGGGAATGCACCCTACACCTCGATACGCGTTGGGAGCTGTGAGTACCGAGATAGCACCTGTGGCACTATGTGTTTGCAAACAACAGACAAAATACATTAAATTTCCCTGTGGCTATGAATAAAAATTATGAGCTGAGATTTAGCACTTGCTAGTGGAAAATGTGAGTTTTTCCTCAATGCATCGTTTCATATCACTGCTTACAGATATTAATGTATCCAGTTCTACATGGATGTGTAAGATGCAGCGTTATACTTCACAAGATGAAGCTTTATATACGTCTCCACAAAGATACCATCCTTTCCTCTTCAGTCTCAGTGCAGGAGCTCCAGGCCAGAACTGGACATCCTGTGGTATAAAATAGTCCTTGACATTGCACTTAATCCTTAACCCAAGTCCTTATGAAAAAACTTGCAGACGTAGCTGGTTTCAGCTCCTGTTTGCTCTTTAACCAGCTTGTATGAGCTATGGATACTTTATATACACGTGGATACTATATGTGGACAGCAAAACAACTAAGGGGAGAATACTTCCAAATGCACGATGCATACACCAGGGAGTAGGTACACATGTATTATCCTTTTCAATGTTGCACAAAGGGCAATGTTTGGAGTCTCACAGAAAAACAACTTGCTAGTACTTCTTTGGCAGCCATCGTGACAGAATGTGGGCAGTGTGCTTTTATTCCTCTTTGACTTTTCCCTGGCTACCATCAGAGACCCTGTTCAAAATGACCTCTTCTGTACAGAAAAATAACTCAGCAAACCTGAAGGGGGCATCAGAATCTGTCTTTGCTACTTGAAAATCTGAGGAAAGTAGTATAAGGGTTGACTTTGTGGTATTCATAAAGCATCTGGCTGTGAAAGAACATTGTAGTGACATGTATTCTTATCTCCTGAATTCAGTTTCTAATGGTCAGCTGTTGGATGGTCTCTAATCCAGTGCAGCTTTATAGCACCTTTTGTCTGCACAGTGTCACAGGTACTTGTGTAAAAACTGTCATCACATATGCACTGATGACATAAGCTACAGTCTGAACTCAGGTATGATGGGCTAGATAAACTTACAGCTTCATTATATGACTTTTGGGCAGGATCAGTTTTTAAAGTTGCATAGAGCATTGCAACTTCATCCATTAGTCTGCCGGGGTGTTATACAAGGAATGAAGCAATTCTTGACGTCTTTGTCCATGGTGTATCTGACAGTAATCTCTTACTGTGTAAATGTTCCACTGAGAAGGCATGTTGAGTAGATTCTCTGTGCACAAGGGATGGTGTGTGTGCTCAGAAGAGTGCAGATGTTGAGTCAGATATGGTCTTACTCTAGAGAAGATCCACTGTGTGCCTCAATTATCATTTATTCACTTGAATCAAATCAGGACTTTGTTTTTTTCAGAATGGTTAACTTAAAATTCCCATTGCTAATGCTGATTACTACAAGAGAAAAAACAAGACTCTTGCATTTAGAAAAAAGTCTCAGTTTCTACCCTTTACAAATGTAGGGAAGTATGGCAATTTTAGCAGCACTAACATTAAAGGTAAACAAAATGATCCCGGACGTGTATGATGAAATCTGGGATTAGTGGAGAAGGGAGAAATGGCAGGGGAGCACAGGATGTCTATAGGGAACTGCTGAGTGCTTGCAGATGACAGCACTATTAATGTGAAATTGACAGTTACAGATCAATAGCTTTGACACTGAACGTGCATCTGCTTCCTGCATTTCACATTCTTAGGTGAAGCTCACTTCCAGAAGAACACAGCTTGCCATTCAGACCCCTCAGTGTTTGTGCTGTACCTGGCTGAAATAAACAGGAACTGGCTTTCAGGAGGAGGGGAGAGTCAATATTATGCTAGGAGGCATTGAAGGGTGCTTTGGATCTTCCAGAATCTTTCTTTTTCCCCTACAGTGATTATTGTCCTTGCTGTTTCTTTGTGGAAATCACAGCAGTTTCACCAATACTGTTTCAGTAATGTGTACACTAGATAAGATCTCATAGTCTGTTTCAGTTCATTTTGTCCCAGCACAGGGGAAATACCTGCAGACCTGAATGCATGTCAGGTTTGCATTTAAACAAGGTTGTGTAGCACTCTTGATGTGGCCTCAAAATGCACTCTTAACTCATGGCATCTATTTGGCTGAACTTCATATTAAGTTTTCAACCTTAGGCAGGGATTCAGAAGTTTTTAAAACAGCCTGTTGTGTAATTTCCAGCAAGGGTAATATTCTTAAGTCATTAGCTTAAGGAAAAAGCTTGTAAGAAAGCCTTTCACTGCCATGGTACACTGGGAGCAGCAATGCTGAATGATTGCAGGGTGACATCCAGTGGCTGGCTTCTGCCTGGCTCTGGGAAGGACTGGTGAGGGACAGGGACAGCCCAGCTGGGAGGACCCTTGGGGATCCCCTGCTTAAATCCCACCAAATCCACATCAGAGCCCTCACGGATTTGCCTCATCTTGAAAACCTCCAAGAACTCTGGGTAATTTGTTCCTTAATTTATTCCAACAGTGAAAATTTATTTTCTTTAAAATCTGTTTGGTTTTGTAGGGTTTTTTCAATTTACGTCCCTTTTCCTCCACAGAACACCTCAGCAAAGGGCCCAGATCTACCTTCTCAATAAACTCCTTTAGTTTCTGGGAGGCTGCTTTGTGTGCCCCTGGAACTCTTTCTTTCCCAGGCTTGAGAAGTGCAGCTTGCACAGCCTCTACTATTGGGGTTTCTGTACCCTCCCCACCCCCTTTTTCTTTAACAAGTTCCAGTTGCATAGCAGCAAACCAGGTTTTCTGAGTTGGCTTGTTGGAGAGGATGAAATGTGTGCTCTGCTATTCTCCCTCACCCAGACCACTTTTTTTTGAGCAGGCTATTGTAAGAAGATGCCTGTCTTTTATGAATCTGAGACCTCTCATAACCTTGAAATTTAAGATGCCTTATAATAACTGAGTAAGGAAATTAATAACTGGAGAATGTAATTGCTAACTTTGGGCCTTGTGTTGATTTTAAAAAAGAACTTGCTAGTTAATTCTTTCTGGCTTATATTTATTTACTGGAAATACCTGATTTAAGCTGAAAGGTAGTTTGTTTTTCTTTCCTCTTCTCTGGCAATGGGGACATGCTTTATCTTCTCTTGGCTGACACTGATCTGTCTTCATGGCTTTTTCCCTTACAGTCTCCCACCCCCACTTGGTTTTCTTGAACTGGTATGGCTGTGCCATCAGCCCCAGAGGTGGAACAAAATGGCTTTCAGGTTTAGAAATGGCTGCTTTTTTCAGGGTGGACGATGAAAAGCTGCTTTGGGATGGATGAATAGAGTTATGTCAATACAAATAACAAGGAGCCAGTGTGAAACTGATTGCTCTTCCTGCTCAGACTGAAATTACACTGCCAGCCTCTGACAAGCAGAAGCTCAAAATACATGGGTAAAACTGCAGGACTGATTAGGAAACACTGTTGAATATTGAATATACATGTAACACTGGAGTTTCTCAGCACCATTTAAACAAGGATGTGAATGTCTCTGAAAAGTATAAAATGTAGAAGAATGCTTAGTTTGGAGCAAGCACAAAAACTGTAAAACTTGCCATACACACAAAGTGGAACCAGCCAGGTAGCCTAAATTACAGTTGCTGGGATAAGCTTCACAAAGAAATGATGCAAGCTTGTGAAAGAAGGATCCATTCAGATGTACTAAATGCAAAGACATCACCTCCTGACCAGGGAGTGCAGGGATGAAACTTGAATTTAATACAGGATGGCTGTGTTTCTGAAGGTACGAGCTGCAGCATCTGTGCCTTGTTACCTCTGCTTGGGCCATCTTCCATGTCAGGTCTGCTTTTCTCAGGTCTTTTGAGGGTCCAGACATCTCCCACTGCTTTCTTTAGGTACAGTTCTTTCACTCCCATTGGTATCATGTAGCACTATCTGTTAGTAAATTCCTACATTTACAATGTTGGTCTTGCTTTGAGGCACAGCAGTGATCTCTGAGAGCATTTCTCACACTGTGACAGATATTATCATGACACAATTATTTCAAACATTTACTGTTACATCTTTGAAGCAAAACGTCCCATGTGCCCTGAAAACTAAGCCCAGGTTCTAACATTCAGCATCTCTTTCCACAAAACCCACTAATTTTAGTAAAATGAGTTATATGCTGAGCAGGAATATCTCACATAGTGAGAAGTCAGATTTAGAAAAAGACATGAGAAACAGGTCTAGAACAGAACTGGAAAACAGTTACAGATCTCTCTCTACTTGGGTAAGGTCTATGCATCTCCATGCATTTCTTAACCTCTCCACTTGCACTGTCCTGAGAAGGGGCTACAGCTCAAATGAAGAAGTTTTGACAACTCCGCATTTTTCCCTATATAGGGTAAGTGGGATGACACATTAAAGACATCATAGTGACTTTGCAGATTCTACTTTTCCCATTTTTTTTCATACTGCTGCAGCCTTTTATTCTAAACTTTCCCCAGGAATGATTGCATTGTCCCTTTTAGAACTGTCTTGTTCTTTGAATCACTGGTGATTACTTTTTTTAAGGAGCAATATGAATTTGAGGATGAGGATATTTACTGATCTCCTTAATGCACACAGCTTATAGTTTTTCTATTCCATCTCCTTGCAGAGTTTTCAAAGCACAGTGTGTGGAACATTGTGAAGATCTATTTGCATGTCAAATAAGATACAAGTAAATTAAGGGTTTGCCTGGCATCACCATCAACACATGCTGTACAGGATATTAAACTAGCCTGAATCTACATGACCAGTGCTAGAAGTTTTACCCTTTGTAGCATGAAGTGCTGTAATCTGCCTAAAGAACATCCCAGGTGTCAAGCTAACTGCATTTTGATTACACAAAGCTGTGCTACTCTTACCAAAGAGAAAACAAGAATGCGTTGTCAGCCACGCCACCAAGAAGCCATTCATTGGAACAGCAAACTCAGACGTTCAAAATCCTCTAGAAGTCTGAAGGAACAAAGAGGTTTTTCTCTTATAAAACTTTCTACTGAAGAATTTCTCTGTTCTGCACCAGAACTGAGACCTAACCCCTTCTGTCACCAATAGCTGCCTCAATCCCCTTCAGGAGTGAGGACAAGTAGGATGCACTCAGCCAGAGTTTAAACTATGAGGAATTAGAAAGAGGATTTCCCTGTATCACAGCTGAATGCCCAGCCCCTTGGGCTATTGTAAACGCAGAGGAATTTCTCCACCTCTGACTTCCAGAAAACCTGCTGGGGACTTCAGCAATCTTCAGCAAAAAAAAAAAAAAAATCACTGAAAACAGTTGATTTATAACAGCATACTGACTGGTGTGGGCTATATTCCAACACTGCCACTAACAGATGGACTGGCAGCTCTCTGCTCCACAGTGCTGTTCCAAGGGTGTGCCATATGGGAAGAAAAAACTCTGAATAGAGCTGGGTACTACACCTCCAGACCTAGTCCACCCCTCAAGCAATTTTACAACACTCTTCAGTAAAAATACAGTAGTGAAATCTAATTTTTTTAAAATTTCCCATCTGTTTGAAAAATTGAATTTTCCCATTGGTTTGAAAGACAGGTGTCTGCTAAGGAAGGCAAGAACCTCCCTTGGGATGGAAAATATGACCCCCTTCCCTCCAAATTATTGTAACTGGTGCTGGGCTGGACACTGCAGTGGCAGCGAATTCTCCTGCAGTAGCTGCAGCTGGACTGTTCCCCTCCAATCCCCAGAGAGGAGCTGAGCCCCCTGATCTCGTGGTGTCTCTGCTCCTTCCCAAGGAAAAGCCCCCAGCTAAGAGGCTACAACCAACTGCATCCCTTCTCCCCACCTCGACAACTTCTTTTGTCTCTCTTAAGTACTGGTCGTTATTATCTGTTAGGTAACGGGTGGGAGAAAATTCCCTGAGAGAAAGGGGAAGAAAAGAAAAAATCCTAACCTCCAACACCATCTAAAAAAAATAAATTCTTCTCTCTTTAACAAATCTTAACACCACTGCCACAGTTTGAGGGCTTGACCATAGGCAGTGCTTTGCTGTAGCAGATATGAAAATAAGCATTACAATACAGACAGGAGAGCTGTCCTTAAGTTGCATTCTGACCACAACCACATTTTGGGTCTCTCTTTTCATCTTTGGGATTCATGAGTTTTTAGCACTTTTGTATCTAGCAGTTATTTACTTTTTTCCTTGACTGTTGGTATTCTGTTTGTCAGTAAACTGTTATTTTTTCATCTATATCTACTTGTATGTCACTCCTTAATGGTGGAAAGGGATGGATTGGAATCAAGGGGGAGGTTTCACTGATTTCAGAGTGCCCATCTTTTAAAACTGTCTTAAACCAAGACACAAGGATAGTTTGAAAAGCCATGGCAGAAAATGACTAATTCTGTGGTTCAGGCTATTAAGCTTGGTCATCCTTTGATATGTGCTGAGGTATGTGTGTGTATAAAGGCATAAAGTGCTGCTGAGCAAATTTAGGTTGTATTTTCACTGATGTGTGTTAAACACACTTGGGCAGCAGGAAAATACTGAGTTCTTTGGAAGCTTATACAATTCCTGAGTAAATCTTAGTGGGTGTTGACAGTTTCTGGAGTTGCTTCAAATTGCCTGAATGTGACCAGTGAACACAAAGAGTCTGGCAGGGCCATTCTGGAGTTTTATCAGAAAAGTAGTGCTTTTGCATTAGTATCTAGTTCATAGAGTTTGTGGGGAGAGAAAAATATGTAGCAGAAAAATGCTTCTTTAGGCTCTTCTTGCGAACGTAGATATTGATTTTTTCCCACTTTTTATCTGTCACTAAATACTCCTGTAACAAGGCTGTTAGGTCAAGGCAAACCAGACCTTGACCTGCCTACTGGCCAGGGTTTGTTCCCTGGCCATGCATTGCCAGGCCTACAATTCCTTTGCATTTCCTTGCCATTCCTACCCAACCTTGCACTTCCCTTGCCATTCCTGACTATCCCTTCCTTTGCCTTCCTGACCCATCATGTCCATCCCTTGTCCTTCTTACCACTCATTGCCTTGCATTGAGTTGTTCACTCATCCCCTACCTTGACTTCCCTACCGCTTTTTTCCTGGCTTTGCTGTGCTCTGCCTGTTCCAGTTATGATGCTCATTGCCTTCAGAAACTCAGAAAGGAGCTTAGAGAAGATATTTTCCATTCCTCGACAGTGCAGAGTCTGTGCAAGTCATTGTCATCAAGGGACAAGGTGGCTCAAGTCAGGCTGCAGAGCTGAAAGCCATCTAGGTGTCTTTGGATATTGCTAAGAGAAGTGCTAAATAATCTGTCTCTACACTGGCTTGTGGAAGGTAGCAAACACTCTGTGAGGGTGGCTGGCACCATGGGAAAAGGCCAATTGCAGAGCAGAGGGAAACACATCTGGATAGGCTGCTGCAGTGTGGCAGGATATCTCTGCCTGAGTAGCAAAGTTGACTGTGAAAGTCCATGGTGAGCCCAAAAGTCTGGCTAATGAGGAGCATTGCAACAAGGAACAGGTGGATCAGGGTATTGTAAAAATGCAGGTGAACCCAGGATGGGAAGAAATGACGTTGTCTGACTCTAGTTCAGAAAGCTGAATGATTCCTTTATTATATCTATATTATAATACATTAATATACTATTTAAAGAGAGATGCTAAAACTACATCCTACTTTTCTAACTTACCATATCTAACTACTACTAACTCGTGACCTTCTCCTGAGAGTCCAGACACTCCTGGCTCTCATTGGCCATCACACCTAAACAATCCTCACCAGAATTCAATCAACCAATCACCCCAAGTCAACAATCTCCAAATGCATTCCACATGGGAGAAACAAAGAACAGAAAGAGAAATTGTTTTCTCTTTCTTCTCTCTCTACTCGTCTGTGAAAATTTCCTGAGAGAGAGATGTAAATGCCACATCAGGGTGCCAAGATTAAAATGTCACAGGTAGATCTGGACTAGCAACACAAGGAAGAGTTTTTTCTAGCTTGGTGGGCCCACGATGCCTCAGGACATCAGGGAAGAGATGTGCCATACCAATGGGCTTGGGACTGAGCAGTGGACAACCAGGATACTGTATCACAGGTAACCCCAATTGTGAAATGTGCACGGCAATCAAGGAGGCCAAATGGGTGAAGCCCAGGTGGTCTGGGGGTCAGTGGTCTAAATATAAATATGGGGAGGCCTAGCAGATCAATTCTATCATGCTGCTGCACACCTGCCAGGGCTTACATCATGACAATGGTAGAAGGCACTGCTGGATGGCTGGAGACCTGCCCTGTGCCTCATGCCACTGCCTAGAACACCATCCTGGGCCTTGAAAAATAAATCCTCTGCTGAGTTGGATAATGGGACTCATTTCAAAAATATCCTTATAACCACCAGGGCTAGAGAGCAAAGCAAGGGATGCTTGGGAGTGGCAAGGAAATGTGGGGGTGGGTAGGAAAGGCAAGGGAAGGGACGAGAAAGGCAAATCAAAGAAAGGCTAGAGAAGAAAGCAGTAGGCAGGTCAAGGTGGGGCATGCCAGGTAATGCCAGGCAAGGGAGGGGTAGCAAGAAAGGCAAAGGAAAGCGTTTGCTTTGCATGGCAAAGCAAGTTAGAGGCAGGCAAGACAAGGAGAGTCCTAGGAGGAGCAGGCAAGGCAAGGCTCCTAAGACCCCTGCTGGAGAACCCACCCCTCCCTGGGACACCCAATGCAGCAGACAGTGAAAAAGGAGGGGAAAAGGCAAGCTTGGAGTGGAAAAAGAGAACATAAATATACCAGCCTTTAAAAAACCTTCACATTGCAATAGTGGGAACCAGTCACATTTACTCTTTCCTTGCTTTTTGTCATGACATAAATATGAAGTAAAAACACATGAAACACAACGCAGAGCTAGGATTTTACAGGCCTTCATTTTGACAGTCTGGATGACAAATATCTCTTTGCACACTAACACCCAGCCCAGTATAAATCCATCCTTAGCCCTGACCTCACCCTTCCTCACCTCCCATTCCCCACCACTCTGCTCAGGGCTTTCCACCTCCTGCTCTTTCCTCCTGCAGTGGCATCACACCAGAACACAGCAAGGTTTTGGCTGGCAGTCACGTTCTCTCCAAGCTGATCTTACCAGGAACTCTTCTGCCTCTCACTGCACTAGCCACAACAACATTTGCTCACTACAATAAATCTTTTCCACAATGAACTGCAGGTGCTAGGGAGAAAGTGGTGCACAGCAATATTTTTCAGCTTAAGGACAAATAAATACTTTCTACCATTTGGACTGTCTCCAGAACCAAATCAATCTGCTTTGGCTCTGAAAACATCAGCACCACCAAACTCAACTGCCAGCATGAAATACCTCACTGAAATGAACATCACAAACAGACCAATGAACACCAGATGCAAGGGACACTGTCAGCTTGGACCTGCATTTAGCACAGCAATGGTAAAATGTGAACCTGAAGGTCTCATGACAGAGTGCAAAATATATTGAACACTGTTTCTAGAAGGTGCCCATGTCATTACTTAAAGGTGTGGCTCAGTGAGCAATACCAACAAAGGCCACAGATGAAAAGCCTGGGGTTTTCTTCTTTAAAAAAACCCCAACTACCTAAAGTATGGTTCAGTAATTCAGGTGAGTTCAGACTTTCTATTAAAAAAGGTCTCTATAGAACTACCTTTAACATGCTACAGAGAAGAAGCAAATTTTTCTATGTGGCCTAAATGAGTGGATTTGATTTCTGGTTTTGCTGCTGTGGCCAGGAACTGGGGGAGCACATAAACCCCTCTTAGAATTTGAAAACTAAGATGTCTGGGAGAATTGTCCTTGCCAACCTCACCATGTGTCACTGTGGCATGACCTGGAGAAGAGAGGGAGATAACTATGGAGCAGTGGCACAACTCAGGAAGTGGGCAGGTTGTTGAGGATGTTAGTGGTGTCAGAAAAGGGATCTCTATTTCCTGTCATTGGGAAAGTGAACAAAAATCAAGGGTGATATAAAGCTATATTTGCTCACCATGACAAAGTGACCTCATCAAGGAATGGGGCCTATTGCAAAAATGCTTCTGTTACCCACTAATCTGGTTTTAGAGTCGCCAAGAAAATCTTCACAGAAACAAAGCTGTACTCACTGTAAGGGAAATTAAAAGCTGTTTGATTTCATTTAGACTTTGAACAAATAGCTTGGCTCCAATGTATTCATCTTAGTGTAAAGAAAGTTTTAATACTGGCCCAATGACAGATGCAATTAAGCTGGTTCTATCTCACAGTATTAAACTTACTTTGCTGAAGAAACTGAGGCCTTCTGAAACACAGATAAGCTATGGTCATTATCCTGAAATGCACTGTGTTCTTATAGCTCCTAATACATCAGAGAACATCAGTTACAGATGAGAGATTTTTTGGTGCTTGGATACATTCAACATCACAATTTTCTTAGAGCAGCACTCCCCTAAAGAGTGTGTGTCATCAGCACAAGGGGGGCCATATTCTTGGCCTTTAGTATTCTTGCTCCTGGGGCCAAACTGGCTTTATTCAATGCCCATAGCTTGTACCTTCTGAAAGTTGTTAAAATTAGGAACGGGTGATGCATGGAAAATAGGAAAAAGGAATTAAGTCCTCTTGCACTTTATTTGTGTCTACAGATATGGGAACATCGCTACAGTGCCATGTTTGTATAAAATTGTGCAATTGACCACACACTGAATTTAAACTATTTTTGTATAACTGTGTATGCTAAACTTGCCTGCTAAACATGGATATACAGAGATTACACACATGGAGAGCATGACATTAAAGAGGTTGATATGTGTATTATGACTACTTAGTGCTACCTATGTTTCTTCTGTTGGAACTTGATTTCTTTGCAAATGCAACTGATAGGTGCTAACTTGTGCAGAACTGGAATGTAGACCTGCCTTGAAAATACAGTCTTTACAAGACACAAAAAATTTGTATACCACCTGTCATAGCTTGATTTTTTTTTTTCTTTTCTACTGCAAACTACCTTTAAAAAAGTTAGTTTGCAGTAGTAAAGCAGCTGTTTTATATAGTTACAAAATTATATAGTTTACAAAATATCAAGTGAAATTTCTTTCTGACTTGGGATATGCACATGGATTAAATGGTGGCAGATAACTTTATGTGCCAGCTCTGCCTCATTCTTTGTGAATTGTAGAAGTTCATGTTACTTGCAGATTTAAGAGCCAGGGTAGGTTGTGCTCAACAAAATTGCTGGGCCTTTGTTTCTCCCATCTCTTTGCTACTCCTTAGGGTTTAGGTAGGTTGACTCCTCATTCATGAAGCAGTAAGGTAATTTTCAGCACTACACATGCATTTTAATCTTACTGACAATTTGCAACGTGCTAATTTAGAGTGGAGCATTTTTCCCAACTTCCATTTTCAAGGGCCCTCTAGGTCTATTAAACTGTGTTTATATCAGTATGAACGCAGCTGCTTCATTAGCCTAAAACATTCAGAATTACAATGTGGAAGGTCAAGAATACAAGGCTTTATTGATGGCATTTCAGGAATGATGGGTTATATTTGGAGGGGGAGATAGAAGGGATGGAGCTTAAAAAGGAGTCTTTCAATGGTGAGTTTAAAGCTCCCAGAATATATGCATTAAATGTACAGGCCAGATTACCGTTTTCTGCCACAAGGAATGTTTCTCAAACAAACTACATAAATCAGCTTCACTGGTACCGGTGGTGCCAGCAATTGGTTATTTACAGCTGGAGTTTTTCTCCTTGCAAAAGGACTTTCCTGACATGAGAGGCATTATTTGTTGTGATCTGAGAGAGGTCCAAGGGAATAAAACACAATCAAGTAAAACCAAAACTGACATGGTAGATGTCTGTAGAGCCTTACTTCGGACGGTCAGAATGTAGTACAAGTTAAGTCTGGGACAAAGGTGCTGCCTTTATTTACTGGTTGGCTGTGGGAATCCAGGGCATCCCTCTGGCTGCCCTGGAAGGTCTGNAAACCAGCACAGATGAATTACAACTTCTTCTTTGGCAGCGGGGCTGAAAGACGGAGACTTAACCTCGGAATCATCTAAATACCACAGATTCCAACAGTTGGCAATTTTCTCGTAGGGAATAAAACCAAAAGCTCAAGAATCTGACAGACTGCAAGTCACTTTTGGATGCAAGCAACACCTTCCAGTATTTTTCATGGAAAAAACCCAAACCCAACAAAAAGCCAAACATATCACAAAAACCCCTCAAGACAACACCAACACCAAACCTAAATGTTAAGTATTTCTGTAGCTTGCCACTATTGGAAAAAACCACATGGTGGTGATATGGAAGAGTCTTGGTGGTTATGCTCAAAGCTATTCTTAAACCCTCAGACTTTAACAAGATTTTCATATTGATTATGAGGTGGAACTCATCACTAGAACTTGATTGGTTTTGAGGAAAGCCTTGTTTTGGGTGAAGAACATCAGAAACCCTTCAAAAGTGCTTTTTGTATTACGAGAATACGAGGCTTTGGCTTCCTGCTGTCATTGTACTCCACTGAGTTGACTTTTGCGTCCAGAGAAAATTATGTTAATAACTCTGCCGAGTTTTACCTGGAGGAGAAGCCGTGGTCAGGTTGCAGGATGGGCACGAAGCCACCGGGTGGCAGAGGAGACTGAACTATCCGGCAGCTCAGCGAGCGGCAGTGCCTGGGTTTGTGCTCCCGGCTGGGAAAGAGACCAGAGGTAAAGCACCTGAGCTCCTCGCTGGTATCTTCTAGTGGATTTTTCAGGAACTGGAAAAGCAGAGAGAAGGGAAGAGTCCAGTAGATCTAGTAACAGACCGAAATATTCTGCTGGCCAGCTTAAATTGCTACACAAGTATTGCATTGAGAAGGCAGTGCATAATCTAATGCACAATTGTAAGTTTACTTGGAATAACATCTGTGTCCAAAAGCAGCATGTGCTTTCAGTCTTTGACCTTTTCTTCCTCTTGGCTTCTTATCCTAAATTTAAACTATTGACTACTTTAAAGAAGGTGAAATGAAAAAAAGAGATCTAATTATTTCCTCGTCTCTGATGTACTGAAAATAGAAGTAGTGGTATTTTTTTTCTATAAGGTACTAGACTATTCCCATCTTCCTGTTGTGTGTGAGGGGGCCTCATACTCTGAACTCTGCTGCCTCTCCCCTCACTGTCTCTGGCAAGGTTATATTTGCAAATTCAGGATTATGGCTTTAAAAGAAAGTGGGAAAAAAAATTTCCAAATTGCAGCAGGGTTTCCTCTGATGGAACATTTCTGCATTCACTTCATGCTTAGTTTGCTAGATTGGTTTTAATGACTTTTTTTGCTTGATTTTTAGTGAGAGATATTTGTGCTGCAGCTCATTACTTGAGGTCTCTGCATCTGTCTAGAGCCCTCAAATTACCACTGCCCACCATAAATCCTGGAGCTGAATGAGAGACCTTGGTGATCCGGGTGAGGGACACAGCAGAGGAGCAGTGCTGTCCATTCTGCCCTCTCTCTGTGCCTTGGGGTGGGCTGGAGCACCTGGCATATAACTTGAGAAACACTGAAGCTGCCCCATTAACTTACAGTGAACCCATTCAGCATTCTCTCTGTGAACATTTAGCTGTTAATATGAAAAAAAAAAACCCAAGGCAGTGGCTGGTAAGCAAGCAGCAGACAGCTTGTTAGTACATCATTAGCAAAGTCCAGTTATTCTTTTCTTAGCATCAATGAATAATCTAGTTTGTCACTCCATTGAAAGTGATAATTAGCTAAAACTGAGGTATGGGCACTATGTGACTGGTAAACAACAGTTGCCTGGAGACCTGAGACTTTGCAAGTTTAGTAGGAATAAGAATATATATTATATGTCAAATATAATAATACATTTATATAAATTATTATAGAATAATTTATAGTTATATTTGTGTTCAGACTTAGATTTGTGTTTATGGTTATATTTATATTTATTTTAATAAAATATTTATATTATTATATAATAATATATTTAGTATAAATAACACCTGCCAAATATAATAATAAGACCACACAGATTCCTAGATGATAGCATACAGAAATCAAATAGCACGGGAAACACAGGCAGCACAAGTCACTGAAAGAAGAGGGTGCTAGAAAATAATTGTTTGCTTTGCATTTTGAAGGTATTTCTGGTGTCAATTACTTTTCAAAAGCAAGGGAGGGGCAGTGTCAGTGAGCCAATGTTTTCCTTTGCAGGTAGAGTCTGGGACATGCATCTGTTCCTCTTGTGCTGGAAATGGAATTTATGGCTGAACTGTTCCCTGATTCATAAAAAGCAGTAAAATCATTCATCTAGGGCCTGATGCTCTGATTCCCATGTGATTCTTTTCATCTTTAGAGTAAAGCTTATCTGATAGGTGCTAACCCTTCTTCTCTCCAAGCTGCAAATTAAAGTAATTAGCAAACAAAGCCTGTTGTAGATTTTCCATTGAAGCTGCAAAAATACAAACAGACAGAAAAGCATCGGGGCACTTTTTCTTTCCTGTTTAAACATTATAAATGTCATTGATCATTTCACAGAATTAATCTTGCAAGATTAATTGCAAGAGCAGAAATGGTGTGAAAAGGGTAGGCTGTGGAAAAAAAAACTGGGGTGAACATTAATGCAAGTACTCTGGCTGTCAGTGATTCAAGCAAACAAGACACTTAGTGGTAGGTTGGCTGAAGAATATTTCTATAATAGAGAGAAATGAAGTGTGTAGCATAGTAAATGCAATCTGAAGAGCCATTTCCTGGCAGCAATTTTTGTTTGTGTCATAGCCCACCATTAAAGAAAGCGTGGCTGTGTGCTCCTGTGTTTTTGTGCTGAGACTTTCCATTCTTTTCTGTGAGCTACAGCGATGTGGGGCGTCCTGTGGGGAAATGAAACTTTCTGGGAAGTGTAGATGCTAAAGAAGAACTTTGCTTTGTAGGTGCAAAGTGCATATGCAGAGTTTGGCTTGAAATAGCAGCCCAGGAAGCAAATTGTGAAAGTTCCTCAGTCATGATTCAAGTTCAAATTTGTTTGGGAGAACAACTAGGTGACTGATTTTTTTCCATTAGGAGTTTAGAGATACGTCCTTGGCTTTTAGTGTTTGACCAAAACCTGACAGGTTGTTTAAAGAGAGAGGTTGTTTAAAGTTTCACAGCAATTTCTTTTGCTTGCTTTACTGCATTATGGGCATACCTACCACTGCCTTTCATTTTCTGTAATTTTTAACTTATTCTCTTTTGGTGTCTCTTGTTCCTGGTTGGATTTAAAGGTTCTGCTGCTCAGTTGTGCTGAGCTCCTGCATTGTGTTACAAGGAGCAGATGCTGCAAAACCAGGAGCTGGGTACGTGCTCAAGTGCCTTAAATGAGTTTGTGCTGCACTCTCTCCACATGGGTTGGAGCAGTCTGCAGGAAACAGTCTAAGGGAACGATGTGTGCTGACCCCTTGTGCTCTTACACTCCTCTTTTGAATCCTGCTGCTGCTACAGGGACAAGTCTGTCTATGAAGGCTCATGACNTCACATACACAGTTCCTATTTTAACATTATGCTATAGGTTATAAACTATATTTACCACACTACTTCAAAGAGATTAATACAGCACTACTAATCAATATACATAATATATATAGTATTCATTTTAGTGTTTGCGAAAAGCCAATCTTTTAATCTGCATTTTTCACAGGCTCATGCATGGACCCACAAGCCAGGATAAATGGCAAGGCTCACAAATGTAAATCAATCATCACCAGGCCTAAAAATAAGGCTTCTTTCAAGATAGTGCTTTTTACCATTTCCCTCAGAGCCAACGGTGCTAATTAAGCTCTGAAAAACTGAGCATGGAAGGAATAGAATACCGGTGCTTTCTCCATGAATAAAACATGGTTTTATGCAACAACTGTTTTTATGCCTAATCTGGGGTTGAACTTGTTCTTACAAGTCATACTATTGCAAATGTAGTAAGCACTGAAATTTGGGCACAATTTCTGTATAACCACATAAATAATCTAATTAGTAGTCCAGATTATTCCCATTTTCTAATGGCGTTAAAGGCAGCTGTGAAACACGACTATATTTCTTATTATATTTGTACTTGATGTTAAATGAGTCATGAAGTGAGGCAGTGGATAAAGAAGTTTGAGGGAAGGAGGGAAAACTAGTGTCATCATTATCTTCATTGAATGAGTCACAAACCCCTCCTCCGCCATGAAACCGACTCCAGCTCTACAGCCGGAAACTTTAATTGGAAATAAAGATGTAAAAAACAATCCTACCCCACCAAGTTACAGTCCAAATATTGCTGTGGGTGTACACATCTCAAAATCATCCTTGTCTGAGTTGCAGCATAAACAATCTGTGCTCCAGCAATGGTTTTTCACACTTATCTCTGCTGATGGAATGTGCAGGATTTTGAATCTACCTGACTTCTTGTTCAAGGGTGTTTTGTTGTGATTTTTGGTTAGAGTTATTACTATTTGATGGGATATACTGTGGAAAAAAAAAAGTTGCTATTATAAGAAAAGCAAAAGCCAAAATGCTCCTCAAATGAAGTGTCTTATCTTCCCTTCTTAAGTATTGCTTCAGAAACAGGCTATGTTCTTTTTTCTGTAATTCTTATCGGCTTATTGGCAAAGGTTGCAGTGTTCTAGAGGCCAAGACACATCAAGGACAATACATTTGTGGAGGCTAAGAGTTGGAATGATAAGCCTGGCCATGAGGAAAAGAAGTGACATTATTTACAATTGTTACAGGTCAAATTGTCACAGTTTGGTGAGGGCAAAAGCAACAATAATCAGGAAAGTTTTTTATTAAATGCTCAAGATGCTAGTTTCTCTTGACAGGGAAGTTCCCTTTTTAAATTTTGCTTCAGTGGCATCTGGTCTGATCTCGCAGGAAGATTTTTCAGTTCAGCCTCTGATCCTATTGCTCATTCTGCCATCAGTTCTCCTGAGACTGTTTTCCTCAACTCATATTCCTCTCTTCCTCTTTCCTGCATACCTGCTGAATACCAGTGTACTGAACTATACAGCAAGAACAGCTCTGCTTTGGGGCATTGCTGCAGCTGTGGAAGTGGAATGACATTCCTGTCACTTGGTCCCAGCTCACCCTTAGTTCCAGAGAGAAATGCGAGAAGAAATCTGCTTTTGTGTTCCTGGCTTTTAGCCTAGAAAAAGTGATGCCAGAAAAAGTGATGCCCATGCTTGGATTTCATAAAGGAAAACTGCACTGTTCCACTTGCACTGCCAGCTCTGAGGTACGTGCTCCCCTTTCTTCCTCACTGTAGGGTACAGCTATTATTAAAGAGATGCCAGGCCATTCTTCAAAAAAAACCTTCCCTCTAGATGGAGTGCTGACAGTAGGGTGGTCCTGTTAAGGGATACATATTTCCTGACAGACACAGATGTTCTTTGAAACTGTCATGTAGATCCAGATCTTCTCCCTGGCCAAGATTTTTCTTGTGACCTAACGGCTCAATTTAGATGCTAAAACAAGCGTCCTAATTTTTAGAAATCTAATTTCCCTTGGGCATGGTTTGAAGCCATCTCCTGTTTAGATGGTAAATAGAACCATGAATGAAGTGCTAATGATTAACATTTACCTTGGCACCAAACAAACAGCTCATTTTGGGAAAAAAAAAAAAAAAAAGCTGACTTTTCCTGGATCAGAGTGTATTTGGTTGGGAGGGTTTGGAAAGGAAGTAAAAGTATGAGATGCAGCCCTTATTTTATAAATTTCATCTTACAAGACAGATTTTCTTCATACTTACAAAGCCTGTTGATTGATATGGCAGATAAATGTAGTCTGCATCTGCATGTATGAGTGATATCAGTAACCCACTGACTGCTGCTGCCACAATGAGAGCTGAGCTGGTCATGGCTTTGTGCAGCCAAGGTGGAATTTGGGGGATGTGATAGCAGAATGACACATTGATGGGAAATGGAGGTGCAAATATAGTCTGCATCATGGAAGTGAGGTGGTTCCAGAATACACTGGCTCTTCCTTTTATGCTGAACAAAGCTCACATTTGTCTGGATGTCACTTAGATTTGTATGGTGTCACATGAGAAAGGAAATACAAAAATATATTACAAGTCTTCTTTGCAAGGAGCAGGAAGTGGTAACAAATAACCAGGGAAGAGAAAACCATTCAGAATTGTTTGCTAATGATTTTATAAGAAATGCATTTCTATAGGAGAAATACTGTAAGAAGTAAAAAATTTAAATCCGTTAGTGACAAAGTTAAATGGAAAAGATATCATTGCAGAAAAGTATGGAAAAGTCATGGAGTGGGCCTTGGATTGCTCTAAAGCCTTGAATCTCTGCCTAGTCCAGGGCCAAGAACCTGGCAATATATTGTAGAAGCTCCTCCTTGGGGCAAATATTGTAATTTTTTCAAAACTGGCCATAGCTAAAGAGCAAAAACAATTTTAATGAGAAAGAGATAAAGCTGGTCCTCTACTAAACACAAATAGCAACCAGTTCAAATCATGGGAATGGAGAACATTGGAGACCACAAGCAAGATCCACATGGGCTGTGAGTGGCCTGCTTTTAAAAATCCCTGACCTAAAGTGCAGCAAAATTAGTCAAATCCAGAGAGGGCTAAAATGTAAATATTTTACAGGTTGAGGGAGGAAACTGGCAACTGTATATTGGCACAAACCTTTGAAGGAGTGATGGACAGTGTGTTTCAAACAAAGTCACTAACAGTGGCAGGTGGGACACCTTAAACTCTTGTTTCTTTCCTCCTAAGAATATTTTCACTGAAACATAGTGCTCTAAGTGTATTTGTGGCTTACAGGTATGGTGGACTCTGGATGTTTAAAGTTTTTTGAGAGGTCAGCTCACTTTTCTTTTCAGCAAGGCCAAAGAGTAATGAGGTAAATGATCTTTCTAAGTATTTTCTTAAAGTCTTCTTTTGGTAGAATATTTTAAATAGCACAAAGTATTGCATGGCTTAGTATGCAACAATGAACAGCTTTTCAAAAATCTCCTCATTTTTAAAACTGATGTCTCTAAAACCAGCAAAGTTTCAGCTTTGGCATGTATGGAGGTTATGCAAAATCAGAATATAAAACATTTAAAGATTTCCAGGTCTATCCTTGCAAACTGATGAGTAGCAATTCACTTAGAGGTGATGGTTTTCCATCAGAAAGCAATAGAGCAGAAATACAGAATGGGTATTTGCAGAATGCAAAACAAATGTTTGCAGGAGGACAGGAGGAAAGTAAACATGTTTGTGATGACTGCTTATCATGAGTTGGCTGATGAGGCCAGCCAGCAGATGTCATAGAATGTATTATTTTTGTTCTTTCTGCAGTCTATTTATGTATCTTAGCTAAGTGCATTAAAGCCTTAACTCAGATACAATAACTCTGCCTTGCATCACTGCATGCTGGAAAAACAGACCTTTTCCAGTGAACTAGAATGAACAGATGCAGTTTCCAATAGCTAGCAGATGTCAGAAACAAGTGAGCAGGAATCACTTTGAGGGGCCTGTCTGGGGGAGCCAGGTCTCCCAAGAATTAGGAGAAAGGGAAGGAACTGAGGAGGATTTTCCTGAAGAAATGACAAACAATGCCATACTGACTTTTTTTTAGCTTAGGTGAACAAGGTCCTAATGAATTCCAGAAATCTCTTCTCTTACACCTCCCTTTGTGTTTTTTTGGTTTATGTTTTTTGCTTGTTTGTTTTGCAGCTCCCAGGTGAGACTGCTAGCTTGGATATATATTTAGGGCATAAGAATGGTCAGTTATTACTGTCTTCTGTCTCCAGAAGTTACCTAAGAACAAAGTAGGTTTTCTATTACCCCTTTGCAGAAGTAGAATGAGAGAAGATTAATGGAAAAAAGGGCCATGTGAAAAAGACAGCAGAAAGAAAAATGTAATTAATATAACTTTTTTTTTTTTCAGCTCTAGAAGAGCTGGCTCTTCCTGCCCAGCAGTGTCACAGAAGTTTTTAGTAATCTCTGGATTGCTGCTGGATTCAAAACTGACAATTACTGTTGTGGGCAAGGTGCTTGCAATGATGCAGATTACCTGGTTCATTATTTTTCATAAGGTATTACACGTGGACCATTAAGAAACTGTACTTTATAGAAATCCATTTTCAGTCTGCTTGTGAGACCATGCTGTACTGTTGTTTTGCTCTGTTTCTTTGAGAAAATATGTTACAAAGAATGTTATTCTTCTTGAAGGAAAAGAAAAACCCAAAATCATAGACCACCAACATTAATTAGGCAAATTTGACTGCGTAAGGTGGAGTACAGAATGGACTTTAAAGAGAGTACTTTGCTTTTTGTTATTACATACTGATGGAAAAAGGCACAGCCGTTCACCATGGGAGCTAAGGCTCCTGAAAGGTGAAGGTGGTAAAACATGGGAGTTTTAACTCCTCACTGATTACAACAGGAACCACAGAACAGGTGAGGCTGGAAGGCAGCTCAGGAGAACATTTAGTCCAACCCCCTCCCTCCAAGCAAGGTCACTTGAGTAGAGGTTTTCTTGGCAGTGTCCGGTTGGGTATTGTCTCTCTCCAAGGATGGATATTCCACAGCTCCACTGGACAACCTGTTCTAGACTTCTGTCATCCCTGAACCTTTTTTTTTACCATTTTCTGTTTAATATAGAATTTACTGGACTTCAGTTTATGGTTATCTTGTCTATTCACTGGGCACCTCTAAGAAGTGTCTGGCTCCCTCCTTACTGACCATGCTCTGTCCTGCCCTGCTTTTATATCCTCACAGATATAAAAGCCTCCTTTTCTCCAGCTTTTCCCATTCTCTCCTTACATGTCTGATGCTCCAAGCCCCACTCATTTGTAGCTATCCACTGGCCTCACTCCAGATATCCGTGTCTCTCAGAGCTAGACCTGGCAGTGAAGATGTGAGTGAGCACTCTTCTAAATGGTAGCATGGTATTGAGTGGAGGTTGGCTATTGTAAACAGAGAGGGAAAGAGAGGCTAAGGATCAATATGATGCTTGCCATCAGTTTAAACACAGCCAGTAGAAACAGAGTAGAAAACTGCCTCATGGTCCTAGGCTCATCCTGGATCACGAACTGCTGCGAGTTTATGGTGCGGTGAGTGATCCCCAAGCCCGGGTATTTCCAGGGCAGCAACCTGGAAATGGGGGAGGAATAAGGGAGATTGGCAGGGAAAGGGGGGTACACAGCTTCAGGGCCAAACCATTAGGGAACCTGAACAGGGCTACATGGAACAAACCACTTCCCAACATAGGAAAATACAACATAATAATGAATTAAACAAGTAAAGAGCAAAACCAAACAGCAGTGCCTAGCTTCAGTAGTGGTGTTTCATTCACAGCCAAAAAGATACTGTGTATCTTCTGAGTAATTGAAGTTACATTACAGGGTCTTACCACTGGAAAGAAAAAAATTCTGTACAAATATCTGTGGGAAGGTGTATAAATGATATGGCATTAAACCTATGCTGAGTCTAGCCCAGCTGCCCTGCTTTGACTAGTAGCTGTTGCTGATGTTAAGCTGTTTAGCAGGGCTTTTCCTATCACTTCACTGTAGTTGATGCCACAAATTCCTGATCCAAATTTATTTAATGCTGTTCATAACAGTAGCTTGGTCCAATATGATCTGTGAAATCCACATGATTTTCACGAGATTGCACATACTCTCTTCAAAGCAGAGAGTCGTTTCCAGAGCAAAACTAAATACAATCAGATCTCTTCTAGGATTTATGCCTCTTGGCCTGACTCATTGCTGGGAGACCAGATCTTTCCAAGCTCTTAAAATTGTGGAGCTTAGCTCTGCCATACTTTTCTGCACACCCTTCCTATCGCTTGTAAAGGGTAAAGAGAGGAGATGCTTTCCCTTCCTTTTTGAGGTACTGTTGACAGGCCTATGCAGCTTTCCAACTGAGAAATTTCCTTCATTTGGAGCAGACCTCTGCTTCATTTCCCTACAGTCAGTCTAGACCATAAAACATCTGTCCTGCAACACCTTAAGTAACACAGCATCTTTCCTGAATGGAGCTTTCCTGTGGCATTTACCAATCAAGCACAAGATTGTTTTCTTCCAGGGCTCTTACTGTAACTAAATTTGCAGACTGCATTGAAGTGGTATTTTGTAAAAAGGTAACACCTTTGTTGTTTGGGAGATGGCAGCAGCTCTGTGCACTTATTTCTGCAACAACTCATTGTTTCTGGTACAAGTGGCAAAGCAAATGGTACCCAAAATGGGCAAATCCTGCTCAGACTGTCCAGGATGAGTCTTTTAAATAAAGTTCCAGTCAAACATCTAACTCCAAAAGGGAGATAATTGTTGAAAGCATTGTCTTTCTGATGGAATAAAAAATTGTCTGTTAATGAAAGTGGAAATTGTCTGTTAATCCAAGTGGATGACTGTTGGCTGGCCTATGGATAGTTTCAGTATGTAACTTCATTGACAACTCTATGAGCAGGAACATGTAATTAAATGTATTTTCAGGGCTCTGCACTGTTGTCTTGGGTGATTCATCCTGATACTGTATTCCACATCAATCTGTGCCCAAAAAATTGTTACTGTACCTCTAAGACCCTACAGCTGGAGACCTTGTGTGTGCATGGGGTGGTGGTGGTGGTGGGGAGGGAGGTGTGGGTGGTTTGCTCTGTGTCAGCGTGTTATAGATGATTAATGTGATGGCTGGCTCTCAAAATTCAGAAATGAATATTATGTGTATGTTATGAGAAGTTTTATGGATGTATAGTTATGTTATTGTGGTATGTTCTCCCCATAGTCCTCTTTCCTCTCCCCCTTGTATGGTTGCCACTGGACAGCCTTGGCGGTCGGGGCATTTGGGGGAAGGTCAGCCTTGTTACTAGGAGGTGTGGCATGGCAACACCTGACCTCCAATCACTACACAAGAAAGTGATCTCCACCAATGGAAAGCAGAGGAGGAGCTGACTGACAAAATTTTGGGAGGGGCAAAGGGTATAAAAGGCAGAGCATCCATTTTGTGCATGAGCTCATGGCGGTTTAGTCCCATGCTCCCCGTGCTGTAGTTTTTCCTTATTCACTCATTTGTTGTATTTTGTAAAGGTCTAATAAACCTTTCAAATGTTGAAAGTGAGTGTTGTTTCTCACAGGTGTTTTTTAAAATTCCCCCGTCTCGGGCTTTGTTGCTTTGCTTGCTGTCGTATTTGCTTCACTGACTGTTTGTTCTTTGTTCAGGCAAAGGCTTTCCTTTCCCTTTTGGTTTATTTCCTTCAGCTTGAAGTAGCTATCTTTGAGCTGCCTTAAGGACAAATTCCTCAGCTGCCTGCCTGAAGCTCGGGTCATTACACAGACAGACAGCAGCAGTGAGTGGCCCCCAGTCCCAGTTGCTGTTGACTGCGCCACGCTGGGGACAGAAACACCCAAGTTCTCTGCCCAGCTGCTTTGCCTGCCATGGCTGCTCTGCTGTGCCTTGCTGTGGGGAGGAGGTCGATGTTGGATGAGCCATTGGGCCTTTGTCTGCTGCTGGAACTGCTCTGTGAGGCTCCTGCCTTCCCAAGAGGGATCTGGCACCATCTTGTCCCTTTTGTCCTACAAGCCAGGGCCCATCGCTTCCAGGCCCTGTATTGCAAACAGGTGTTCTTCTCATTGTTTCAGTGGGGTTGTGTGCAAGCACATTCTTCTCTCAGGAAATTTCCGTAGAGGAGCAGAGAGGGAAGAAAAAGAAAACAATTTCTATTTCTTTCCCTTGTTTCTCCCATGTGAAATGCATTAGAGAATTGTTTACCTGGGGTGATTGGTTCATTGGATTCTGGTGAGGATTGTTTGGCTCCGATGGCCAATTGTATCCACCTGTGTCTGGACTCTCAGGGGAGGGAGTCACGAGTGAAGTTAGAGTTAGTAGTTAGATATGGTAGTTAGAAATGCAGTACGTAGTTTCAGCATCCCTCTTTAAATAGTATATTAATGTATTATAATATAGATAAAATAAAGGAATCATTCAGCCTTCTGAACTGGAGTGAGACATCATCTCTTCCCATCTCGGGTTCGCCTGCATTTTCTCTGCAACAGGGTTGTGTGGGTTAGCAGTTGGATATCTAGCAGGTGTTTTTTTTTTTCACTTCCTTGCCTGGTGTTCTGTTGCAGTATAAGCTGATTCGTACTGAACATTAATCTGGTTATAAATAAGAAACCCAGCCCAGTTCCATATACCAGGCTCTGGGCTGACTGACAGAGGTCTCAACCAATAACAACGCTCCTAAAATATGAGCATCTGACTGGTTCAGAGTCTGGGAGGTGTGGGGATTAGAACAACAGCTGTCTAGAGCTAGGAGCTTTGAATTGCCTATAAAGAAAGCCTTGAAAAATAAACACGCTGTTTGGCTGATGATCAACTGAGATCTGTCGTGTATTAAGTCTCAGACACATGAACATCACATGTCAGTGTTCTATTTATTAATAAAGTGTTGTTTTTTCACTTTTATCTCTTAGTAGTCATTCCTTATTGGTGAAAAGGGATTGTTGGAATCCTTAAAAGGAGTCAGCTAATTCCAGAGTGTTCTCCTTTGAATTGTCTCATACCAAGACAACTCTGTGTTCAGCTAAGACTTGTACCCAGCCTCTGTGCGAATTGATTACCACAAACTGTGGAAAGAGAGAATGATTTCATCTCTCATTGTATGTAGTAATAGAGCAGACCTTCCTCATAACACAGATTTGTCTCGTGTAAAACTTTCTTATTGTAGACCTCTTGACTTTGACACAACATTGTTAAGGGATTGTAAACAATTGGGTAAAAATCTGCAGAAAATCCAGGTGTGATTTTTGCCTGATTTAACCATGTTATTACAAGATTGATGAATGTGCATTTTGTGCGTCTGTGTGTGTAAACCAAGTCACCAGATCCAGTTATACCCCGGGACAAAACCAAATAGCCAAAGTACAATTTTCTTTTTTTCATATTATCTAGTATCTATTGGTGAATGATGTTCATATGGAAAATGAATGGGAGTGCTGTCATCAGTGTCTTGCTTCAGTTACAACTTGTCTTTTCTCAACAACATACATGCAAATGAGTGATGAAATGTGTTTGAAATGCATAGATGCTGTAAAACTAGGAGGAAAATTAATTTTGTTTATATAAGATTGCTCTGTCTACAGCAGATTTGAGTCAAATCTGCTCAAATCTCAAAATCACTCATTTTGTCCTCACAAAGCTTGCTATTTTCTTGCTTATAATTATTCAAATATGAAACTTTCCTGAAACACAATTTATGAAATGATCAGGCTTTAAAAAGTTACCAAAATTAAGCCAAGTAAATGTTCCTTGCCCTATGCCAAAGAAAAGCTACTCAGACACTATTTGTTTTTCATATGTGTGTGCCATATATGTTCATAGAAAAAATTCACATATCTACCTATTCTTGTTCATGTAATTTAAAAATTATTATATATTTCTGATGGCAGGTTTGCTAATGGTAGGATATGAGGACAATGCTGGGAAAAGATCTATCAGCTGATGTTGGTGATAATTCACAGCTGTTTCCCTGCTGACAAAACAATTTAGGTAACTGATGTCCCTGGTACCTATAGGGCTGGAAAAAAAAAAAAAGAATCAAGACCCACACATACACCAACTCATCAATAATAGATGAGCTGGAATTACATTATTTCTTCTTAAAGACCAGGGAAATGCTGGGCATTGCTCTGATGTACATTCATGATGCTTCTTACAGAAGTAAAAAACCTAATTATCCTCAAAAGCTGTACAGATGCTTCTTAAATGGGAGTTCTGGTGTGTTGGAAGAGCAGTTTTTCAGCATTCTGAAGATTTGAAGAACTGTAAAAATATCAGTGTCGTAGCCTGTGTTTGTTGTAACTTTAAACCTAAGAGTCTCTGCCTTGCTAAAACTTCATTACACTATCTGCATAAGTTAGGAAGTCCAGGAGAAACCCATCCATTTATTTCAGCCAAAATGCCACCTTGGTGCTTTGTTTAGCACTCTAAATATGCTCTGGTCAGACAAAGGATTGGATTGATGCTCCTGGGGAGTTTGAGTGACAAAGTAAACTGGTAATGTGTCTCAAGAGAGAGTATTTACAGAGTTAATCTTATTTTATAACACTGTATTTACAGATTCAGTCTTTTTTTGGATTTTTGAAGCCATTAATACTGTATAGCTCTGGTTGGGGGAAAAACCGATTCAGTGTTGCTGCTTTAGTCTTCTTTCAATGCTTGAAATTTCTTTCTCTGATTATATTTTTACTTTCAAAAAAGCTGTCTCCTCCTTGAAGATTTTATCTTGTGCTTTCCTTTTTCACTGTGACTTCATTGAGACAAATGGGCACAAGGCAAAGATATCTTTTGGATGGTATCAAATTATCCTCTGGAGAGATGAGTTCTAAATCCATAATGCTGGAATTCTGTAGATGTAGATTTTCTCACACAAGCCTCAAGGTAGCCTGAAATTCAAAGGTTTATTGACAGTGCCTTGTTCTTGCCTTATTGAATTTTTGCAACATGTGAGCTTTTAACAAGAGCTAAAAGGCCTTGTCTTTACTACTTTGAGTGATGCCATCCTTGGTAAAACTGCTTTTAAATTGAACTTTGAGCAGTCGTTCTGAAAAAATTTCCCTGAAACATTAATTTCTGTAAAAGTAGTTAACCAGAAGAGTGGATTTTTTTTTTTCAGATGCAGATTGTTGTGTGCACAGTAGTAAACTGCAGAAACAATAATATTATTTAGTCATGATTACAGGGACACTTTGCAAAAGTTATCATGATATTTAGTGCTTTGGACTGGAAAGTCTGATCTTAAGTTTCAGTACCAGCAGTTTCTGGCTTGCTGCCACAAGCAGCAGGCTCTGAGGAGGGTACAACCAGCTTTTAAGGAGCTTATTTTTGTTTTCTTGGCAACAAGTTTTATATTTTAACAGTACTAGAAATTATTGTTGGTTGGGGGTCTATGGGATGGGACTGTTGTGGAATGTGTCTTAAGCTCTTTATTTTCTAGTATCAGTCTCATTACATGGTTATGATAATGGGAAGATGCTAGCAGCTTGCATTTCTGATAGTAGATAAAGAACTTAATGTTACAACTTACTTTAAAAGCTTTTTGACCAATCACACAAAGCAAAAGCACACTGACAGTAGTTCTATCCATCCACTATAAGCACACGTACCTTTAGTTAAAACAATGTTTGCTTATTTCAAATACAATACCTGCTTGGAAGCCTTAAGATACAATGCACAGAGCTCCATTATTAAGCTTAAAAATTCCTAATATCTCACTAGATGTATTTTTCTGTAGCTTAGGGAGTTATTCTAGCCAAGTGTTAATACATA
>VXBC01009135.1:63117-84320 GCA_013399945.1 Ploceus nigricollis | reverse complement strand
ACTTTTCTGTAGCTTAGGGAGTTATTCTAGCCAAGTGTTAATACACAGACCATTGTTCTATTTGTCTTTGCTTTTCTACTTCTTATCTGCTGACAAATCTTCTGGCTACTGCTTAGCTCTAATGACAGATATTCTGTTTCTGAGGCCTGTCTTTTGTAGCATTCCTAAAACCCTCTGATTTTAAGGATTAAAATTAGGAAAAATCCTTAAAATAAGGATTGAAATTATTCAATTTGAGATCTCAGATGCGGACTACATAAGAAGAAATGATGAGTGAGAATCTGATTAAATATCAAGTCAGTATCAGAGACAACTGAGAATAAAAGAAAAAATTAACCCCATGTGTGCTTGTACACACAGCCACCTGTAAAAGGGCCCTGGAACAGGAAAAGAAGAGGAGGTTGAGTAGAAAATTGTGTCAATATTGTGTCAAACTGCGTTAACTGTAGTTCCCTGGAGGACTATGGGGACACGTAGGTTAATACAGCAATGAAGAAATAGCAGGATGTTTCATGGCAGCTTTTCTTAATTTAGATTAATTTTTAGTAGATTGAAGTGTTCCTGACTTTTCTCCCATATACTGTGTAAATCAAAGTTGTATTTAGGTATTGTGAACTGTTAAAATCTTTTTCTAGTGTCTCAGCTTTTACATCTTCTTTTACCTAATGCATATGGTCAGAGCTGGATATTATATTTAGTTGTCTGGAGTTCAGCTAAACCTCACTTGACACCCCAAGTGCTCTGAATAGGGAGGCAGTGCTACAGGGGATTGGAAATCTCAGTGAAGGTTTTAAGAGTTGGAGTTTTTTTCTGTAAGTGGAGGGCACTCATCAGCACCACTTTGGTAATTGTACTGTGATTAAAAGTATCAAGAAGGAGAAATTAGTAAGGAAATGAAGCTTAAAAACAAAACAACAAAAAAACCCCCTATAGGTTTCCCTAGCAACTGTGATTGTCTTGTAGACCGAGACTGCTTTTTGAGAATTTGCCCAAACCTCAGAATCAATGCACTGCTTTCCTCTTGAGGACATGGGGAAAATAAGTAAAAGGTTTTGCTAACTCCGGGTATGATGAGAAATGAAAGGCCCAAATAAATGCTCTCTAGGGATCATTTACTTCAGACTTCAAACTTTGACTCTTCAAGCAACCCTCTGAAAAATGTGAGAATTTGTTTTGTTTTCCATGCTGAAAGTGAGAAGAAAATATGTAAGTTGTATATAACTTTGTTTCTATGTGTTAATTTTAATTTCCAATTCCGGACAAGCCATTCAGTTCTTTTTAGGATATTTCACTTTTATCATCTTTCATGGCTAAGGGTTCTCTAGTTTGTGGCTGTCCACTGAGTAATGTTTTTCCTCAGTCCTCCTTCAATGGTGCAGTGAACAAGCTAAAAACAGTAGGTAACTGGAAATATTGAACTCGAGCAAATGCCTTCTCAATACTGTAGTTAGTTGCAGGTGCTGAGCTCATCTTTTCCCACAGCTCCTGTTACTACAGTCTTGAAAATATGTGGCAGCTGAAGTCATCTTACAGAAGTGCCAGATAAGTAAAAATATTCCTTAGTATTTACAGGATTTGGATTTCTGGTTCCTGGGATAGTTTTATACTTCTGAGATTAATTTTTATGGCCTAAACTACAAATATAGTTGGATCTCTAGGCTAAAAATCATCTGCTTCCCTTGAGGAGTAGAATAAGACATCTAGGTTTTCAGGAGCATAATTTAAGGGTTTGCATTTGGTCTTTTGTTTAGGTGCCTAGAGAAGGATCTGTGGTCTTCCAGTTGAACATACATGGAAGTCCTTGGCATCCCTATGAGGCTCATGCATAGCCTTCCATTAGAAATGGCAGCATGATTACAGGAGTTAAGGAAAAAAAAGTAATAAAGAGTTTAAATTGGGAGGTATAATTAGAGTTCTTCCATCCCTATGGCATTGCAAAAACACCTCCATTACGTAAGTTGCCTTGGTACATCCTGTGCACATCTCCTTGTGCTCTAGATATGAGAGGCAGCTGGTGACTGCACTTTGTTAGCTGGTAGCTCTGAATACTGACCTAAATTAAAACTTCATATGCATGCAGACAGTGCCATGCTCAGCTTTGGTTTGTGTGATGATGTAGGATAACAGGTTGCTATGGTAAAAACTGTGGTGACGACAAGCTGCGTGATGGCAAGCTAATGTAAGGTGGTTTTAGCAAAACGAAGAAAATACATTGAGAGAAATATTAGGCAGATATTTTGGTGGATAATGCTCTTTATAGTTAATGAAAAGAAATACTATTCTACCTGCATTCTCTTTGGATACTGAACCCAAACCAGATGGGGCTCATGTAAATCTCTGGCCATTCATTCCGATCAGCCTGCTCAGGCAAACGGGATCTAATTGATGGAGAAGCATCATCATTTCATTCTGTGCAGGCAACTTATAAATTTCCTAGGATTAAGCTGAAACACAGATGCTTCTGTGAGTGGAAGAATACTGTATTTAGAGAAAAACACAAGTATGTCCAGGGAGATATCCCCGTTTTTGTTATCCAACTTTCCTAAATTGCTCCTCTTTTGAGATGTATGCAGTAGAATGTCCCTCAGTTGCAAAGATTTGTAGAAGTACAGTGATGTCTAGTGGATTCAAACTAGGTATTAAGCTATAAAGGAGGGGCATACAGAGCCTATATCTGCTGTTCAAATGAGCTAAGATAAGCCTTATTTTTATTAGTGCCTGATTGTTCAGGTAGTAGAATTTTTTTAAACATGTCCTATTCTAAATAGGTAATCTTCCCATTCCTCGTTTCATCATGTTTACAAGTTAAGGTTTTCTGACTGTTTTTTAGCCACTTTGTCTTTTTCAATACAGTTGTGAATAAACGGTGAGAGAGTGCAGTAAATGAAAGCAATTCTTGTTTTAGTTCTGAGGAACAAATATACTGGGAGATGTTGTCATCAAATAACCAAGTCACAACAAAAAACTGCTCAGAAATACACTGAGGAATTAGTAAAGCTGAGAGGACACCATGACACTTGCATATTTGAGTTTGACTTTAAGTTTTTGCTTGCAGTTATTAAGCCATTTTCTATAAAGGGGATGCTAAGTTGTTCGTGCTCTAGCAATGGTCAATTTATAAAGGAATAACAGCCAAAAAAGGGTATTGGGGCTGCAAAGTGGGAACACTCCTAGTTGTCTAAAGTTCTCAGCATAAAATGTGTGAAAAACTTGCTAGACTCTGTTAGAATAGGAGAAGCTTATTGGTGTGGATAAAATGGTGAAAGGGCAATATAACATTTAAAGGATATTTATCATAATAGTTGTCCACCTGTTGGCCCCTTTTTTTCTGAAGATAGCTACACATAAGCTCAAAGCATGATGTCCTTTTTTTTTAAATTATCTTTCTAAAATGATGAAAAAACCTTACACTTTATAGTTTTTTTACAGTCTAAGCTGATTTCTTCTCTTGTGAACTATTAGCTGGGTTGAGACAAATTGCTGCAGGTTTTCTTTAACATTTGACTTTTTGTCCTTTCACACATCACATTTAATTGTTGATATAATTTTGATCGAGAAAAAGTTATTTCCAAAGCTTCCTTTCAGATTTTTTCCATCTGGTTTCTGAAGGTTTTTTTTTATTTCCAGATGGATTTTTCTCAGCTCTGCTGCATGCTGGTTGAGGAATGAAGCTTTAAAATCCATGACAAATAGATGGCTGCTGTATTGCCTCTTCTCAAAACAGTATTGAAGCTGGTGGAGCAGAGATTTAATGACTGCTAGGAACATTTCATGAAGGTGTCCCTGTGCTTACCCTTTCTCTGATGTGATGTTTGCCCTCCTATGTCTCTCTGGATCCTAAGGTAGGCTCAGGCAGGGGTGAAGATTTTACAGTGTGTTGTGACAGTCTCAAATCATCATCACTGGCAAGAACATGGTGTATTTTTTTCATTTTTTCATTTCACTTCATTTTCTAAGGGGTGTTCTTTGCTTTTTCTTGTCTGTCTTGCGTTTTCACATTACATCTATATTAGCTACATGTATGGTGAGTATTTAATTTATTGGTTAACTATTTGTTTATTACCTCTAAAATGGTAAATACCTATTTTTTCCCACTTCTTGGCTTTTTCTATTTTTATATCTGCCTCTTGTTGAGTTCTTTATATCCTTAGGCTCTCCAGTGCCATCCACATCACCTTGTGCCTGTATGCCTTTCACCAGGGGATGTTCAAGTGGGTAGTTTTAGTTGGTTTTTCTTCATTTCTGGTTTGGTTTTTAAAGAAAGAGCAGTTTGTTCTGAGATGTTTAATATGCCATTAGCTGAAGGTGACATGACACTTGCATAGAGCAGCTGCTGAGATGAACCAGCTTACCTTCTAGTGCTTGAGCTTCCCAGCCCTGACCCCAAATGTTCCTAATGGGTGCCTGGAGACCCTTCTGGGTCATTCCATGCAGGAGAAATCCTATATCCCTTGGGGAAATCCTGTGGCAACTACTCACACAATGGAGATAGTGAAGATCGGCTAGTATCGTTGAGGGAGGCCATAGTTAAAAAGTCTCTTTGGTGGCTAGCAAAACCTTGATGGGTTATAACAGATCAGAGCTCTGCATTTTTACTGTCTCCAGGGGAGTAACTAACAAATCTGAGTAGCTTACTAGGGAAACTGTAGAGCAGTGAAGGCTAAGGCAAAAAATATACTACTCTACTAATGCTACAGTGATGGTAGCTTAAAAAAAGTTATATATGATTTCTTCCCATGACTGAAAAAATCTATCTTCCCTCTCCCTGCAAAACCATCCCTCTCTCTACCAGCTGCAATACCAAAAATACCTGCAGTAGAATTTTAAGAGAGAAGGTAACAGGATTGAATTAAGGGAGGATTAGGCTATCAAACAAACTGACAGATGGCTTTTCTTCCACCAAAAAAAAAGAAAAGCAGAGAAGTAAAAAATATTGTGCCAGCCTCTAGCTACTGAAATATCAGGCATGGGATTTCTCTCACTTTTCTTTCTCTACTTGCTGTTTTTCCACCCAGGCTGCCAGGTTAATTTCTTGGATGCATGCATCTTGGGTTGCTGCCTTCCAAGCCTAACAAGGCAGTTGGTGCCAGCCATGGTTCTGTGCCCAGACGCGTGGGAATGGGGCTGGCTTTTTGCTGCGTGACCTGGTGGAAGTTTCAGAACTGCTCTAGCAGCTTGGGCTGTGGGAATTTCTCCCTCTGCCAGCTCTCTACTGCACAGCCCTAGGCAGTGTTTGAAACAGGCCAGCACTCAGTGCACCTCCCTGTTCTTTTCCATGAGTTTTCTGCTGTCAGTCTCCTCCTGCTCCACCTTCCATGTTCTCCACTTTCTGCCATCAGCTGCTCTTTTCCTGTGTCTTGTATTCACTTTCTTATTCTCAGCTTACTCCCATTGAGTGACATGGTTTATAATACAGAGAAGAGATGAGAATGAAGGCCCAATGTTGTCATCTTGCAAGGTATTTTGATGGATAATTGGAAATTGGAGGAATTGAGTTAATTAGCTGTACTATGCATGCTTTCCATACCACCCACCTTGCTCCACTGTGCTGAGATGAGCCAGTGGAAAAAAAAATAGGCTATTTCTGTGTTCTAAAAACTCTCAGTGATGAAGAGTTTCTTAAGGAAGCTTGGAAGTCAAGGTGCTTTTTGGTCTATCTATTTATTTCTCATCTTCTTGAAGCCTATGTGGAACAGAGATGCAGACTTTTGAAGTGGTGGGTGCTTTATCAAATAAAAACAACCAGAATTCAATCTCCTTTGGAGGAGCAAAATAAATGGATTTCTCTATTTAACCAGCGTCATGTTGCATTTTTTGATTTTGGTAAACAGCATTGTCTGCCAAGTTTCATGTTTTAAAATTGTTGAAAACTTGAGTAGTGCTCTTAGGAGTCAAATATGTGGTTTACACATGTGCATCATCCAAGTGTTTTATGGGCAGCCATACATTCTTGTTTGTAGGCTGTGATGTTTTAAATTTTGTTTCACAATTTTATATGAAAGTTACTTAAGGTCAAGTCCAAAAGTATTTCCTTATCACTGCTGTGCTTCATGTAAGCTTCCAAGGCAGAATACATCCTTAGCTTTTCTAATAAGAAATGTGTTGTGTTGTTCACGTTTTCCAGTGGAAACCCTGGTTTTTAGCTCCTTCCCTAGGAACCTAATCAAGTGGGCCCCTTCTGCAGCAGTATGAAGGAATAGGTAATTTCAGGCAGGTGGGTGTCATGGCAAGTATGAGCTCATGTCTGTCTTTACTATTAAAAGAAAACAAAGGATAGAAAATCGGAGCTGCCAAGGCGTGGCCTTTTTTTTACAGAACCCTGGCTAATGACAGAATTTCAAAGGACAATGTCACAGCCAATCCATTCTTGTTGTTTCTGAGGAAAAGACATGAAGGAGACACCTTGCAAAGAACACAGTTTTATTTGCAGGGTGGAGGAAAGATGTAAATGGCCCAGGGAACTTGTAAGTCAGTACCTTTAGATGCAGAGAACAGCTGTTTTACAAGGATATTTGTTTTCTGCACCAAAGTTTTCTTTCCCCCATAACCTGACGTGAAACTGAATGTCAGCAGTCAAAATGTTATGAACAATTATGTATCTCATCTAAATACAGAGATATCATGCACTTTTTTTTTTCCTCTGCTCAGGGCCAATAATCTAGTTCTAGATTCTACTTATTTTAGTAAGACTTCTTAATTCTTTTTCTTGTCTGATGTAAAAATAAACTCTTTTCAGTAAAGAAAACAGACTATGGAAAGCTTAAATGATCTGGTGATTTATCAAGTGTTGTCTGCCAGGAAATGGGACTCTAGAATTTTTTTTCAGGTGCTTTGAAATATGTGTGTTTGCTTTCATAATGGAACTGGAGTGTAGGCGAGTGCATAAGGTAGGCATCTAGCTATCTCTTCACATAAAAAAACATTCCTAAGAAAACATGCTGATATGCACACAATCATAATTAGTAATTGTGGCAATTTCTGAAAGAGGTGAAGATCAAATTTATCTGAAAGGAGTGCAGTTCCTCCCACCTCTCTGCAGAAAGACATAAGCTAGTAAGGAAGCTTGAGAGAGAACTACAGGCAACAGATTTTGTTCAACACCCAAAATTGCTTCCAGTTTTAGCTTGAAAAATGTTAGACCTTGGTTCATTGCTAATAAAATCAATTCACTTTCTGTCCTGATCTTCTTTGTGAGCTGTGTCAAATTTTTACCACAGAAGAATCTGACATAGTACAAAAAGCTTCTGTTATTATCGCATTAGGAGCTCTTGTACCACAGTCATCAAATTTAGTTTAGCAAAATGCAATGCAAATTTGTAATGTGGAAGTGATTGAGGACCCTGTAAATTTGTTATTCAAGCTATTGCAGAACATAAAGTTATTTTCTGAAAATGCAAGTTCTCTGACTGAAAGTTGACTTGTGATGGTATGTTCAGCTCTGGGAAGGTTTGTGCTGGGTATTGGTAGAACAGTCCTCAAGTATAAAATTAAGAGGATTACACAATGTACTCTTTTCGGACCTACACAGATTATTATTGCTGTTCTTGCTGCTATTTCTCCCCTGTAATTCATATCCCACCTTATGTGGAGCCTTTATCCTGCAAATAGTAGTTTGTGGTTAAACTCTGTATAAGTGACTCTCTTTTATGCTGCAGAGAAGACATTGAGGGCAGACAAGTGTTTGAGTCTATCCTCAGTGTAGCATTTAAAGATTTTGCTCTCTTCCCTGCATACTTGCTGTTATGCCAGGAGAAGTTTTGCAGTGAGGGGCATCCTCTCCCTCCATTCCTGAGCAACCCTTGTGCTCCTTTATGGAGTGTGTTCCTCAGTGCCAAGAAGCAGCTCTCTTTCTACAAACTACTCCAAGCTTGCATGTTTAGGAGAGCCTGGTATATACAGGGTTTTGGTTTTTTTTGCTGGGAAACTTGTTAGTGAGTGGGAGAGGGTAGTGTAGATTTTGTTGCAGCTTATATGTTGCCTAGAAAAACTTCTTCCTTAATTAAATGGTTAAATAAAATCATTTAATTTCTCTAGTAGGTATCTTCAGAGGAATTTTAAATCTCAAAATGTAGTAATAAGGATAGATAGTGTTTTATATATATAGAACTGTTTTTTGGTCCATTTTTCATTTCAGTTTTCAAGTGGACAGCAAAACTTTTGAGAAGCAAAAGATTGATCTCAGGTGTCAAAAACATTTAACACTCTTCAGCAAAAGTCTGTTTCTGCTTCTTTTTACTTTTTTGGTTCAGCGTGGATATTGATCGTGCATTTTGTTCCTCTAGTCCTTAACTGAGGCCTCTTAGACTTAGTAATGGAACAAATATTCCTTTTACTTGAAAGCAAATTATAGACAAGGTCCATATTTTTTGAGCATTTAAATTGCCATTTGTGATTGTTCTTTTGCAAGTTTTAAGCTCAGGTCACTATGGCACAATATGCAAATACGGTATTATCCTTATTAAAGTGGAGGAGAAATGAAATGTTTTTGACATTTTCCAGAATAGCTGCAGTTTTGCTGTCTGAAAGATCAAATCTGGATGGAAGCTGCAGTGCCATAAGATGAGTAGGAAGAAGTAAAATTGGAGAGATTTTAGGTTGTGGGGTTTTAATGATTTATAGGAACTGACATCTTATATGCTGTTTTGGGAGTAGATACCTGTTTTTCCAGTCCCAAACACCACCTTTGTAGCTAATTGTGAAATGACTCAGCATTATCTCTCAGTATAGATTATTATGTACCAAAATCTGGCACCCTAGCTTTATGTCAGCTCAGGTACAACTTGTGCCTGCAAAATGTATTGGTTTTAATTTTGGAAGGCAAGTTCTTGAGACAAAGGAATTCTTCAGTAACCTTTACAGAGGTTTCAACACTCACTAGAGTAAATATCCTGTGCTATGGGAAGGTGAGGTTTCCTTTATATTTTTACTCATTTTCTCTGTGCTGAACTCATAAAAGGAACCAGTTGATTTGCTGTCTTAATAACTAGTACATTAACATTTGCTTACAGCTGTGATTTACTGCTGGTTATTTTGTTAGATTGCTGGTTTCTGTCTCAAGAAAATATTTATTACCATGTGTTTGTTCATGTGCACTTGACAGCCCTCTCCCCTTCTTTCTCACACACTACAGCTGTGTTCAGAGCTGGACACTGCAGGGCTGGAAATCCAGAACTGGAAGTGTACNATAAGCTGTGTCTATGTAGAAAGCTCTACTGACAAATTGTCACAGGATGAAGGAGATGGACACAGAAGTTGTTTCAGAGGAACCTACTTCAGTAAAGGAAAATGACCTACCTGTGCACTCAATCTGTAGAGTTACAGTTTCTTCTTTCTGATCCAGAACTGGAAGTGTACTCACTGCACATGCCCCTTCCACGGGTGTTCCTGCATGATGAGTGGGCTTTGCCAGGCTTCACCACCTGGCTGGAAATGTTGGCATCCCCAGCAGAGCAGTGAGTGGTGTCAATGGCAGGTGCCTCTGGATGGTGCTGCTGATTTAGGTCAGACCTGGCTGCTGTGAGATATGGCCCTGTGCTGTGTAAAGAGTCACTGAAACAGAGTGTGCTGGAGCATTTTTGCATTTTCAGTCTGCAGTCCAGCACCTGCACACCAAAGCACTTCGCTTTTTTTAACAATACAGGTACTGTAGAAAGGTTCTCAGTTATTCTTCACATAACTAGAAATAAAAGGCAAGAGATCTGAGAGCTGGGGAGGGAACAGACCAAGAGATATTTCTAATAGAAGAAAGGTCAGGTATTAAATAAGGAGAGCTACAGGAGGAAAGGGGTCTCTGACATGAACTTCACTTGCCTGGAAATAAGTAGCGGCAAAAAAAAGGACAAGTTTTCTTTAAAACAGACTACAGGTTCAGCAAAATGTGATAGGTTTGGATACCATAAATAAGGCATTAATTCCTAGTTAGGGTTCACATATTTGTTATGTGAAAGGGAATAAACACTTCAGGTTGCAGATACATGGAAGATATGAACTTTCTAGCATGTAGCAAGATTTTCTTCTGTAGGTCTCCGTGTACTTTACAGAGGAGGGATAGACCAACATTTTTCATCCTTACACATCTGGTTTTTGTGAATAGTCATGGTAGTGTGTTAGTAACTTGCAAAAAGTGTAATGACAGGAGCTGCACTGTGCATGTTGGACCCCAGAGCAGGAATCTATCTTCTTCCTGTCTGCACAGATCTCCATGCAGAAATATGCACTATGTATGGCAGCTTCAGATAACCACACACTGGAGGGTTTTTTTATTTACCTTTCACGTGGCTAGAACTGCCTGCTAACACAGGAAAAGAGGAATGAGAATATGGACACTAGTATGAGTGGAGAAATGGCATGTGGAGGTCTGCCTTCAGGTTGTAAAAGCATCTTGTTGTACCTTGCTTTGAGTTTGTTGCATCAGTAGAACCTTAGCCTGGATACTAAAACTGTTGTGTTTTTATATCCTAATATGGAACCTGAAGATGGAACTGCTCACATATATAAATATATATATTCTCTCAAGCCCATGGGGGCTTTCATCATCTAATTGTTCACTGTGTGTGAAAACATCAGGCATGTCCCCAAGGGCTTCTCTGCCCTGCCAGGGACCCATGGGAACCCTGCAAGCAGAAGGCCCTGCATGTTGATGTTCTCCTTCTGTGAGCTTTGCTGATAAGCTCAGGGAGAGTTGCATTTCTGGGATACAGGGCAGAGGGAGCAGGATGGATGAACTGAGAGTTCCTTTTAGATGAACATTGCCATGGAAACCACTGCCATTCCTCTGTGTTTGCAGATGTATGTTGGACACTTACCTCTTGTGAAGTCAAGCTCATATATCAAATTTGTGAAGCAGAAGTGCCTCAGAGATCCCTGGGCTGTGCCTGAAGGAAGTCAGCACTGCTTAAGCAGGGCTGATCGACCTCCACAGTTGGGTGGGCTAATTAAAGTCTGCCTCAGCTCTTCAGGTTTGTTGTGAGAGGGAACAAGTGTGGTGCCTTGTCAGGCCTGCTATGATCCCTGCTGAGGAAGAAAGCCTGCCCAAGCTGTTTGGGACAGGCAATCTGTACCTCATTCTCAGCTCTGGATTTGGGTTCCCTTTTGTGCCTTCATCTCTCCAGCTGTGAAATAGCATGGATATTTTGGGGTTTTTTTGCACAAGGGAAAAAGATTTTTACAACAACACTTATGAGAAGATCTCCTCCAGAAAGCTCTCTACATTAATGGGAGAATGAGCACAACACTTGAAGTTGTTACATGTGCTGAAGAAGAGGCATTGAGCCCCTCTGTCCCTGCAGTCAGTGAGGGTTTGCATGACAGGATTTCCACTTGGTAGCTTATTTGCCAAAGAAATCCTAAAATTCCCACCCATTCTATGTAATTTTTTTGTTGTTGTTGCTGTTGTTGTTGTCCTTCATCTCTGGGACATAAGACAGAAGATGTGTTTGTGTAATTAGATACTGGAAGCCTCTGGGTGATGGAATTTATAAACTGAAATCTGTTGTGTTCAGGCATGTAAGTGTACCTGAAAAATCTCAGTTACTCTGGGATTTGTTAGTTTTACCTACACAGTGTTATATAGTATCTTTTTATTTTGTTTTCCTGAATCTGCCTGTGGATCTTTATAAATAATTGATCATTTTTTTTCTTGTTGAGATTTAAGCCTGTTCTTCTTATGTTAAAGAAAATGTCAGAGACCCAATTGATGTTCCTGTTTACAAAGCTGGAACAGCACTTTTAGTTTTCTACTGTTGTGTCACTTACATCCTTGATGCAGGTTGAAAAAAATTAGACTGAAAATATGATTAAATATTGTGACTATACTTTACTTTCTACATTTACTGAGATTTGTGTTCCCTGTTTTAAAGATTTTTATTCTATAGAGAAAATGAAAGCTGGGATTTTGAGTGAAGAATTGGATTCCACAAGCTGAAATTCCAGGAGAAACTTTTCTTCTTGGTACCAGCTCTACAAATCTTCAAAATTCTTACAGGGAATCACTCCTTTTGGCATGTATTTCTTGGTCTCTGCTCCCTGTGTTTACAAAATGGAGCTATCCTGCTTGCTTTCATCACATTAGAGGCAGTCAGCCTCTTGGCAGAATAAGGAAAGGTTGTTTCTAATTACAGTTTTTTTCATGCTAATGCTGCTTTCAAATATTGCTAATGATCCAGCAATTATTTAGAACCATCCTTTTAGTTCCCTGTGACCTTGTGTGCTTCCTTGTTTCCTGTTGCAGTTAGTTTTTTGCATTTGAAGATACAGGGAAAACAAGAGGCCAGGATCCACTGATTTTGAAAGGCTTGCACAGCTCAGGGAGCAGAGCTGAGCAGTTTCATGACTGACATTTACAATAAGCCCCAATATACACACCTTGAATTCTGCCAGCTGAGAGGAGGTGCAAATTAAGGAGGTAAGATATCTTACTACTGTAAGATAATTTAGTCTGCTGACACCTTTTTTGTGATCTACACCAAATCTTCTAGATGGATTCATGTTCAAAAGTGGGGACATGGAGGTAAACTTGGGAGACCCTGTGTAGAAGTTTAGCACCTATTGTATTCCTTAAGTAGGAATTGTATTATCTATGGGCTGCCCTTGGGAAGACTCTGGAAGAGAGCAGTAATTGCTCTCTTGTTTCTGTGTAATAAGGGATGGTTAACTTCCCTTCCACACTGCAGAATATTTTGTAGAATACTTTTCAGAAAGCCAGTATTTTAGATGGAGTCATGGTAGTGAGGGTACAAAACCGTAATAAGGGTGCATGGCTTAATTGTTCTGGATTTTGATGGGGTTCTGTTGGGAACTTCAGTCACTGCTGCATGAAACAAAGGTGGATAATTGCTCTGGAAAAGCATAAATCTTGCAAGATTGGATATTTAACAGCAAGAGTTTCTTTGTCTGGGGATGTATACAGTTATTACGTAAAAGTGAGTCTACCAAAGAGAATAAAGCACCCACTGTGCTGCCTTTGTGAAGTGCAGAGATAATTTTAAGGACAAAACTAGTTTTTATCAGGGTGGAGGATGCTGAGAGCAGTGGACAATGGCAGAGAGAGTTTTATTGTGTTTCAGCTTAATGATGCAGTGCAGGAAAGTCAGTGTTGAATCAGAGCTGCTCTGTAATCATTTATCCAGGGTCAGGAGAAGGGTGTTCTCTACAGAGGGAACAGCCTGTGCCTGAGATCCAGGGGTGATGTTGCTGGCCAATATATGCATGTTCTTCCAGGATAATGCTGCGTAAGAAACAGGAACAAGGGATAAACAATTTGCTGTCCTTGGGCTTGGATTCCTGCTGAAAAGGATTTGAATGAGACCTTTCCATTGCACAAATGTCTATCTTTCAAGCACAACTTGTTTACTTTAGCATATTGGCAAATACATGTATGGCAAATTCCAAAGAGTCCCAGACAGTGTGAAGGAAGCACCTCAGTGCTCAATAAACTTCCAATTAAAAAAGTACTGGAAATCTAGACAGACAAAAACACTTAGGCTCTGGCATTACACCTGTCCTACCACAGGCCCTTGGTGATATTTGTCATCACTAGGAAAAAAAGGAATAACAGTTCTGTAAGTTCAAGTGCAGTAGCAATAACTAAGAAAACTACACTGGTATAAATTTTACATGGAGGGAAAACAGAAGGCAAAAAATTAGTGTACTTTTAGAAGTGACAAAGAGAAACATTGAAGCTGGGACTTTGAAGTGTTTGGAGAAGGGGTCTAGAGAAGAGAAGCCATGCTGGCTATACAATAGCAAGAGCAATTGCTATAGCAATACATAGTTCTGTGACCTTGAGCGAGTCTCAGTGAGCACAAAAAAATTTGCAAAGACAGTTGGATCATTCAGATTTTCAAAGAGATTGGATGGTTATACCTACCCTTAGAAATTCTCAGTGATCTCTCACTAAGGGAAGAAGAGGATTTAGCAGTCCTCTATTTTGAGGAAATGTAACCAGTAAAATAATGCTAAAGCATAGTGGAGAGTGACTAGATTAATCTAGTAAATGACATGGGAAATTAAGAAGTTAATGACTTGCTGCCATTTACAGGAGAAAACGTTCAGGAATTGTTTTCTCTTTGCTAGAATTTCTTTTGAGTCGGGAAAGTGTTTTTTTATTTTTGTAATTTTTTCTTTTTCCCTGAGGGGCAAAGCACTTGGATCTATTATTGAACTGAAGGCTACGCTCTGAAGGCTTTCTCTCAGGGTGAGCTGAATACAGGGAAGGGCCATGGTGTTGTGTGGCATTGCCCTTGCTTGTTGTGCAGAGAGAAAGACTCACTGAATGTTCTGTTCCTGTAAATGAGCCCGTGTGCCAGGATTTTGGGACTGCTGTGCTCATTGTCTGTTAGTCAAGCAGTAGGTCTGGCCATTTGATCTTGAGACACCTGGATTGGTATTCTAGGGGAGGAAAGGTGGTCACAGAGAATATTTCTTTGAAGTGAGGGACCACAATATAAACCCTTCTAGAAAAGGTCCTGTGGTCCCCCTCTCTACCTGGAAAGCCTTGTAGAGTGGCACAATTGCAAAGAGATGGGAGATGTGGGGTCAAAACTCCCAAGGAGCAGGAATTTAACTCTGCATATGGCTCTGATGGGAAGAGGGAATGTGAGCAGAAAAGCATCTGAGGGCTACATATCATGGCACTCACTAATACTTCTCTCTACTGGCATCTGTAAAGAAGTAGAATGGTAGTGTTACAGGTAAAAGGCACCATTAACCCCAGATTTTGCTACTTGACAGTGTCCTATTCCCCATCTGTGCTTGCAACAGAAATGCTTGATGGAGTTACCTTAAACACTCTCTGGGAGCTAGTCTCATGACCACGAGGCAGATGTGCAGAAAATAAGGCTTCTATGGTCATTAAGAATATTCAACAGAAGCCTAGTGAATAACTTGCTAAAATCCTTGTGACGTCCTACATATATTTGAGGGAAGAATGATAAAAGTCATAGCTAAAAGTCAGCCTTCCATGCAACATGTAAAACTTTATAAATCAATCATAGAGACTTTATAAGAATTTGTCCTATGTCAGATAGGCTAGGCTGAAACCTGTTAGGAAGCAAGTTAAAGGGCACTCGGTCAGATGTGCCCAAGGAATAATAATAGCATTTAGGAACTCCAGGGAAATAAATAACTGTGGTAACTCAGCCCTTAGAGGAATACTCTAAAGAGAGGGAAAGGAAGAAAAGAAAAACTACATTAGCTAGTAGCTTGACAGTTTTTGGCCTGAGGGGTAATTCTTCCAGGCAGTGTCATGCAGATGATAAATTTATTTTATTGTTTTAGAAACAATTTTTTCTTTAAAGAGAGATGCCATTCCAGACATTTTCTTCTCCATAAGTACAGCTTGTGCAAATGAGGAAAGCTCTGTTTTTAACAGGACCTTGGGGAGCCTGTTTTGTAATTGGAGCAAACAGTGGAGGAATCCCTAATGCTAGTTATTCTGCACGGAGCTGTCTCTGTTACCAAAATATCCATGTCTGACCTTTTTCTGGAAGGTGGGGAAGGGGCTGAGCATCTACTAAGCACTGGTGGAAAGACAGATCAGAAGGTAAGGTCACACATGGGTATGTCAGTCAGGAATACAGTCCTGACTCTGTGGAAGGCTTCTAATATGATCTGAGGCAGTTTAATTTGAGGCACTGCTCTCTGACTTACCCTAATGGCAAGCAGCAGTGTTAAAGCCCCTTGCCTCACAAGGGTACTAGAATGGCTAATATTTTCTGAAGTGTTTGGATGTAAAAGGTGATGGCAACAAAAAAAAATAGATATTTTGTGGTTTGAAGCGTATTGCATAAAGTCTGTGCTTACTTACCTGTGGTAAATGAGCTCTAGCATGTAATGAGAAAATCTGAAACAAGATCTTTTTAGTTATTAAAGTTTGTGTTTCTGGCCCTTCCCCCCCTCCTTCTGATACACTGTTGTTATAGCAACAGTGTTTCTATCAATAGATTCATAAGAACTACTAAACCCTCCTCACACTTTTACCTCTTTTGTCGCAGTCAAGCTTATGTTTACTTTTTTTTTGACCACAACAAGTGTAATCATAATTCTGAGCAGTACTTCACTTGCTCAAAGAGGGCTGTGACAAAATCATCATGTCTGCTGTTAAGTACTGTTTTTTCTTAACACAACCTGTATTAAATAGCAGTACTTATTACTGTACTACAGCAGCAGTGTTGTATTTCTTCTTTAATGTTCTAGAGTTGGACAAACAGGGCTTCACAGCAACTTTCTTGCAACTTTGAATAACCATGGATGAACAGAACTGGTATAATCAAGTTCACATGTAATTTACTGCAAAGGATTATCTTTCATTTTGCTGTCACACACCCTATTTATAAGTTTCTGCATTGCTCTCAGAAGAGACTCTGGACGGAGGGGTTGTCTTGGATATCACAGGACGTGCAGCTCCGCACACAGCAGTGCCAGAGCTTGCAGATCATCCCCCATCCTAAACAGGAACAGCAAAGTGGCATTCTGACAGGATCGTGAGAGAGTCATGAGGAGTCCCAAAACAACAGATGGCAGTAAAGCATTACTGGGTCTCCTAACCAAAAGGAATGGAGGTGTGTGATATTACAAGCTTCCAGATGGCAGACTGTAGAAAAGACAGTTTCGTGATCCGCTCTTGTGAATCCTAACCACTGCACATCACAGAAAGCTACAATTGTTTAGAGGGAGAAGGTGTTTTTAATTATTTTGAGTGATATTTCACTAGTTGGATGTGTTTATTCAAGTTGCATTTTGAATATTTTCTGGACAGGTAGAGCAGAAACTTACACACATCTGTGTCATTCAAGAGCTTCGTGTGGTCAGTTCTTTTTCTTAGGTGTGATTGAAGTCTTAGTTTTTATTGCCTTGAACATACATTTCCTTCCTGTAAAAATATCTAAAAAGCTTCTCATGACCAAATATGAAGAGAAAAGCATGGTTAAAACTTGACACATCATAAGAATACTCCGTATTGGGTTGTACCTTTAACTTTCTTTTGTTTGTTTGGGAAACATTCCTCAGGACAGATTTCATCTGAAATGTTGTTTCAATCTGAAGGCTGTGACTTGGAAACCCTAATCTATTAAATTATTGTTGACTACCACAGGTCTTGGGTTGTTCCCCCTTTTATAATAGGAAAAATGTAAACCATAGCCTGATGTTCAAGAAATATATTTATTTTTATTATATTAGTCTTAGGATAAATCTTAGTGAAAGAATGATCTTGGGACTTAGCAATTTTGCATCTAGTAATTATTTGTGATTTTTTGCCTGTTAATAAACTGGGGTTTTTTTCACTTTGCTCATAATCATTTTCTCCTTATTGTTGGAGGGGGATTGGCTGAAACTAAGGGGACATAACTCATTTTAGAATGCCCACCCCCTCAAATTGTCTTAAAGAAAGACAGCAGCCATCATTGCACATTGCTTGGAACACAGTTTGCAGTTGAAGTGTTCTAGGTGTGCTGAAATACTCATGTGTGTTTTGGGGTTTGGATAGCAAGTGAGGCCACATTGAGATTTGGGTTAATTTTTAAAAAAAAGCTGCTATTCTGAACAAATGCATCTGAAGATATTTACCTGCTCATTGTTCCATGAACTGTGTAACTTTTGGTCTCTACATGGGCTTCAGCAGGTAGTGAGGTCTTACTAGCACTGGTCTCAATAACCAGCTTATAAGATTTTTATGTATAATTTCCACACACAAGAAGCAGTTTGAGGACTTATTTTCTTTGCCTTTTGCTTTTAGGCTGTGTCTATGTATTCTAGTAATTCAGTGCACCAGCGGTGAACCAAACAGTAGATTAAAAACTTGCTGATGAGGCATTTACATCTCCATTGAGAGCTGCCTGTCAGGTTTCTGTGGGACTGGATTTAGCCTGGCCTTCTGAACTGAGTGCTGGCATCAAATGGGCTTGGAAGCTGCTCAGAGGTTCAGTCACTGATTGACTCTTCTGTGCCACTGAGGCTTGGGAATGCAGTGACTGAGTACTCCTAGAGGTGATGCTGTCATTGCCTCCGTGCCCTGTAGGTACAAACAAGCTGCAACAAAGTGTATTGTGTTTTTCCCAGCCTCTGTGTGTTTTTAACCACATTTCCTAAGTTCCTTTCTTTGATGGTTAAGCTAATCCTTGTGTATATGAGGAAATGGAAAGATCATAACGTGCTCTGATGGATTGTTGTACTGGATGCTTTACCTGTAGCACAGTGACTTTAGAAAATCTTTATAATGTACAATAACCACTTACTGCAAAAATTAATATGCTTTTTAAAAATCAATTAAGTAGAGTTCTGTCATTAGTGGTATTCATCATTCATTGGCATTCACTAGCTGCCCTAGTTGGTTTGCATTGCAAATCAATTCAATTTTTCATGGATGGCTATAAATGCGCATGAGCTATGTTATTCATATGTAAATATTCTTTTGATTAAATCCATCTTCACTTGCCAATGCCCTAAAATGCTTTGATGTTCAATATTCTTCAAGCTTGTAGGCCAGGATTTTAGCCATGCTGCATTTTTCAGTACTTTATGTCTGCTCCCACAAAGTCTTTCACTTCTCCTCAACAAAAGGGACTATAGCAACACTTCCTGTATCTAACTGGGAACACTGGTTTCCTGTCTATTAGATTTTATTGTATGCTTGATTGAAAATGCTGTTTTGATGGATTTCTTTGAATTACTTGGAGCACTTTCAAAACCAGGGTTTTTTTCCTAGGTTTAAATTGAGATGATGATGATGATGGTAACTTCTGAATTCTGGCAAGACAGCTTTTCCACATTCTTACATGCTGTTCCTGAGCCACTTATTAGTGGGCTGTTGATTTACAGCCAGAAGGTAGCCTCCTCCCAAGAGAAAACTGTGAGATACCTGTTTGAAAATATCATGCTCATTTTATTTCTGTAGCTGGTGATTATAAGGACAAACTTTCATGTTTGAGCAGTACAGTTGACTTGGAGGCTAACTGCCACCACTTTACAGAAGTCTTTAATTTTTTACTGCTTTGGGGACCCGGTCTCTAAGAGCTGCCTTGAAGAATGCAAATCCCCATGAGCTGGTTTCCTTACACAGCAGTATTGCAGTGTGCTGCACCACCTGTAAGAGCAAGCCTCAGTTCAGCTGCTGGTCATCATGCTGGGGATTCCAGGACTAGGCAAATCAATTGTCACAGCCAACATCTGCTGGATCTTGCCCAGCAGTTTAATCAAGGAGGCTAGTTCAGCTTGGATCCCACTGACAACATGCCAGAGAGAAAAGTGTCTCACCTCTAAGCAAAAGGATGTGTGTGTTTTGGGCAATAAACCACCAGAAGGCATAAAGACCAAGAATACGATTTTTCTCATCTCAGAAGAAACTCATCGTGATTTACATCCCTGCAACTGAGAAAAAAAATGAGGCTCTGAATATCTTAGAAGACATTATCCAATTGGAGAAAAGGTTAGGTTTGCACATTTACCATCTATAATAGTATTTCTCTTCCTCAGCTACTGTTGGTCAGACTTGTGTGTGTGAAATGCAAATGCACATGTGGGAGAGTAAGAGAGAATGTCATACCATAGAACAAATTTGAGCAGGAATAGGAGTGAATATATTCAGAGAAAACTTGTCCATTAGTCACTCACCCTTACTGCTTTTTCAGCTGCCTTTCGTGTCTTCACTTGCATCTCCTAAATGTATTTTCTTTATGAATGTAATTGTAAAAAGGCAAAACACAGGCTGTTGTTCAGAAGTGTTCAGAAGTACAACACCAAATTAGAACTGTCCATGAGAAATGGACATAACTATGATTGTAATGGTAATGAATCCATTGTTATTAAGAGGTACTTAACAAAACTGTGATGGTTTACCTTGAGAAGGCACAAGCTGCACACTTTAGCTCTCAAAAATTACTCTTCTTGGTTCTCTGTAAAAAGGATTTTTATCTTCCTTTAGACCTTTCCAGTTCTAGCTCTTCCTGGGGAATGGAATTAAGAAACTGGGTGACCAGTCCTAGATAAATCAATTAGCACTGTTTTTACATTAAACAATATATTTTATGTTAGAACAACTGGAGTAGACTTGTAAAGAACTTCAATTTTTCAGTCTAAGAGACTTGGAGTGCTAATTTTTGTGTCAGTGTAATTTAAGAGCTGTCAGACTCCTGGTAGAAAGTGTGCAAAGCTATCAGTGCCCCCTCTACTACTAGCACTTCCCAATTTCTATCATTGCAGCCATATGGTGGAAAGCATTCCCTTCCTGCCACAGCCCCTCCACCTCTCTGTATTACCTCCCTGACTATCCCAAGACTGGGTAAGATAAACCCCACATGGATGTGAGTGTCTAATCTGACCAGAAAGAAAGCCTTGCATATAATCAGAAATAGCTATGTACAAGTCTAAGGAGAAAATTTTTAGTTCAACTCATGTATGACTTTTGCTGGAAAGCAACTTGCCTTTTGGGTATTGATTGAGAAATGTATGTGACACAATAACATCAGATGGACCCTTCTTCCTGGGCAGTTTTCAGTTATGGTCCATTAAAGGACCTTCTTGCTTTATTATTTAAAATCTCAGGTCAGTGCAATGTGGGACTAAATTAAGTGCTCTGCTGAACTCATCCTGGATATTTGCTGCTCAGTGCAATGCTGTGTTTCTTTAGAAATCCCCTTTGTTTAACTTTAGTCTGGGTATATTTGCATCACAGTAATGACATCTCAAGTACAAAAAACACTTTTCTACCTGCCAGCTACACTGTCACAGCTGTACCATTCCCTGAAGTCCTGTGACCTGTGGTTTTGCTCTAGTGTTGGTAAGGGCTGTTGAGGTGACTGGTTAGCATCTGGAGTCCTTCCCCCTAGGTTTCACCCTTACCCTGTCACACTTATTACTCCAGGATATACTTGGTTTCTTTTTTATCTCTCTGCAACACAGTTGTCCACCTTTGCTTTTTCTTCAGTGTTTTGCAGCTCCATGTTACATTCAAATCTGCTATATATGGCCATCTTCCTTATGTTGGATAATATTTATTTTCTTTGTTACTTACAAGCAAAGACTTTTCCACATTTATTCTGTATTTCTTTAACTGGCCACTGGTGAGTTGTTTATAGCTGTGGATTTCCTAGTGCCGTGCCTGGTTTTCTATACTGCATCTCATAACTGAGCTTCCTCTGTCATCAGGCTGTGTTTCTCTGTGTACCACATTCTGTTAGTCATGGAACAATGGTGGTACCATACAAAGA
>VXBC01009135.1:28838-51038 GCA_013399945.1 Ploceus nigricollis | reverse complement strand
AGAGACTCCTCTCCCTAAGCAAACTGGAGAAAAATTTTTAGAAGAGACAAACTGACTAAGAACTCCATGTTTTATCTCCCTGTGCTGTCAGTGGGAAGGAAAGAACAGCTGAGGGAGGAGAAAGGTATTCTAAAGGTTTATTTTAGTTCTCATTATCTTCTTTTTAATTCTGTGTATAGATTTTTCTTTATATATTTTAAGTTTTGATCCTGTTTTGCCTTTAGAGTGTTTTCTCCTAATCCTTATCTCACCCCATAAGCTTTTTAACTGTTCTTTCCCCCTCCTCTGCTCAACTATAGCAAAGGAGAATGAGTGAATAATTTTTCTCATGGGTACCTGGCTTCTAGCCAATGTCAACCCCCCCGACACATTTATCATGACGTTTTGCTAAACAGCATGTTTTCGCTCAAGCATGTAAATGTCAAGGAGTAGAGCTCCTAGCAACCAGTTTGCAAAGATATTTTCAACCTGAAAAGAAGGTTCATAGAGTGTGTCGGCAGATGTACGTTTGCTAGCGATCAGTAACTGACCCTGTAGCAGCCTTGGGTAGATAGTCTCTTCCTTACCTATTTTTTTAAGCTACTACCTTAGGAAAATAACACTTAGTGTGATAGGTATGCTCCAATCAGATGTTTTCTAGTTAGTTCAGGTCTCTCAAACCAATCCAGAGACCTTCTATGCAGGGAGGGTGGTGGGCGGACAACCTTTCAAGATTAAATCCTTGTATCATAAGATGAAAGAAGGCCTGATAGTCATCCAGTCCATTTTTCTCTCTAAAGGCAGCATTTGTGACATGTCCTGCTAAAAGTTTTTTTTTTTTTTTTTTAATTTCCCTTGATGGAAATCCTGCCTTTGCTTTGACTATTCAGTTAGAAGAATCATTGTCCTTTTTGATAGAGAGACCTTTGGTTCTGCTTTTCTTGAGAGGTAACCTGATTTTTCATTGGTGTAGATTTAAGCCTCACCATTTTGTCTTTGCTTACCATGGGTGTGGAGAACATACAGGACTGCAAGAAATGCTCTTGTCTAACACTGCAGTCTGCCTCCAGCACAATCACAGCCAGAGGCCTGAGCAAGAGTTACTAAGTTCTCCATTTGATTCTTCCTCTCCTTGTGACAATTTTTTTTTGCTTTGTTTTGAATGCTTTTCCATCTCAATTTTTTTCAGATGATTCCTCTTTAGACTGCACAATCATTGTATACTCTCCCAGGTCTTGTCTTCTAGACTTCTGACCATTGACCTGTTCTGTGCCTTTCTGTTCTGGTTTGAAGGCAAACCACTGGGAGGAATTAACTCCACACAAATATCCTCTGAGACATTCCAAGTCAGAACTACAATTTAATAGGAAAATTACAATAAAGGCAGTAGCCAGAAACACTGATTTAAACTGACAAAGTCAGAACATGACCTGACACCCTGTTGGTCAGGGCGATGGTAGCAGTCTGATTAAATGGTAGCTACAGCCCTGTTGGTGTGATGGATGTGGTTCTAAGTGGTGATCCTGTAGAAAAAGGTCTGGTCCTTCTGTGGAGGTCCAGTAGTGGTTATCAAGCTCTTGTGCTCTGTGAATCCAAAGGTAGTGCTGCTCTGGTGTCCCAAGCTTCAGATTATATTCAGGTAGGGATGTTGGGTTCCTCCCCCAGGGTGGGGCACCTCACCATGGGATGATGTAATTCTGTGAATCACTCTGTGAGACCTTGATGGCCCATTAGTGGATTTGGGCCCCTCAGGCTGGCTGCTGCTTCCCTGGAGGGAGCTACCATGGCTGAGTCATGGGGAAGATAAAGAATGCTGCTCCACCATTTTTACCAGCTCATGGAGATGGTAACAGAATACTTTTGGTTACATGTTCCATTGTAACCCAAGACAGCAGCCATTTGATTACAGATATTCCTGTAGTTCAGCATAATAAGACAGCCCAATTAACAGTCCACCAGGAGCACTGATGATGGGCTTTGTGTACTCTTGGAGTGAACTTACATCTGGATTTAGTTAAGCTGCAGGCTACCATATTTACTGAATATTTTCCCTTGGTGGCAAGAGATGTTTGTTTTGTTCTTTGAAGGAGCAGAAGCAATATTAAAACCAGAAGAAAGCATGACTGAAGTTTGCAAACAGCAGCAGAGGATGGATAGGCACAATTAATTTTATTTTTGCTTGGCAATTTACTTAATAATCACAGAATTTTTTTTCCTAAACCTCAAATGACTAAAAAAAAAAGGAAAAAAGAAACAAAATACTTTTAGCAACTTGGGATGATTCAGTTCTGCTTATTCTAGATGCCTTTCCAGTCAGAATACTTCAGTAAGAACAAGATGGTATTTTCTATAAAGATATGTTTACATATTTACCTGAATTGAGGTCTTTATATAGTTAGCTCACACAGATGCAGATATTTCCAATGTTTATGTTCTTTTCTACAGATTTTTTTTTCAATCAAGATTGTGTTTGCTAAGCAGGAATTTATTCAGAGCACTGTGCTCCTCAACTTATTTTATGTAAAGAGAGAAGGGCAGGTCTCAGTATGATTAAAGTAGTGTTCAGCATAGGAGTAGAGCTGTGTGTTTGGAAAGAGTCATACTGGTGATTATTTAGGAAAGTCATGCAACTCTGGATTTCAAAAAGGACAGTGTGTCTTGTTAGTGAGAAAGCAGCAGGAAGGTGTGTCTCTTCTGGGTCTCTCTCTGCTGTTTGTTACCAGTCAGAGATGTGCCATTTTATGTCTATCAGAATTAGGTGTTTTAACAACAGTTTTGGCACTCAGACTGGTTTTGGTAGCTTCTGACCTTCCCACTAACAGGTTTCAGTGAGTTTGTCTGACTTTCTTGCAGTTTGCAGCATTGTCAAGGCTATAAATCACAAGCTGGGTTTTTTTTGTTGTTGTTGGTTTTTTTTGGGGGGGTTGTTTTGGTTTTTTGAGTTGTTTGCTTTGGTTTGGCTGGTTTGTTTTTGTGGTTTTTTAATTTGTTTCGCTATAGGATGAGCTGTTCAACATGGAACAGACCATTTTGCTGTCTTGAGCAGGACCTCAGTATTCCCCATGGAAATACAACTCTGGCTGACATGTCATTTCTCAAACCACTGCCTATTTCATCCATGTTAGCTGTAGGGGTTCACACCTTCACAAAAGGAAAAGCCCAAAATACTTGATTTAGATACAGACGTGACACAAGGCTGGCAGTGTTGCCCCATTTCAATTTGGGAGCACACACAAGCCTGGACTTCTCTTCCATGCAGAACTGCACAGAAATCCTGCTGGGAATTAAACCTTGAATGAACCAGAAACTTATTCTCCCCCTTGCATCTACAGTTTGCTGGTTTTGCACTCTGTGCCATTGTTCTCTGATAAACCCAAACTCAGCCCTGTCTTAGTGCCTTAAAACCTGCATTTTTCTATGTTGAAAGTGTAAACTTTGAAATGTCATTGCTTTTGCAATTTTGATGGTTTGGCCATATTGTAAGCAACTGAAAATAGCATCTTATAATGGGAAATGTTGGTGAATTGTAGTTGTAGTAACTACATACACAATTGTGGATGGTTCCTTGTAAGAATAACAGTAATGGGATGAAAGAACAAAGAGGCAATAATCTCTTTTTACAGTGATAGAAAAATCCTGCTTGTTTCATGAATTATGCCCATGGAATCCATGCAAGGACAAACACACCAGAAATGGTGGTCTTATGCTTTTCTTCTTTTCATGACTTCTGTTACCTGCATAAGTGTTTGAGGTAGCTGTTTTCTGGTCCCTTCCAGAGAGGCTCATTCTCTTTACCAAGCCCTGGAGTTTTCAGCATTGTTCAATGTGAGCTTTAATTTGGATTTTTTTCTCTTTCTCACAGTCAATTTTCCTATGTCAAATCCTGAGCACTTTGGCAGTCACAATCATGTCAGTGTGATTTATTCACGTTCACTCGAATAAAAAAACCTTGCTCCCTTGGTTTTCCTCCAGTGAAAATTAGAAGATGCTCTCACACACATGCTCATTGCCCTCTGGAATTATGTCCAATAAACCTCCTCTCCTACTGGGACCTCTGGTGCAGCCACATCCAAGAGCTACTTGTTTTCATGAAAGGAGTCAGTTTGCCAGAAACTCCCCTCTCTGCACCTCTTGAATCATGCTGTTATCACTGGTCATCAGTGTGGTCTGGTGTTCCTAACAGCACATCTAAGAGGAACACAGCCTTGGATATCACCAGCCCAGTGAAGCTCTGGAGAATTATTTTGAGACCAAAGAACAATTACAAAAATTGGACCAGACCTTTGGCACTGCTGCTCCACAAAATGTGCTCAACCTACCGACAGCTCAGCATGGAAAAATGTAACCTCCCTTCCATAAGCTGTTTTCCTACCTTCTAGTGACTTTGTGTTTCTGAGGGCAAGTGAGATTTTAAAGTCCTGCTCAATTAAACACTGGGCTTAAAAGCCTGGCATAACTGCTCCTGTGTGGAGCAAACTCAGTATGGTGCCAAGAGGAGCCCTACTGGCTGACTGAGGTGCAGGTGGTCAGCTCTGTGCTGGTGGAGTGAGATCTCCTCCTTGTTATGCCATTATATCCTGCTGGCAGCTGCCCCTGCAGACAGAGAAGCAGCAACCAAATGTGGCAGTGACACGCACGACTGCTTGAGGTCAGTCTGTGAGGGTTGAGGGCCACAAAGCAGCACTGTGCAGAGAGAAAAGCCCAGTTCTTTGCTCTTCAATTTCAGGTACTTTTCTGAAGTTCTGTTCTAGATTGTGTTGTTCTTGGAGGAGGTTAATTAACAAGTTATTTAGAGGCCATTACTAAGATGTAAATGCACAGATAAAGTAGGAACCATTGGTGGAGAGGGGTGAGAGTGCCTCAAATGCCTCTTTTCAGTTTGCTGATCCACTCTCCTCTCTCTAGTTGAACTAAAGCAATGGCATTGTTCTTCAATTATTTTTCTCCAAAATCTAGAGATCTTACGTGTGCCTCTTTGCCCATACCAGAGAAATTGGGTGAAACAGAGGAAAGAGCAGACTGATTTGGAGCCATCGGTGTATCAGTATATCGTGTTTGGCAATCCACTTGATGACAGAGCTCTCAGCCCTTTAGCTCCAATTCCTTGCCATGTCTGTTGTCCTGCTCAACAAACAAAAGTGCTATTGCTGCCATTTAAGCTGCAACTTCTCATCTGACATAATTTCTGTTGAGACATTTCCTTCACTACAATGTTCTGTATAAACACAGATGTTGAAAAAGGCAAGAAAACTTGAAACTACCTTAAGAGCAGCCAGTTAAGTTACGGATAAAAATTTGTGCTTAAAATATTCCTCAACAAATACTTTGTTGCTCACCTACCAACTCTGTCACCATTACATCATGGGTTGATGGAGACTGTTGAATCTGGGAAGAGAATTTTATTCAAAAATACTTTGTTATGAAACTGGCAGTTTTCTGGGTCATGGTATCCCTGAGGGCTAAATGGTAAGATGGGAAATGGTTTTGATCAGAGAACGGGCACAGAGGATCTCTTAGTGCAAACTCTTCTACAGATGACTGCATATTCATTCTCCTGTTCCTGGTTCTCCTGATGATGGTTCTTGACTCATCTGTGACATTTAAAATAGACAGCTGGAAAATCCTGGGACAGAATGGCAGTATGGCATAACTACTGTAGATACGGTACCAAGAGGACTGAAAGAAGTCAGTATGTTGTGTTATTCTTGTGTGGGAGTTAATTAAAAGAAGAGAGGATCAAGCGCTCCTGCTCACTCAGAGATCTGGTTTACTTCCCTACCAGATGCTCTGCCTCCTTCCCTTCTTGATATAACCATGATTGAAGCAGCAAATTTCCCCTACAGAGTGTGTATGCAGTTGTCTGCTGTGATCATGAGGATCAGGGGAAGCTCTGCTGACTCTCGATGGTTCTGTATCTGGACACAAAACAGACTTCTGTGGTTCATTCTCTCACACATAGTTTCAAGTTGTTTTGTGCAAATCCATATCATTCCTGATTGTCAGAGTAGTTTATTCTTTTCCTCTTCAGCCACTGAGTAATCTCTCTCAGGAATCCTGCACCCCAAACCCTTGCTGGTGTGGACCAGCAAGGAACTTGCTTGTGGAAAGCTGGAACTTTGAGGAACTTGCTGCGTTTGAACAGACATGGGACCAGCTGTAGCAGTGTGAAAACTCATATGCTGGATACTTTCACAGAACTTTAGTAATCTCACAGTGCCAACAAAGGAATGAAAAGGAGCCCTGGAACAATTACTAGGCTCTCTTAGCTAGGAAATAAAGAAGCTAGATGAAATGAAATAGTACAAAACAGTGCTTCAGGTCACCAAGGTTTGCAAACCCACTGCACATCCTCATAAATCAGGTTAAGTGGTGATATATAAGAAACATCTTCCTGGAGGTGATAATTATTTTTAATTCCCTTTGTTCTGTTGTCAAAACTGTCCCATTGATCAGCTATTGTACAGAAGGATCATTTTCTGCTGTTTTGACACCTTCAATTGCATGCAGTGCTGCTGTGTTTGGGGCATCAGAGACTTTTCTTAGGCCAGCCTGACACCTTATTATTTCTTCTAAGTTTTGCTTTGGATGTTCTAGATATATGTATTGAATTCTGATCACCATTTTCTTTCATTTGTAAAAATAAGCAATGTGAGAGTACAAACAGTCTGCCTGGCTCTCAGAAAGCAGTATCAGCACTATTTTAGCTCATAGTCACAAGGTTGTTTCCCCTCTTCTAAATTTTTAATGAGACAAGCTTATATAGCACAAAATTATATTTGAAAAGCATTTTAATTCAGCTTGATTGGAGTACCATGAAGAATTTACACAATTTACACATATATGTAGAAAGAACTGGAAACAAGAATTATACTGTAGCATAATCTTTTAATGGCTGCTTTTATTTTGATTTCATTTGCTTAGAATAATAGCAAAAATCTTATGTGGTCAGAGAAAACATCAATTGGGTTCAGTGAGCAAAAGCATAAATAAGTTCATTTCATGCAAGCTTTGTTAGATGGATTTCTTCAGTGTCAAATCAATATTTTGGTTGTTTTTAGCTAGAGATGTTTAAGCAGGATTGATGGCTAACAAGTTATCAATAGACTGAAATGAATCTTTGGCAAAAAAGATACGTTCACAATGAACAAAGGAGAGGGGTCATTGTTAATCATAATCTTGATTATCTCAGGATATCTCAAGATATCCATTTATTCACCTTCTGAAGTATTCTTCAGCTTTTTAGAGTTGACAGCTTTTAAAGGGGCCAGCAATTTAGGCTGAACTCTCACAATAAGGGCAAGGAACTGAAACATATTTTTCTACAGGATGCATTGAAAAGACTTTTTGTGTTACCTATGAAATATGTATAGATTAGGTAATACCGCATTTTTATTGGGTTTTTTAGCATTTAGAGTAATTAACTTTCTTCTTATCTCTGCAGGTTACAGTATGTATAATGTTTGAATAAAACAAATGTACAAAATAAAAATTTGTAGCATTTTAAAAGAATTTTGGGCTAAATACCAAATTCCCAAATCCACAAGGTGAACTCCCTCTTCTAAAGCTTTTGGGTGCATTTACATGGTCTCATTAAAACAAATGCTGTTTGTGTGTGCATCTGTAAGATCTTTCATTAGTCAGATTTGATGTTCTGAAGGGGAGCTGCAAAGATTAATTTCTTTCCATCTCTTTCTTCTCACAAACAGATCCATTTTTCATTATTTATCCATCACAGTCTTCACGTTATTTGATAATGCAGCTGCTGATGTTTGCTCCATGAAACCAATTGTCTTGTGAAGGTAAATGACATAAGGACATGTGCTGGGGTTTTTTTGTTTTGTTTTGTTTTGTGTTTTGATTTTTTTTGGGTTTTTTTTTTTTGGTTTTTTTTTTGGGTTTTTTTGGGGTTTTTTTTGGTTTTTTGTGGGTTTTTTGTTTTGTTTTGTTTTTTTTTGTAATGGATGTTTTCCTGTGAAAATAGCAGCACACCGACACTCAGATTCATAAATGTATGTTAGTCAGAACTTTATGCTATAGAATCAGCTGTAAAGAAAAAAATAACAAACCACACCAGGCAAAGATCTCCTCAAGTATATGTAATAATACCAATTTCAAATAGAGGCTACTGAAAAATGCATGGTGTGTGACTAGCAGCCATTTCCAAATGTCATAGAATTCTTCGTCCTTAGAGAGGGACAGCAAAGCTTATATCAGATTAGCTTTAAATTCAATAAATTCAATATGTTCTGCTCTGGTGATATATCCAGGGCTAGAGTTGAGAGAGAGAATATATTTTGAGTCTGTAATTCAGTTTTTTACTAACAATCTTGCAAGATTGGTAATGATCTGGATAATTTGTTTAATGTACTTTTTAATATTTTTCAACCCATAATTTTTAGTAGGTCTTATTTTTCTTTATAGATTAATTTGCTTCAATAATGTGGGCACTAAATTTCATCTAAAATTTATTGACTTACCATTTTGTGGCATGTCAAGAAATGAGCCAGATCTAAAAAAAGAGGTGTGTATAAAAAGTGCAGTTTCTTCCATGGTGTAACACTGATAACACCCCCCATGATTAACATGTTAGACAGAGATGTTCCACTTTCTCTTTGCTTTGGCATTCTCAAAAAACTGATAAGAATTAACAGAGGTGTGTATTTTTAAACAGATATTGATACACATGCATGCAATAACCCGTCTTTACAGGACTTTATTAATGATTTATCAAATTCTAAAGAGATTTGTAAGGCTGCTTAACACAAACTGAGAAAAGTGCTCATCTTAGCTTGTCAGTACTAGGAGATAGTGTTATGTTTGGGCTTGGTTGCTGTACTATTTCCTGGATAAAGGTTTTTATTAAATCAAGGGGTTTTTCTGAGCTCTGTTTCCCTTTGAGGGACTGCAGGAGAGAGTCAAAGTGTTTCTAAATGTGTTTTGTGCTCACTACAGATTCATGCCTGGCTGCATTGGCCATGCCTCAAATGACAGCATGAGGGGCTACTCCTTAGCTCCTCTTTGTTCCTTCACTTTATTGAATCATTTCTGCCCATGTTGAGGAAGAAATGAAAAATGCTAGTTTAAGCAAGATTTTGTTCTCGTGCAGGCTTTATCTGGGGAAGAACTTAATAAGTGAAAAACCTACTTGGAGATATACCCAGCCCTTCTCCTTTAAAAATTTCTCAATGTTGTTTGAAGAAAATCTCTTTTTGTTCAGAATAGACCAAATCTGATATTAGGATTGGATAGTTTGTGTAGGAATAGAATCTTTCATTTAGATTGAATGTGCTTTAATGAGATATTTTATAGGTGATTGGGTTCTCTGTTTAAACAAAGGAAGGATTCAGATTGTGGACTGGGCTTTGACCCCTACTACACCTGATTTCCTCTCTGTCAGGTCTGCTCTGACCAACACAGCAAGAAAGGAAACTTCCCGTGGAATGGCTTTTATTGTGAAGCATGGCAGGAATGACTTCTCTGACCCAATGTGAAGTGCCCTCCCAAACAAACATAATTTTGATAACATGCTTATTTATAGCATTCTGCACTTTCTAGTCTTGTTCATGATCAGGGTGCCAATTTGCAAGCACACAAAGCATTTTTGTTTAAGTGGATAGAGCAGACAAGAGATAAGTAAGGAAACAGGAAACTAAAATGTCTTTTTTTTCTTCATGGACCAGAATAGGTGTAAAATCCCATTGTCATGATTCTCAGCCTTGTGTTTTGCCTCAAAACTTGCTCTGGTCAAATGGGCTCCCTTGACAAACCTCAGATTTGAGGCCATAAATTTTAGTTATGATAAACTTTCTCCTCCTTCCCGTCTTGGGTTGGCCAAGGCACACAGGCTGCAGGTTAATTGCTTTATCTCCCACAGTGAAAAAGACACAAGAGTCCCAAGTGGAAGCAGTCTGAGCTGCTCCCCAGATGTCTCTCTGCACAACATCAATGTCACAGACTCTAGGGCTTTTTTTGCTCAATCTCTAATTCTCTTTAAGGCAGTGTGAGCCAGCATTCAGCTTTTTGATTTTTTGTCAGGCTTTTTCCTGCTTGGCTTGGATATTTTGATGTTGTTCAGAGACATCAAATGTTTTGATGACTCAGAGTAAGACTTGCAATTAAGTGTAACAAACCCATTCCTGTGATAGAGGACCTTTTAGTTTGCCCAGCCAGGAGCTATAACTCAAGCAGCACGACAAATGAATATCTCATTGATGGCTTCTCTGGTCTGGGGGTATATTAACTAAAAGTTGTTGTGCACAACAGGAAAACAAGAGCATTTTCATCAAACAGCAGAGAGCATGCAGAGTTGATAATGGAGGCCAGCAACTGAAACATAAACACTGAAGTACAGTCATCCATTCCTGGGAGGAGTGTATGTGAAAAGGGAAACTCAAGAAACTTTAACCTAAGGACATTTCAGATGAGATTGGAAGAAGGCAGCAGAATGCTGCAGGAAGGATGTGGAAATGCTCAGCACCCTCCCTGTGGCAGGAACAGGGCACAAGAGAAATATTGGTGTTATATTGTTCCCAAGCAAAGGGAGATATGCACCTGTATTTGACAAGATTTGGTAAATATACAACTGACAAGTGTTGACATGTGTGAATTCTCCCTCTTGGGATGGCTCAGTAACTGCAGTGCTGTGGGGTTAAAAGAGGATGCTCAGATGCTTTCTAGGTATTCAAGACTGAACAGCTCTTTCAGCCTCTCCTATTTCAGAAAAAAACCCTGACAGTTCTGGAAGAGATTTGTGCCAAGTTTGAGATTCAAAATGTTTGGATGGTTTCTGGTTGTGGAGAATTCATTGGTGTCAGTACTGATAAGTGGCTATTAGAGAGTAAGGGCTCAAGGAGCAGTAGTTTTTGGGATCCTTCTGGGTGTTTCCTGTAGTTCCTCAGTATGCTTTCCAGTTTTCCTTTCTGTTTCATAGCATGTTGCTATGTAGAGGTGGAACATTTCCACCTCCTAACCCCAAACTTCTTTTATCTTTCAATTTTGTAAGGAATTTTTAAAATTTAAATATTTCTGGCCAGCTATAATCAAAACTACAGTTCAACTTGTCCCTTATTAGACTCTCTGTTTTCATGACTTGGGGGTTTTGATTTTTAATCCTAAGTAAATGCTTCTGTCAAGCAAGTAAAAACAGGTAGTTGATCACAGGTACCAGGAAACTGTTTTGTGAGTGGGCAAGGCAAAAGCAAGGATGATTTCTAACATGCTGTCACTCACTGAGGGCTCACAATTCTGCTACTGTTTGGCCCTTGAAAAAGTGTTGCCTTCTGTCTCTTAATACTGTCTGACAAATATCAGCAGTGCAAGCATGTTCACATTCTACCCCACCAGATTAAGTCTATAGGGGGTACATGGTCTGGCTGGTTTGCTATATTAGCCTGTTTTCAAAGTCCAATCTAGTATTTTAAATTCTGGCCTAACTAACAGTACAGCCCTGTACAATAAACAAAAAATATGGTGGGTTTTTTTTTTTTTTTTTTGTTCATTCTCTTCCAGAATCTTTTGGTTTTCTTTGGGCACAAATATTCTTAATTTTTTACTTTGATAATTATGTTGAGTTATGCTTTATTTAATGTTAATAATATTTATTGAGTTCTCTCTGAGGTAGCTGTGTATCCCTGCTTAAAAACAGATGTTTATAAAAGAACTAAAATTATTTTCTGGCTGGTTGATTGGATCACTGCAATTTTGTTAGACCCACTGTGTACAGAGAGGTAAGTCTCATGTTTGCTGGATGCTCTTTTAAATGCATCGGCCATGAGCATCTCTGACAACATTTATTATTACCAGGATGGTTTCAGAGAGCTGTGAGTGACAGCTGAGTTACTTTGCTGATTTCCTGTATTGCCCAGCCTTAGCACTGAATGAGATTAGTATCAGTATTCATAAGAGAAGCCTCTGGTAACATTCTGAATATAGATTGAGTAGCAGAGAGATAAAAGGAGCAGTCAGGGTCAGACCTTCAGGCATCATAAATTTGTCACAGTGGGCAGTGGAGGTGCACTGCATTTTGACATTGCTCCTTTGAGTACTTCCCACCGGAGAAAACTTCCCTAATTTTCTCACACTATAGACTATAGATAAAATTTAAAAACCCCCATAGAGCAAAGTGTTCCCTCTATTTACGTTTAGGCCAGAGGCCTGGGAAGTTGTGCTGGATTTGACTGGGGTAGAGTTAACTTTTGTCACAGTGGTTGGTGTAGGGCTGTGTCTTGGATTTTTGCTGAACATGGGGCTGAAAATATAGAAATAGTTTAGTTATTGCTGAGTAGGGCTTACACAGAGCCAAAATGGATTTTCCATGCTGAATGGCATCAAGCTCAGTATATAAAGTGGAGGAAAGAAGGAGGCAGAGTGGGATGTTTGGAGTGATGATGTTTGCCTGCCCAAAGAACTGTTACCTGTGATGGAGACAGCTGAACACCTGCCTGTCTGTGGGAAACACTGAATGAATTCCTTGCTTTGCTTTGCTTGCATATGCAGCTTTTGCTTTCCCTGTTAAACTGTCTTCATCTCAACCCAGGAGTTTTCCAGCTTTTTCCTTTCCCTTCTCTCCCTCACCTTGCTGGTGGGGCAGTGAGCTGCTTAACTGCAGCTGAGGTGAAACCATGACAGAAGTTAGGCTGGTTGCTGCTGTTCCAAGGTGCAAAACTGCTGCTTGGGGTAGAAGACAGGTGTGACTGTGCCCCACCTTTGTGATTCCCTTTGAAGCAGCCCACTAAGGCTCCAGAGCTCTGTCTCAGCCCTTCCTCTTTTCTCTTGCTCTTCAATTTCTGTGACAAAAAATAGCCCAGCATAGCCTGGCCTCTGTGACCTTTCACCACAGGATGAGAGGAAATCTAGCTCCAAAGCTGGCTGCTCACAGGAGGAGCAGCTTTGGAGACACTGCATGATGATCTGCACCCATGATGATCCCCATGCACCATGGACAGCTCCCCAGCTTTCTTGGCTCCATGGCTTCCCTTTTACAACAGATGAATTTACAATTATCTCTGTATCAATAACATGAACTCAAAAGATAGTATAAATAAGAGACAGCTGCTTCAAAATATTTTTTCCTTAACTAGGCAGTTGTGAAATTTTCATTGGTGGTGGACAGAGCAGAAGAGATATCAAAGGATTTTAGCATTCAGGCCCTCAATTGTGCCTCACAGAGACCAGCACTGTGCTTTACCCAAGAAGGCAGAAAGTGAACAAAACCTGCTCCACTTGTTGCCTGAAGCTAACCTTAACAGAATCAGCTCTATCCTATCATGGCACCATTGATATAGGGCTATGCCAATGAAACTTTATCAAGAAAAGTATAATTCTTGTAAATATTAATCCATTTTATTCAGTGGCAAGAACCTTTTGTGCTTTCTAGCTAATAATAATTTAAATCTTATGGTGCAGGCTAAACAGGTAACCAATTTCCAAGCAGATCTGAGCAGTGAATGAGGCACCTATTTTCCTGCTTTTAATTTAGGGGTTGGGTAACTAGAAGAGAGGCAAAAAACATAATATGTTTTCCCTTCAATTTTTATTCTTTGTTATTAAAATACACCTGGCTGTAGCAAATGTTTCCACAACTGCCAAGTAGGCAAAATTAGGATTTTCAGAACTGATTAGATGGACAAGGCATGTTGAAAGGCACCTGGGAAAATTTTACTGAGAGCAAACTATGTGCTGAACTCTTTCTGAAAATCAAAAGGAGCAAGGCTTTTATTTCTATTTGTGCAAAAGAAAATCTTTCTTAATAATGTATTCAGTCCTCGGGTTGTATTGCCACAGATCTGGGTGGGGTTTCTCCTCATATATTGTGGTTTTAAATCTAATATTTTTTTCCCTAAAGGAAGACTCATGGGCTAAAAAAAGGGATGCACATTACTTGAGACTGTATCCAGCAAGCAACTTGGATATGAGAAGTTTTCCTGGCAGCCTTCTGACAGGCTCAGACAGACCCCATGTCCTTTAAAGGGTGTGGGGAGAATTTTGTGCTTGAGAAGGCACTTGAATCCAAACCAGATAGTAAGATTTAAGATGAGAATGAATTATGAATCTATTCCAGGTTAAAAAGAAAAGATAAAAAGCTCTCTTATGGTACCCTTTCTCAGTGGCTACTTGCATTCAAAATTGGGCTGAATGCTCTTTTCCTGCTACCTCACTTAGTTATGAACATTTTACTTCTATTGACAAACCTGCAGGTTTAGGATGAAAACAGTTTGCAGCTGATTAAGGATGGTGTGCCTGGCAATTTCTTGCTAATCTCTCTTATTATACCCTTCATAAAAATGGTAGCCATGGTATAAATCCTAGTTTAAATCAATACCTGGAAGTGCTAATCTCTGAAGAGGAAAATGTCAAATACCTCCTGCTGTGTGCAAAGTCTCAAATTCTATGGCATAAGCATTAAAGGCTCCTGAAATGATTCAGCTGTTTTTTCCTTTACACAAAGTTTTGCACTTCCTTTTCTAGCATTTCAGATGTCATTAACCTTTCTTATATAAACAGTACCTTAAAGGTGGTGGGTGCATGGCATGTCTGACAGTGAACATGGTCACTGTTCACCCTGTGGAGGAGCCACTGCTGGTCCCAGCTCTTCCCCAGGTATTTTCTTTGGCTGTGCCTTGAGTTCTGGAGTCAGCTTCCTTCCTTATTCATGGGATCTCTTCTGAGAAAGGTTTCTGAAAGCCCTAGGTGTTAGTTGCATGTGTAAGTGCAGTGTAGCACTTAAATGATCAGCGCAAGGAATCCTGTAGCCAAAATGAGTGGTAAATTTAATCTGTTTTGGGACCTTAAACCCAGATTTGCTTACTGTCAGTATCCTATCCCATCCCCATGATATTTTTCTTGCTATTAACATTGGGACACACAGTGTTTTAAAAACCCTGCTCTTTGCTCTGCAGTGCCAGGGGGAAAAAGGCAAGTAGGTGAAATGTAAGACTGAAAGATCACTTAGAAATGAGGACATAGTGGGTTTCAAGGTAAAATGACTTTACCTGCCCACTGTTTCTGTTCCATCTCTGCAGAAGTATGTGCTCTGGTTTCTAAATTAAAACTGTTCTCATAAAAATACTTCATAACTTAGAGAGTATTCTTGCTGTCACTGATATCCTTGGTCCTCTGCAAAGACAAGCTGCTTGAGCACCATAGTGCATTAGGGAACCTAATTCTGTAAAGCACTTTTTGTAGATTTTTCATGACTGAGATTAACAAACTGAGAAGGACAGAAATTATCTATATAAGTCTTAAAACTTTTAGAAATTTTATTTTTATAAATAATTTTTTTATAAGCTACATATATGTACCTTGTAAGGTACATATATGTTTGTTTTTATAAGGTACATGTATGAATTTTGTTTGTCATTGTGTTAGTTCTGTTGCAAAAACAGAAGCCAAATTTCAAAAAAATCTTTAATTTCCTTTCATTATGTCCATGGATAAAGACATCACTGATTCCATCTCAGCCCCAGGAAGAGCCAAGGAATACTGTGCCATGAGTGTCTGCAGATATGTCTCAATGCTCTCTTTGTTTCAGACAGCTGTTTCTGAAAGATGTTCTAGTAGCCCTTCAAATGCAAGCAGCAGAGCCTGTATCAGGCAGAGGTAGCTGGGGCTTGGGGGTCCCTGTAATCCTGAGTAACAAATTAACAAAATATTAACAAATACTGTTAATTTAGTATGAACTAAAGCTGCACTAGATTAAAGGTTTACAAGGAAGAGACACCTGAGTTTGAGTGGTGTTCTCTTAGCCATGAGAGAGAGGGATGCCTGCTAGAAGAGTCACAGTGTGTGCAGATGGATGGCTGCAGATACCCCAGGAATGATTTGGTCTGAATGTCTGAATGGACCCTTAAGAAGTTTTTTCTTTTGAGATAGGGACAGCTTCTCTTATAAAAGAAGCTCTGTTCTCCTAAGGATTTTTGTGTGTTTAAGAAAAAACCCCAACCTGTTTTCAGCTACCATCTTTAGAGAAGTGACCTTGAATTACACATACTCACACTGATTTCCTCCTGTAAAAATACTGTCAGAAAGAATATGTCTAACAGCAATCCTCTTTTTACAGCTCTGCAGCTGGAGGAACAGCACTATTCTATCATTTCACAAAACAAGGTATAGTTGCTCTCTGGTTTTTTGCAACTTTTGGAAGCCAGAAGCAAATAAGTGTTGAAAGCTTATGAATAGTAAATTTGCAGCTTTATACCTCAGACAGCTACTGCCAGATTCTGTTCACATAAGCAGCCCTGCTGTAGAAGCAGCAGGACTGTGTGCAAGCACACTCTGGGGCACAGTCTGCGTGTCTGAGATGACTACTACCAAATAAAACCAGTGCAGAATTGCAATCTGTTCTGCCTCCATGGCATCAGTGACATTTCTGTTGACATCAGCAGAAGTTGTGTTGTCTGATGGAGCTGAAGCAGCACCTTTCCTTTTCCGGGAATGAAGTAATTTAGTTTTATTTTAAGGGATGGAGGCATTTCACACCTCAATATTTTCATATTCCAGCAAAGACTAAATGTAATTCAAGTGACCTCTCAGGAATTTGTGTGGTGAATCTAGTAGGTGGATTGAACCTTACTGTGGCTCCAGGGAACTGTGTGATAAATTAATAACTGTTCACCAGCTGGATTTGTTTGCAGAGTCTTAGGGGCATACTGTGATGATGCTGTGCTGAAAAGCTGCTGCATTCCAGCCCTTACAGATTACAGAGGCTGCATTAGCTGATTATTTAGTGTGGGAATCCAGGGCATGCCTCTGGCTGCCCTGGAAGGTCTGGGACCCTGGCAGGGGGTCAGGAACCCCCCTGTACAGAGCCCTGAGAGACACTGTCTCTGATCTCTGTCCATGGAAAAGAGTTTTCAATCTTACAGGATGAATTACAAGCCCTGAGTATCTGATATAAGTAGTAATTAGTGTGGCACGGGTGCAAATGTAGAATTTAAGAGTTTTTAGAATGGGAGTTCAAAGGGGCAAGATGGAGGAAATTGGGCGTGCCTTGTCCTTTTTCTTCTTCTCCATGCCCTCCGTGTCTCACTGCAGTGTTGGCACTGTTCTGTTGGTTTAGACTGGGGACACACTGTCCAACACAGGTGACAGATATTGGCAGTTACTGTAAATACAGCACACGTAGTTTTTAGTATATAATGTTTGTAACATCCCACTGAGGGCAGAGCCCCGCACACCGTCCTGTGAGACAGACCTCAGCAGGGCAGAGAGAACATGTCAGAGATAAAGAAAAATAAACAACCTTGAAAACCAGCACAGACAAATTACAACTTCTTCTTTGGCACGGGGCTGAAAGACAGAGACTTTCTTAACCTCGGAATCATCTAAATACCACAGATTCCGACAATTTAGAGCTGGTGTTAGTTGCTTTGCAAGATACTATGTACAGTATTAAAATCAATACATATGGAGATGAACGCTGGGCAGCTGTACCAGAAATGGAAACTGTTGCAGGGAAACTGCCTGGGAGGAGGCAAACAGGAGGCTTCTTTTTTGCCATGACAGAAATATGCATCTTGTTCACACGTTTGCTCAGTTTTTAAGTCTCCCATAGCAGTTTCTCACAGTGGCTTTCTCACATGGGCTTTGCACATATTTTGGCCCCATCTCTTCCCTATGTGTCTCTTTCCAAACATTTTTCTTTTCTAAATTTTCATTGGTTTGTCAATCTTTCACTTTTTTGCCTCCTTTATTCGCTTCTGCATTCCCATTGCCTGCTGTCCTCGCTTTTCCTTTCCCTCAGTCTCATACATCTTTCTTCAGGCACCTTTGCCACTTTTTCCTAATTAATTCCATCTCTACATTTTCCTGGGCAGTAGGCAGGGGCCAGCTGGTAGGTGTAATTACCCTTGCCACACCCAAATGGGAGCAGGGCTGAAGTTTCCTGAGCCCTTAAAACCATTGCATCTTCCAGACACCCCTGGGCTTTGAAAAAGGAGAAGACCAGCACACAGATCCTGACTGATGACAGGCAGTTCAGAAGGGGAGCTGCAGCTCAGTTTCTTCTTTAGGGAGGCTCTGAGACCTCCATCCTTTCCCAAAGAGACCCCCAAGGTACAACTAGAACCTGAGTTTTTATGTTTGGATGAAGGTCTCCTCTACTGTTTTGTAGAGAAGGTCAGATCAAAATATTCTTGCCATATATTTTTGGATTTTTGCCCTCAGTTGTCCTTGGTTTAATGTAGTCAGAACTGGTAAAGTACAAAAGGTACAGGTGTTATTCTGCCAGAAGGATATGTTTTTATGACAATAATGTGCCTGGTCTTAAATGCCCCTTCTTTGTCAGTGCTTTCCCTTAGATGTGTGATTCTGTGATCGTGTTTTTAAGAGCAGCCCTCTCCCTTCTTTTCTGTTTCGGTTGATTNTTTTTTTTTTTTAATATGTGCAGCAATCTCAATCTTTCTTGAATCTGAGTGACCAGAATTATTTATGTTATTCCAAACATTCCCAGTGCAACTAATTAAATTCTTGACTACAGACAAAGCCTGCTTTTGTCAGAAATGTTAGGTAACTAACAATTACCAATGACTATCAGCAGCAAAATAACTAATAAGTACTTTAATTTCAGATGCTCTTTAACCTTGCAACAAACACTGATTTTAGGATATTATTTCCTTTAGACATGAGTGAGTAGTTCATATGGTTTTTATGCCTTCTTTCCAGAAGTCAATCTCGCTCCTAGTATCTGTTTGACTTCTCTTTATACATTTAATAAAAGAAACTCAGATCTGACACCTTAGCCAAATCCTTGGAGGTCAAGAAAGCTGCAATAAGCCCATGTGCCTGTAGCCACAAAGACATCCTTCTCCTGCTGTTGTGAGTGCCAGCTCACAGCCCACTCCTGCTTTGATTTGCTGGTGACCTTTCCTTTCAGTGCTCAGCCCTGTTGAGACTCTCATGAGGGATGCTACAGAAATGAACAGAATCACTTCCTGAGAAGAGAAATGCCAGACATTAAACAAGCAGCTGAAGAAGCCAAGGATAAATATGAATTCTCTGTTCTTGAGAAGGAAAAGATTGTTTCTCTGCCAAAAAATTAGAATCCTTGTAGACTCCAGTCAGTTGCTTCTGGAGAGAACCAATGTTGCACTTTGTGTTTCCTCATAAAATTCAATGCAAGTGTTTCAATACTGGGACATCAATTAGATATCCCTAATTTATATATATGTTCCCATTATGTAGGTGAATGTCACACTGGAATTGAGTGAATTCAGCCTCTGAATTCATGTGTTTAACCACTCCCCTTTGAGGGTATGCAATCACCACATAGGTTTTCTCTTTAAAATCCTTTTGTCAGGACCATCATTTTTCACGGATATGTGGGTACTTCTATTAAGATGACTAATATATTACTAGCAATCATTGTTCAGTTTTAAGATTATTAACAGACTGCTGAATTGTCCCCCAATGGCATAATGGGTCCATTAACCCATGTCTATGCAGCAGTGCCAAGCTGTGATAGTCACCTCTTAAACAGAGTGAATCAGTGTGTGATTTTCAAAGTATGAGCAAATGAATGATACTGGTCCATCTGCACTGGGCCAGTTCAGGAAGAAATGGTACTTGCAAGGTAACAGGAGTGGAAATGAGATGTCATTTATGTGGTTGGATGGAAGTGAAAATTGAAAAACAAAAAAACCATCCCCAAAGAAATAAAACCCTTTTACCCTTCATGAAGGAGGGGCTGTTCCCCAGCTGTACCTGTCAAGGGATTTGTTTCAGTAAAGAGGGGAGAGAAGGAGGATTGTTGTATCAGGACATCAGTGGTGTCTCTTAGGCAAGGAGCTGCATGCACCTTGAGCTGAGAGCACAGCACACAGTTCTTCCTGCTCCTTCTAAAGTGTTCAGAAACTGATACATTTTTGTGAAAGCCAGAATAAGGGAAGTTCACTGATTTTTATCTAAACTGTTTCAGTTATAGAGCTGAAACATTTATTCCTTTTTTTTTTAATCCCCATATGTATTCAAGGCCTTTGCAGAATAAAAACAGTAATTAATACTAGTGCTAAGCTGTTTTTATCCCTAGAGCTCAAGTGCTTTGGAAGGATGAGTGTTATCAATGTGACTGAATGGTTCCACCTGCCCAGTTACAAAGACTTGAGGCAACTGTTGGAGAATCTGGTGAATGAAGCTCAGGCTTGTATGGGATTGGACAGTGGGGAAAGACTCCTTGTCCCCCTTCTGTGAGGCTGTATCTTGCTCCTCAGAGCTGGAGTTGTTTGTGTGCATGCTTGTTGCCATGAGAAGGCACATAAGGTAGAATGTAAAGGAGATAAAGGTTGTTTTATATAAATTCTTTCACTTTCAGAAGTTAACTCTGTGGAGTATTAAAAGTGAGAATAACTACTTTTTGTTTGACTGTCTTTGTTTTCCTCTACTGAACAGCACTCTGTCTTTGCCCTGAAATGGTTTAAAAGAAGCTGGAGTGTATTTCTGCTAAAACTCAGTGATGCTCAGTGTTACAAATCACCTCATTCCCAGGATAAAATCTGTTCAAGAGAAGCATCACTGGTCACAGTGCTGTTCTGACTCCTTGGTGTAGCTCAGGAAAATGGGAAGGGTCATTGCTGCTGATTTAATTGAGCTGATTTGTTGCAACAGAGGCAAATACAAATCACCCTGTCAAATCAGTAAAGCAGACAGTGTCACCTGGGCCTCAGTACATTTTATTAAAGAGTTTTTCTTGGAAAGGAAGAGAAAAATCTAGCAATAGAACTGAAGATGAGGCGGTTGAGATAGAAAACATGCATGAATTTCTTGTTTGAGGGGCTGAATGTCCTCACTTGTTCCCTCAAAAAGGTAAAACTGGACAAGTCATGATTTATCTGGTGCCTGAGGTTTTCATCTGAGAGTGAGGAGTTCTAGGCTCTAACCACTTTTCCAAGACCCTACTTTATTTTTTATCCAGTGACTCCTAAATATGAAGTGCATAAACAGTCTTTTTGCCCAGTCTAAGCTTTAGGTGGTTACAGCCTATGGGATTTCAGCACTGAGTTTCTGGACTTGGTTAAATTTTATCTCCTTGAAGCTTTAAACCCTCCTTGGGATATGGTACTGCCATACATTGGGTCACAATCCTCAGACACAGTACCTAAGATTTGGTTGGTGAAGTCAGAATGAGATTTCAGGAGTTTTCAAAACTGAATTTGGGCCACATTTTGCTAAGGCTGTTTGAAAATGGAGGTTTGAGGGCTTGTATAAGTCCCATGCTCTTGAAAACTTTCTTCATATTTAGAGATCCATGCTTTTTACTCTTCTCATGCTGCTAGACTTTTCATTAATAACTTTCACATACAATTCAATAGTTCTAGTAAAAAAAAAAAAAAAAAAAAAACAACTTTAAAAAATATTTTTCAAATTCCACAGGCCAATGAGTCAAGCCAGTAGTGCAGTAAATTGATGAAAAGCCCTGGTCTTCCAGCTATCATGTAACACATGAAGATGAGTTATAACCCACTGCGTTGTCCCTGGTAGGAAGATTTTTGATGGGTGACTGTGAAGGGGAGGAACACCAGAGTGTGCTTGCATTGTTTCATAGAAGCTTTGAGGTGGGCTGAGTCTTTCAGCTGGAGAAACTGAACATCTGTGCTATTCCTACAGTGGTAAACAGAAGAGTTGAGGCCAAAGTCAGAACAAAATCTCCTGTTGTATAGATTGCCTGACATGTTGTGCACATTTTGAGCAGCATGGCTGGTGGCACCTCAGTGAAGCCTGTGTTAACACCAGCTGTTGGAGTATTACCCACGCAGTGAAGAGCTCAGGAGAGAGAAGACACTGAAAGATTTAGAGCAATGCCACCTAGTGCTAAAATGAAATCTCCTGAAACAAATAAATTTTAATTTTTGCAGGCTGTAGGATTTTTATTTCTTTACTTTTTTTGGCAATTCCACTTGTTAGCATTAAACTTGGACATCAAAAAACCACCTTGAGGCATAGTTAGAGGATTTGCTGAGCACCAGCTTGGAGTTGCAATTATGGCTCACATCTTACTGAGAGCAGCAGGGAGAGCTGACCAGGAGGAGCCTTCTTGCCTCACTTCTCTTCTCCTGTCTTATATCAGTTAGTGGCTGGATGCTGATACCACTACTTAGCAGGAGGGTGTGCATCTGAATTTGACCATTTTTAACCTTTGATGCCTGATTTTGAATCATTTTCCCCCCCACAACAGCTGTTTGAATAAGGTGACCATCTGTTCCTTATTAAAAAAAAAAAAAAAAAAAAAAA
>VXBC01009135.1:4963-19177 GCA_013399945.1 Ploceus nigricollis | reverse complement strand
TGCCCTCGGCGCTGGGCTCAGGGCAGGCGGTGCCGTGCCGGGGGCAGGCGGTGCCGTGCCGGGCCGTGCCGGCGGCGCGGGGGTGGCCCCGGCGCGGCTCTGGCCGCCGCTCACCTGCGGGAAGGGAGCGCGTCCGCTGTGCCCGCCTTAATCCCCGCTTCTCCAGGGGCTTGGAGGAATAGCGGTGCCAAGAGCGACTGGAAGTGCTCCTCGGCATTGGCCCAGCAGGGTGGTTATCCTGGATGGAGAGCGGAGTTTCCCACATGGTAACTCGGTGCCTTTTGACTTACTATGTAAACATCCTGCCATGGAGGAGCTCCCATCCTGCGGGGCTGGGGCTGCCGCCCAGAGCTTCCCGAGCGCTCCTGGAAAAGCACCTACGGGAAAAGGAAAGACTCATCTCCATGGAGAAGCCTGCACACAATTTGAATAGAAGATTTCATAGGGGTTTTGACGCTCAATTTTTGATGCTGGTGGGCTTCTTAATACCTCTGTTATTCTCCTAGAGAAATACGATGACCCCATGATAAGAGATTAATGCTTTTCACTAATAAATGTAAGTTGGGAAACTTCAAGTGCCATTGCAGGTTGTTTTCGCTCCTGAGGTCCTAGGAAATCAAGCGTAGCCAGAGTGGCAGGTCGCCTCCTGGCTCCTAGAGTGTCCTCCTCTGCTAGAAATCTCTCCCATTCGAGTAATAATTAGACCTCTAAATATTTTAGGGTACAGTAAAAACTGGGGTGAAAGCAGGGAGAGGCTGATGGAGTGCCCTGGTCAATACAGTTCCTGGCAGACTTACTTAGAGGGGTGCGAAAGGAAAGCGGGCTGTGTGTGAGTGTTGCTGCTGCTTGTTTGGTTTTTTCCCTTTTCCTGGCAGTTATGCAATGACAGCCTGGTCCTACATCCAAGGAAATGAATGATAATAGCACCCTGAACTTGAATGAGTGAAATGGCTTTAAACCTCGATTTAAAAATAAAAGCTAAAAAAGCATATCAAGTGAAATAGACTCCCTCCCTCAGGTTGCCTCGTTTCAACTCCAGTGGGAGCTTGTTAGAGAAATGAGGACAAGATCATTGTTGCTGTGACCACAGCTAATTCCTGCTCTGATAAGATGCTTTTGTACAGCCTTGTCATGATAGTGACAGATAGCTGCTGGTACATTTGGGACAGGATTCATTGTGTGCATTAGGTTTTGTTATATGAGATTTAGATACAGCTTTTTGGTCAACAGTTTTCCTCTTCTGGTCTCTTCCTGATTGTGCTCCCTTCCTCCTCTCCTGGGGTTATCTGACTGATAAGGCCTTATGAGGATAGAAGGGTACGTTCCTGCATAGATCAATTTCTTATGACTTTTGCTAGATGCTTTCAAATGATCCTGTGGTCCAAGCTGGGGAAGAAACAGGGAGAGAGAGGGGATTTTGTAGGATGGAGAAATGCAGCTTCTGGGCTGTTCGAATCCGAATCCTCTCCCCTCTACCGTGCTTCTCCCCAGGATGCCTCGGCCCCATTAGGAGACTTACAGCTTCTTCATGGAAATCAGCCTTGTAGCTCACCTGAGGAGGGAGCTGGAGGGTGTGCAAGAGGAGAGAGAGTTCCTGCTTTCCAGGACACGCTTCGGGGAGGCTGTGGACACGGGTGTCTGTCTCTAGGAGTGAAGCCCAGCAGAGCCATGGTGTGATGTGTGTGTGCGCTCATGGCGTGGGGCAGTGGGTCCTGTACTCAGCACGTGCTGTCTGAAGTTTTCTGGGTTATACTGTCCCAATCCCTGAAAAGCCAGTCAGCCTGCCACCCCTCCTCCCCAGGTGTAAGAGGAAATAGCATTCTGCTTTCTGCAAGGCAGTGATTTTAGGGAAGAGGAAGAGTTGGTCGGGATTGACACTTTACTGGGTGTGTTGGAGGATAATCCGTGAGAGGTTGATAGCAATCTCTATTCTTAACGGGGTTCGGGTGGTGATAATTTGCCGCCAATAGTGTGCCATTTGTGCCAGTGGCTCTTCAGTACTGCTGAAGAGTCTCCTCTCTGTTTTGCTGTCGTCAGGCTTGTCTAGCAGCCTACAGTCTGCAGACTCAGCTTTCATGGCGATACCGACAGTGCAGGAAGTTGAACGTGGCCGTGTAGAGAAGCACGGAGCTGTTAGTGGGAAGCTCTCGAGGGAATCTGCTGTGTGTTGATATGCTGTCTAACGAAATACTCAAAAAATACCAGCACACCCCCCCCACTCCCAAATTACATCACAAAGAGAAGTGGTCTTTTAGCTACTTCAATGACACATGCTGTTTGGATGATATATTGAGTTATTTACTTAAAACAAATCCAGTTAACTTTGCCCATATTGGAGAAGAGCCATGCTCTGAAAATAATCACCTTTATTTCAGTGCAGTGTAGGAACACAAGAGCAGATTCCTCTTTTTTTATTGTGTGTGAATTTAAGATGCATATGAGAAATATTCCTTTTATGCCTTTAGGGCATCACAGATCTCTTTTAACATGACTTTATGGGAGCTGGTTTTTAAATTATGCATTTTTAGTGCACATTTTTTTTTTCCCCAATAACAAGCAATCTTTGAGCAAGTGCATATTAGGTTTACTTAACAGCAGATTTCTGTAGAAATGCATGAGAAAGCACTGCCTTTAAGATTAATGTTATGGACTGCATGATGCTATTTCTAATTGATTCTTTGGCCACGCTTCCTACCATCATTCTGAAATCACTACAAGATGTCAGGTAGGCTAAATGTGTGCTTTAAATTCAGTGCTTGATGAATTGATTAAGAAGGGCTTGGTGCTTACATAAACAGGTGCTTTTGTTTAGGTCTAGGATCCTAACGTGTCAAAAAGAGTAGTCAGTTTTTCTCTAATCTTCCCTGAATTAATCCTGAATACAGGCATCTTTGTAATGCTGATTTGTGCTCTTTGATTTTTATTTTTAATAGTTGCAATTTTTCGGTCCATTTTTACCGGCTAAAATTGATTCTATGTATTTCTGGTGAAACAGATACTGTGATAAAACATACTTCTCTCTTAAAATGGTTAGTCTTGCCATCTTTGACCATTCAGGAGCTGTGAAAATGCCCCCCTAATATTGTAAGAACTGCAAAAAGAACAAGTTTTTCGTTTTGATTGGATTTTTTTCCCCCCCATTTGATTTATTTGCCTCTTGGCACAGTTGTCACCAGAATACATTTCTTAATGCAGGCTGGAAAAAGCTGTTTTCTGACCTTGCCTTGCAATTTTCCATTAATTTCTAACAAAGAGAGTTGGAAGATGCATTTAGAAAGGTCTTCTGTTTGGAAATCAGAGTTTAGGCATCTCTTTCCATTTCATCAACAACAGCGAGACTGAGACAGTCCACACAGTGCCACCACAAGTAAAAGGCTAAATATTTTGCTTCTAGTAGCATTGAGGTGAAGAGTTTTAAACAGTTAGCATTCAGTGGCCCCAGATTTTAAAATAAGAACCAAACATGGATTTGAAAACATGGAGAATTTTATGTTTATGTTGCCTAAAGCTGGTCTATTTTTTCCTTTTATCACCTGATCCCTTATCCCTCTAAATCTTGCAAAACTCAGTCTTTCCTCTCAGAGCTGTGATTTCTTTGCCTCCCGTTTTTTGCTTAGGAGGCTGCTGGTTGAGGACCAGGCTTTGTGGAACCAACCAGTCATTTCTTGATGAAACACTACGAACATTCAGGTTTTCTTAGTTTTTTTTTCTTTTTTCTTTTTTTCCTTACATTGCATAAATACAGACTTATCAAAAGCAAAAGTTAACAGATAAAGAAGCTGTGCTTCTTACTGCAGCAGCCCACTTCCCTGCATTTAGGTAGGGAGCCTGTGAGGTGGGAGTTGATGGGATGTAGAAGGCAGACCAAGAGGCAGAATAATGAGTTCACAGCCTTGAGAGCGCTTTGCTGGATTTCTGTCAAGGGTCCTGAACATTTCATCCTGGGATGCACATACTAAAACCTTGAAATGCCCTCCTGTACGGATCAACCTCTAAATCTGGAAAACAGGTGTTTGCTTTTTTTTTTTTTTTAAATACTTTGTGTTTTGCCTTGGATGCATAAACAACTCCAGGAGCAAACACTAGCTAACTTCGAACAAACAAAACCAAATCCTGTTACTCAAATGTAATCAATTATGCACATGAAAGCTGTAAATTATCAAGATCTGTAAACCACAGGCTCAAGCACATCCCTAACCCAGTTTCTGTAAAGCCCCTTCTCTACCAGGGACTCAGACTGTTTGCTGGTGGTGAGTGTTCTGTTTGAGCTATAAAATAATTACATTGTCAGATTTTACACTTGTTTGAGTGCAAAACAATAAGGTTAGTCTCCCCTACTGTAGATCCCCACTGTAATTGCTTCATTACTGTTTTGAATATGTGGTGTAGTTTTTTCTTGGCAAAACATGCAGATTAAACCTTACCTTTACAGATTTTTGATTTGTTTCCTGAACTACAGCTCAGTAAACAGAGAGTTATGGAATTATGGCTGTTTATAAATCTGCCTGCATTTATAATTTTACTTATTCCATATGGTTTGGACCCATTTGCAAAATAGAACATGTGGTATAGACCCAGGAACTGCATCACAAGTGCAGTTGTTTTTTCACTTTTTTTTTTTTTTTTTGATGCTGCAGCCCAATGGGGAATGTGCAATTATTGGTTTTCATTTACGTTATATTTAATTTTGCCAGTGTCAAGGAGAAAACGTGTCAGAAGTGGACAGCACTCCCTGAATGCTGTGGTCCCAGCATGCTGGACCATGCTGTGTCCTGCTCTGTCTCCTGCCATCTAGCCCAGAGTGCCTGTCAGTCTGGGCCACGTCGCTTTCTTGAAGATGACTCTTTCAGACTGTTCCTGGCCTCTGCAACATACAGATACATGAATTGCCTCTCTCTGTGTTTGACCTTTGGGATCCCATATGCTGTAGCTCTGTCTCTGGTCCTGCTTAAAGCTCTCATTCCTCTAGGTAGGTTTTTCAGATGCTGCTGGCAGCCTGAGGGCCGTTACTGAGAGGCAATATGGACATCTGCAGCTGTAAACACACCCAGAATTGAATCTGTCCCCTGACCTCCCTCTGCAGAGCTGTGCAGCAAAGGGACACCTGTTCATTGCAAGAGTCCCCTGCTTTGAAGATGGGTTTTTTTCAGGGTTTTTTTCTTTTTTGGGTTTTTTTTTTTGCACCAGGCCGGATGGACAGATCCCATTGTCATGCCTAACCAGACCCAGGTGGTTTAGGGTACTGCAAATGAGGGAGGGCAGTTTGTTTGTAGTTTGGGAGCTCAAATCCAGATTGAAGTCCTAGACCAAAAGAAATTAGCAATTCACTCCCAGCTTGAAATGCTTTTTCTTCCTGGAATCTTGTGGCATCCTTAGCATTTGTTTATTAGCGGGCAAATGGTCCCAGAGACTGAGTCTGCTGCTTGTCTCCTTCAGAAAAGGACAGAGGTGTTTGAATTTTTGTTATCTTTTTGAAAATCCAGCTGTTGTGTGAAGGTGAAAGATAGCCTTCTGTCTTCTTCACAAAACATGCCAGGTGACAGGATATAAGACCCTACCAACTCTTAGGAAAACTTTTACTGCTGTAACTATAATGATGTGGTTAAAGTGGGGGAACAAACCCAGTTGCAGCGCTGTTACTATCAGTGTAGGAGTACTGACATGTTTACCTCATTCCAGGTCAGAACAGTATTAGTGGAAATCTAATTTCCACTGGAGCTTTTAACAGTAAGACCATGTTGATTTCAAAAAAAACACAAACAAAACCAAGCAAAAGCAACAACAACATAAGAGCTTCTAGACTCCCTGCAATAGTTATGCTGGTAATAGTTACTGCTTAGTGTAGCTAAATAGAAGTTTGCATATGACCCTTAACCTCATCCATCAATAGAGTGATTCAATTGAAATTGACACATGCAACTCAAGTTTCAAATGCTTGTAATAAAGCAGTTGCAAAGTAGTTGCCAAAACATAGGTGGAATTTATGTGGTAGATAGTTTCCATTAGTAAGTTATGAGAAATATCCATGCTCACAGAATATTCTGTGAGCTGGAAATCAAGCCAAATTGTTAAAATGGATGATATATTCTGCCAGTTCTTATTAAAATATTATAGCTGGGAAACCCTTTTGTGCAGTTCCAGTCCACAGAATGGGTGGGTAGTTTCTGTGTGAGCTGTAGTAGCAAATTCAGTGCTGTTAATAGATGCAAAATTTACCTTTGTCCTGCAGTGATATTCCAGTCATCAGAAACCTCGTTCTTCTTTTTTTTTTTTTTTTTTCAACTTTTTCAGATAATTAAATGGGTCAGGTCTCTACAGGATGCTGCTGCCTGGTGGCTATAAATATTGCAGTGAGCAGCCCAACACTTCCATCCATCCATGCCCTCTGGCAGGAGGAAGCTGAACTGCTCAAGTATTTGTCAAAGTCCCATGTGTTGCTCTTGTAAATCAAGGCAAACTCTGAGTTTAACTCTCATAAGTTCATAGCAAAAGCAAACCCTGTGCTACTGAAATGGAGATTTGATTTCAGCTCAGCAGGCTCAGGCCATGTTTTGTGACAGAAAGCAGCGTCCCAGAGAGAGCTGAATTTGGTGTGTACTGTGTGAAATTCTGAGTGGCCATGGCACACAGTTTATCATGCAGTGTGAAATGCAGTTTGGTCATAGATTTATGACAGTAGCTCAGCAGTGTAACTCAGCTGTGCTGGCTGTGTTCAGCAAGTAGCAGGAGCTTGGACTTAGAAAAGAAATCATGAGCTTGGCCACTCTCTGCATTTATACACTGTGATTATAAATAAATAAATAAATTGGGTAGTAATAGCTCTTTCACAAGGAGTGAACTGGGACATTGTCCTATATTACCTACCTTCTCAAACAAAACTTCTTTGGAAATATTACATTCTTCACAGAAAGCAAATGGTAATAGTGACCTCAGTGTTTACATCAAACCAGTTGGCACATGTATCCCAGATCTCATGACTGAACTAGATTATTTGATTACCAGATGAATAAGATGGTAATATGTCAGAGCAGCTTTCTGCAAAGAACCAATCCGTGAAAACCTGAAACCCAGCAAACATATATTTAAATATTATTATTATTATTAAGTAGAGAAATTTGCTGTTTCAGATGATTGTTGGATACAAAACTAGAGCCAAAGAGGTAAATCTCTTCCTTGTATGGGTAGTAAAAGAGGTGGAATATAGCCTTCCCTTTCCTGATGACAAAGGATCCTTCTTTCTACCTACTCATTCTTTATGAAAAGCCAGTGAAACGGAGGAGTGTGATTCTGAAATCTGCTCTGTGGGTGAGTACTGTCTCTGTCACCTACTGTGCAACACCAAAGACAGCAAAAGCTTCTTTTTAAGGCTTTTAGCTGCAGCCAAATATGGTGAATTAGCTATAACCATGACTGTTGGATTCCCATCAGTCCCATGGGGACTTTATGCTTCCCTGTATCGATTAATTTTAGAACAGTGTTTCAACTGAATGTAGCTGTTTAGAAGTTACTTAGAGTCAGCTGTAAAGTGGAGCTGTCAGTTCAGAATTTGGATGAAGTATCAAAAATCAGAACTGGAACACGTTTGCAGATTTGGAAGAATTGGCTGCTAACATTGATGGAATGATGGTTGTGGATTATGACATCATCATCTTGACAGCATTTCCATCTTTTAATTATTATATTGCCATTTAAACCCCCAAACTTCACAGGCAAATGTACTTTTCATCTCTTAACTGTAAAACCATTCAATTTCTCCTACAATTAAGATATAGTTCAGAATAGAACCATGTCAGAAAAGCAAGTGGATATTTTTCTTTCTTTTGATGAAGATTAAAGCACTCAGTGTGATTCTTTAAAATCCCTTTTCCCCCCTTCTAACGGAACATATATTATTCATGTTGAATGTATTATACCTTGCTAGAGAAACCAGTTTTTCAGGCTCTAAAGGCTGAAACGCTGAGTGATTAATTAAAATTTTCCTTTCCTACATTTTCCTTGCTTGACTAATGTCATAGGAGCAAGATAACATACAGGCACATGCTGGACTGAAAACAATTTCTGCCAGCAATAGACTTCCATCATTTATTAATTGGCAGTAAAAGACTTAATTCACAGATGCCTGAAAGGCTGGTGAGGGAGGCCCTGGGAGGAGGGGTAAGAGGTGGTGTTGAGTGTTGCTGTTTGCTTTCCTTTCTCATCATTATTGCTAGGTTTAAGTCATCCTTTTTCTTCTGTCTGCCACAGGGCTCTTGACCCCACTCAGAGCAGCTGCTCCTTGTTGTGAAGTGACCATTATGCTCTTTTGTCAAGAGTCAACAGGAGCTCTCTCCGGGTCCTGGTGGCATGAGTCAAGGATTTGCCTCTGACCTGATCTTGTGGTAGTGAGGATAATGTCTGTGACTTCCTCCTAGCAGAATCAAGAAACTTTACAAAAATAAGGAAAACAGCAGTGTTCTAAAATGTTTTCTTTTCCTTGGCTCTGCTGAAAATGTTTTTCTTGAGGCTTCCTTCCCCTGCTTTTCTCAAGCATACTACCTTATGTTAAAAGAACAATAAAAGGAGAAATAGCGTGATCCTCCTGTCCTTTAATGTTGCAGTTTTGTTTCTCATTGTTACCCATGGGCTTCTCTCCCATGAAGCACATATTTTTCTGAAGGATCTGACTGCTTCTCTGACAGCTGGAAGACTTTTTCAGTGTGGTTGGTGTAATATCAGAAACCTCTCTGTGAAGCACTTTCTGTCTGTCAGCTCTTGCTTGGCAGCCTAGCATTAAACAGGCACGGAGTAAAAAGGAAAGTGTAAAGGTTTTAGATTGCAAGAGAGGCCAGATCTTCTTAAAGTGTCAGTAAGAGCTAGCATCTTTGCATTAGAGTAATTCACATCTTCTGTGCCTTCTTGAGTAACCCTTGTCAGTAACCAACTAATTTTGTTCTGAGTTGCTCTTACCACTCTACTTCACTCAGGCTGGAGTTCCTGACTCTGCTTTTGGATGCTGCATGAGCTAAGCACTTGCACACATGTTCATGTAGCCACTTTGTTATGTGAACATAGACTTAAAAAGAATGCCCAAGTGCTTTACTGAAGATCAGGATCTCAGTGTTTAGCAATGTCTTGCCCCTTCTTCATGGGTGAGGTTTAAGTGCTAGTATTTTGTGTCTGGGGCACTCTGCATCTGTGTGTTGTTTTTTAAATAGCAAACTTCAGCTCATGGCTTTTATCTCTGTGTTCCTGAAGCTGATGTGACACCAGGCTCCTGTGTGACAATAGCAGTCAACCTGTTTGGTTGCATGATTAAAAGCAGAGATGGGGTGTAAATCAGGAGGGAGGCAAAGTGGCCTTTTGTAAGCAGTGCTAATTGCTGTCAGCAATATTGATCTATCTTAGAAGCATACCATGGCCATTTAAATTTGCAGACTCGAACTGAATCAAAATGTTTCTTATGAGTTTTCTCTAAGGAAGATATACTGATAGGAAGAAGAGATTTCCATCTTATATTGCTTAAATATATTACAACATTTAACAAATATTTGTTGTTAAAGAGGTGCCTGATTTCTCACAGATATATTACATGTGTAGATATACCCACTAACATGTTTGCAATGGCATTTGGCATTTTACAGTTAAGAGTTTCATATCACAGTCTACAATGCTGTGCAAACATTAATTAAATGAATCCTATCAATAAACAAAATAATTAAACTAGTACTTATAGGAGGATGCCATTTTACATGGGAGGCAACTGAAACAAGAATGTTACAGCTGTAATTGCCCAAGATTCTCCTAATAGAAGAAGATACTGAAACTCATGTCTTTGGAAATTTAGTTCTGGCTCTGTCCTAGAGCAGAGTTGCTACCATGTGAAGCAAGAGCAGAGAGGGAAATAGCAAAGGAAATGGTCATGGGTTGAATGATCTTGGAGAGAAGGTCGTTTGAGGTGTGAAAACTTATACAGAATATTAACATCTTGATGCTTTGAAAACACAGCAGAACATAAAAAACGTGACAGGATACCCTGAGGAGCTCCATGGCTCCAAGCAGGAGACAGGTACTTACAGCCAAAATTTTATTCACCTTTGTTAATAAAATGTAGAATTGGCAAAGCCACTTCTGGATTAGCATCCTTTTTCCTCCCTTTATTCTTACAGCACCGACTGCCTCAGACTGAATGAGTTATGGTTAATTAACTAGCTCAAGTACTGGCCAATTGTCTCTAAAGAATGTCTGGAGTCTGACTTCTGTTTGTCTTCTTTTCTCATTTTTGTTTGTTTAGCTTTGGGGGGGGCGGGGTGTGTGTCTGTGTTTGTTTATTTTATTTTGTTGTGTTCCTTTGTTATTATTTTGTTTTGTTTTTAGGGGGTGGAGGTGTTTTTATTTTGTTTTAATGGGATGGTAAAATTCTCCCAATTTGTGTGAAAAAAAAATTTGTGTTTCACATACCTGCTTTAAGAAAATTTAATTGATTCACCTTCTCATGAAATCATATTTACTTAATTCTTCTAAATGATGTGTATGTTTATCTGTTGTTTGTGTGGTTGTTATGGAGTTGTGCAGCTGAATGGTTGGAGAAGTTGTCTCCTTTTCCCAGTGGTCGTTTCTTGCTGCTAAAAATGACAACACAGTTGGTAGATGTTCCCAGTGACTTTTTTGGTGCTGAACTCCAGATTTTTTTCTGGTGCCCAGGGCTTGACTGAGGTGCACTTCTTGCACACACACCCACAGCCACCCTATTTATGTTAGAGGACATAATGATGGTTGCTCAGCCTTCACTTCAGCCTGTCAGCCAAGCAGTAATAATCACCTACTCCAGGTAATGACAGTCTGGATTAACCTAGACAGTCCAATTTGAGGGCTAGTGTATAAGCAACATTCTCCTTGGAATCTGGGAAGTATCCTGCTTTCCACGGGGCACGTGGTAGAATTGACAATGTTGTTGTTACTGGGGAGTAACAGATAAAACTCTCTAAACTGCACAGATCCATTCCCATAAACTAGAATAACCATTTTTAAAGTGTCAAGTGACTTCTCCAATTCACTGATAAAACTATCAGCAAGTCCAGAGTGTTGTCACTTGTATGAGTATTGATGACTTGCATGACTTTATGTGCTTGCAGGATGGAGCTCTCCAGTGCCAAACCTAACAGTGATACAGATACAGTAAAACCTTACACCTGTGTGATTCATTCAGTTGCAGATCAAATTGCAAATACCACAAACTTGTAACCAAACCAATGGAGCAGTGTTTTGCAAGTGCTTGGAAGCTCTGGGTGGGGTAATCTAACAACAAAACTGATGGGAAAATGAGAGTAGCCATTTAACATCAGAATTGATCTACCTGAACAGCAGTGCTTCTCTCGCAGACTTCAGAGTGAAAGAGCTCCTGGGGCTCAGCTCTGCTTGTATTCTCACCTGGCCACCTCAGATAAGTGAGATGAATCATGCTTTGAAAGGGCCTCTTTTTCTTTTGCCATGAATTGTGCAGGGCATTCAGGTGAATTGCACACGGACAGATTGGACATGTAAGTGTAATCTCAGTCCACAACTGGTTAGGTTTCTTCCATTTACTTCCAGGTTTTTATTAAACACCTCATGTCCAGCTGTTGAGACTGTTTAACCTTGTTCTTGGCTGCATGCAAGAGGGACTAGGCAAAAGGCTTTGTTTTATCCTTGTGGATAAAGTAAAATCTGAAGGCATATATTCTACAAAGTCTTTGGACATCACTTTTGACTTTACACTGTTTCTAGAGGAGAAGATATTTTGCTGTTTAGGTGAAGAAATCTTTGAGAAACCATTGGAAATGACTTCTGCTGGCTTGAGAAGATGTAGTAGAACCTTTTGAGCAGGGTTGCTGTGTTCTTACAGGANATTACAAAACTACATTTACCATACTATTAAAATGTTAATACAGCACTACTAATCAATATACATAATATATATAGTATTCATTTTAGTAAATATATATAGTATTCATTTTAGTATTTGCGAAAAGCCAATCTTTTAATCTGCATTTTTCACAATAACCACTGTTCTAAATAACAGTAACAGGTGGCCTTATTATCATGTGTGTTACAATATTTCCATTGACTTTTGTACCTCTCTATAAAGTCTTGGTCCCTTCTTACTCCCACCACCAGTTGCTGGTTCCTTTAAGAGATGGTTGGATATTTATGTGAAACAGAGCTGAAAACACATGAAAATGTCTGAGACAGGCATTTATGAATTAATTTGTAAGAGAAATTTTCACTTTGCGTTACTGAATTGATTTCACAAGGATGATCTGATGATGTGTTATATGAAATGTACCTTTTGGGAGAGTTGGAGCTATGGCTATAACACCTCCACCTGCCAGATTTGCCAAGAGAAGCAGATTAGACTTTGGTGGAGGCAGCTGGCTAGGACACAGGTACAAGGAGAACTGAATCACAGCACTCAGACCTGGGCCTGACTGTGCCAGTCCTTGGGGCTGTTTGGAGCTTGTGCAGAGCCCTGGCTCCACCTGAGATCCTCATTTTGAGCCTTCAGCATAATTACAGCACACTAATGAGCAAGTGTGAAATCCTTGCCTGAGGCCCTGGGGACACAGGAGGCTGGGTTTCATGTTGGGTGATCTCTGGTGCAGCTTTACTCCTCTGTGCTATTCCACATTTCTCTACCAATGATTGAATTAATCCTTTTGTGTTCCTGCTTTGTTCTGTGTCATTTTGGTGCCTGAGGCCACCTGTGTTTCTGGCTGGCTCTTCTCTTACATGGCCCTCATCCCTGAAGTGAGTGAATGCTTTTGACTTCAGACTTGGCTCCCATCTGTGTATTTAAAGGTAAAATGATTTCTAAGGCTAATTGGGGTGAGGGAAAATTAGAGCAAGTCTTGCCCCTTCTTCATGGGTGAGGTTTATAATGTGTAGATATACCCACTAACAAACTGGAATGAAAATGTTTCAAAAAGGTTTCTAATTTCTGCTGTGAGGTACTTTGTTGTGCTTCACTTAAAATGGTAACTGAAGGTGTGAGGCCTGTGGGGCCCGTGAAGGCTCCAAATACATTTATTTGTACTGGGTTTAGGTCATATTTTCTGTTGGTGTAATTGCTGAGCAGTAATAGGATGAAAGAGCACATCTGTGCCAATTTATGGTTCCTTTCAAAGTCAGGAATGATGCTTGGGCAGTGCCTGGACTCTGTGGGGTGAGATGTTTTGTGTTATACTTCTTTAAAAAAGGGAAAAAATTAAATTATTATTTGGGGGATGGGTATATATATATTTTTCCCTTTAGTATCAGTGTTTGTTTGAACTCTCACATCCATGGCCAGATATTCATACTAAGGCAGGCAAGGAGCTCTGGGGAGGGTCTTTGTCAGCCTGGCTGGATGAGTGCTTTCTGTGAATCCCATTCACTGACAGATCCATTTATGCTGATTTTGGTGACCAAAGAAGTTAGTAACTTGCTATAAATTGCCCTTCTTGTATTTATAAATGATTTTGCTCAAAAGAAAGTTGTTGCAGACTGTTGTCCCCATTAGCAACTTGGGAGAGGAACCTTAACAAAAGATTAAAGTAAACTGGTTTTAGAATATTACCGTATTGGGGAGAAATCATTGGAAATGATGCACATAATTCAGCAGAGTGCTGTAGGGATTCTGCATTGTGTGAAACAGTGTGAGAGGCAGTATGGGAAGGCTGGGCAGAGATAGTTCCCATTAAAACAAGAGGGGGCAATCCAGGTTGTTCTTAAGCTTTTTGTGGGCACCATAATGTATATAGAGCTCTGTAGTGAGCCAGTAAAATGCATTGTTAAAGACAAGGAGCCAGTAAAATTTGATAGTAAAGATAAGCCTTGGAACCAATGTTCATCTTTATTTTTGTGTTCTGTATTACCTCTTAAAACTAGTGACAGACTGTGAATGCAGGACCTTTCCCTGAGAGCCAGATAAAGTATTGATGCCACTGGCAGCTTAATTCAACTTGGGAATTTTCTTAAGAATTTATTGCTGCTTCATAATCCCTTTGCTAGATGGGCTTTTCTGGTCAGGAGATGCTGGTGCTTGTTTTCTGTGTTAGTTCTGCCCAAGGTGGTTTCACTTGCTGCAGTTTTAGAATGAGGAGCAGTGTAATAAACGCCAATCACTTGTTTTAAAAATTTATAAAAGTTTAATAAAAATAAAATGGTTATAAAAATAATAATACAAGTATAGTAATAAAGGTTTGACTATTAGAGTTAGGA
>VXBC01009134.1:820600-847265 GCA_013399945.1 Ploceus nigricollis | reverse complement strand
GGCTGCGGCTCCGCGTCCCGGAGCGCTGTGTGCTGCCCCTGGCCTCGCCGTCCCCGGCAGAGTCCTTCCCCTGCTTGGTTCTGAGTTGAGTCTGCACCTGAATTAACTCCTTGTGTGGCCGCACCTCTTAGGGCATCGCCTCTGCTGCCGGGCAGGGACACGAGGGGAGAAGTCAGCTGCTGGTTTTGTCCCTGTGTTGTTACAGAAGGGCCTCGCGTGGCTCTGCTCGTGGGGAGTTCATAGTGTGGCATGTTTATTGTAGGAATGCCAGGTAAAAGCCCTGACTAAATACACGAATAATAAAATAGTCAGAAAAACCTGAGTGTCTGCAGTTAACAAGTCTGTATAAACTGTGTTTATAGCATAAAAAGAAAGATCAGGAACTCGGCAGGCTTTCCCTTTTGTGGTGAATTTTCCAAAGTAAGCCTCTTTTTTTTTGTGAACACCATGAAATATCAGGTTGCTTTGTTTATGGGATCACTATGTTCATAAGGAAAAATATAAATCTCAACACATACTTAATTTTGAGATTCAAAGCACCCCTTAAAGGAACTTCAATGTGCACTGAATTAACAGAAAATTCACAGTTGATCAAAAGGTCACAACAATTTACATTTTTGTCCTAAAAAAAGACCTGGAAAAAAAACTGAACACATTTTCTTTCACTTGCTTTGTGTGCGTACAAACATCACAATCCAAAAGAAGCATCACCAAGATTCTTAATGTGCTCCTAGCACATCCCCTGTAAACCCAGAGTGACTTCAGCAAAACTGCAGGAAAAGGAACCAGTGGAAAGTAGTAATCAGGCAGAGAAAGGAGCAACAGGCACTGCAGTCATGAGGATAATAGGGAAATGTCCCTCATAGTGGGACATGGTGCATAACAACTATTTCTGGCTCTGTGTGTGTTAACAGGAGTTGTGTAGCATCCCGAGGATCCCTGGGGGTGTGTCATTAGGCTGGGAACCATACAGATCCATAGGAAGGTACTGGCCAGTGTTCTCTTTAACAGAGGGTTACCAAAGAATTTACAGATATAAGTGCCTTCTGTAAAGTTGTTCAGTAAGTAAGAACTCTCTGGTACCCTTTGCAACAGGGCTGGCTTTGTTCTGGCAGCTTCTTTTTGAAATGCTGCTGGGAGTGCCCTGACAGGAGTCAGTCCTGCCATACTTGCACTGTCATTGTGCTGATATTTAAAATGAAGAGACACTAGGAGCAGGTCAGCTTTGGGCCTGGGTAATTCTCCAATGACCAGAAATAGAAAAGTCTGAATTTCCTGAAGAATGGTAGCTTTGGCAATGATTTATCACCCACTTTTTCCATCATAGCAACAAAGCTGGGTTAGCAACATGACTTTTCAGTCATGGATGATGATAAACAAGATGGAAGAGATCAGAAGGTCAGCAAGCTTCCAACAATCATCTCCAAAAAGAATTCCTTTCAATAAAGTATGGAATGCCACCAGTTTTCCTGGCATGCTGACCTGTGGTATGCAGAGACCTCAGAAACATTGGTGTTGTGGTCATTTTGAATCCCTGTGTCTTTTCCCGCTGATTATTTTCAGTTTTTGAAGTCATCAGGTATGAAAGGAATGTTTTATGATGACATTGTGTTTGTGATGCAACCTCCCTCCACAGAAACACCTGTGCTTAATCCCAGGTAGGATGTTACTGCAATCAGTCAGGCAATAAATGGGACATTTATTGCTGCAGTTTATGGCTTGTAACAGAGCTGATAGAATGTTGGTAAATGCCGAATGACAGATGCTTGACTCAATAGTACTTTTTCCTGGACATGCTGGGGAAGCTTCTTTACAGTGTTTGGGAGGAGAAGGCAGAGACCTGGAGCTGGGCAGAGCTGCTCCTAGGACTGCTCCAAAAGACCCCCAGTTTTTTAAAGATAGATGTTACCTGGTGCTTAATCCTTCACTGAGATTTTCCCTTTGCCCTGTAGCGATAACAATTTCGTGTTTTAAAGGGAATTCTTTGGGAATGTAGGGAGAATTGTAACTGCACCTCTGCTCATTGTTAGGTCTTAAAACTTCTTAACAACCATGAAAATAGAACTAGCTTGATTTTTCTACATTATTTCTTCTTGGATAAAATAGCATGAATTTGCTATTTTAGTTATTACTTTTGCACTGAATTAATATTACAGTAAATTGTGTAATTACTCATTATTTTCACTCCTGCGAGTCAGAGGAATGGACCAGGCCTGTTGGGTCAGTGCTCTGCTGTCAGCCAAGTCTTCAAGTTAGATTTTAGGGCTCACAGAACTGACAGGATGTGGGTGCATGGAAATGTAGCAGGTCACAAATGGTGGTGTTTGTTTTCTTTGAACTTTAAAGTCTTGGAGGTTGACCCTGTCCCTTCACTGTGAGCTTAACACACATCCTGCGGAGTGGTGGCTCCCCTGGCGTGGTGTCCCAGTGCAGCCACCACTCTGTCATAGGGGCAGAGTGTGACACCAGGTGCCCCAGGTGTTGCCAGGAGAAGAGCTCATGCTGTCCTTGTCCCTGCAGCTGCCCTCGAAGGCCAGCAGCCACTCCCTGCGCGTGGGGAACTGGTCGGAGAGGAAGAGCCACCGCCTGCCGCGGCTGCCCAAGCGGCACAGCCACGATGACATGCTGCTGCTGGCTCAGCTGGGCATCCCCTCGTCCCCCTCCAGCCTCAACGAGGACAGCCTGAGCACCGCCAGCGAGCTGCTGTCCTCACGGCGCGCCAGGAGGATCCCAAAGGTACCGCGTGTGGCCAGCCGTGTGCTGAGGAGAGGTCACCTGGCTGCGAGAGCTTGTGAATTTCTAGGCACCTGTTGAGTCTTACCTTCTTTGTGCCAGGGCCAGGATTAAATGTGTATTTCTTGTTCGGACTCAGATGTTTATTAGTTCTTATCTCCATCACACTTTCACAAACTGTGAGTTCTACAGCACCTCACTCTAACAAACTAAAAATGGAGCTGTATCTCTCTCTCTCTCTACAAGGCCTTTTAAGGATAAACTATCCAATTAAGAAATGACACCGAAATTATTTTTACTTTTAACCCAATAACCAACCACCCGTGGCCTGCAATGTGGACTTTTTTATCCAATTACACAAAACCACCCAAACCTATGAAGTAGAAGGTAAAGAAGAAGGACTAGCCTCTGCCCTAAAACCTCCATCTTGCTTTATACATATTACTATATTCTAAAACTTTAAACTCTAAGTTTTCCACCATGTGATATTACACACTTCTATTCAAACTGCGCACCCATAATCCCAGTTCTCTCATTCAATTTTGGAAGCCTTCTCCATGGCCTCAGGTCACTTGCAGTGTTCTCTTGGGGGTCAGTGCCTGTCAGCACAGAAAGTCTGAAATTCTCAGTAACCAGGGTTCCAACAGCCTTTAGCCATCACTGAAAGCTCTTTTTGTACCCTAAAGGAACATTTAGATCAGAATCCCTTCCCTGGAAGTGATAACTTCCAAGTCCTTCAAGAGGAGCAAACATCTAATGGCCATCTTTGCACAGAATTTATTTTAAGGCAGTTCTGTTTTCTCTTCTTTAAACTCTGTGGACCAGGGCATTGCTGTGTATATAACTTTAAGATTTTGAATGGGTGATGGCCAAGCAATTATTATTTATAACATGCAGCAACATCTGAAGTGGTTTATTTCCCCATCGTTTGTTTCCAGAAAAATAACTAATTGGCCTAATAGGTTTCCCTTCATTTACTCACAACTGACCCCATCCTGGTAACCATGCTGTCTTGATGGATTTGAAGTAAAACTTAATTTTTCATTTTTTAAGGAGTTTTTCAATTCAAAATGGAATGTGAACAAAAACCCCAGGCCACAAGAAAACAACCAAAAAACCAACAATACAATAGAAACAGACAGGGGGAGAACTGCCAATAGACTTCATTTTGGCTTGTGAACAAAGATGATTTTTACTGTGTATTCAACTCTTTCCTGTTCTTATTAGAGAGCATATTTTAAAGTACATGGCTATAAATACTGTGAGTAGAGGGAGATTTTTATGTTTCTGTGAATTTGTTGGAAATTCTGTTTAAGGAGGAAATTAATTCTACATCCTTAATATTTACTGTATTTTTACTTTCTTGGAATATATTGTTATACTTCACCAATGGGCACACATCTCTGCAGGAAATCATAGGGTTACTTACAGAGTAACTTACTACCTGATTGTGAATAAAACTTGGAAAATTTGGCTGTTAATTTTGTACCCAATTTTTTTTTAAATTGAAGGGACAGATATTCTCCTAATGTGGAATTCTGATTTCAGCATATGAACGTTCACAGTTTTATTGCAAATCTTGTGATAATTTCTATTTTCTTACTACTTTACCTTTGAGAATCACGTATTCCTGGAGAATATAATTTTTTACATTGAGATAGTGTTAGTTATTAGGGGGAAAACCTAAAAAGGTTTTGTTTCAATCTGTGCTCTGTTACTGCCCTTCTGCTGTGTCTATAGCAAATTGCATCCTTTCACTCAGTTTATTTCTCTCTGGAAGCTGAGGTGAAACAGCTTTTGCAAACTGTATTATAGTTCTATGAAGAAATCTGCTGCAGAATGAAATATACTATTCCTGACTTAAAAAACATCATGAAGATTAATTACTGCATATTTGTGACTCTCCCAAAGTTATAATATTCTGTTTAGTGTTGAATTCTTAGTAATCCCAGCTTCTTGGTGAAGGCAATAAACACAAGTCATCTCATTAATATTTCCCATCATCTCAGATATTTTTGGGGCAGACAGTTATTATCTGCATTAACTGGTCTATCATCCATGTTTTGTTTGAATGCATTAATTAAGTCTCATGGCAGAAAACGTTTAGTCTTACTGATTCCTCATTTTCTTATTTTGCAGCTTGTCCAAAGAATCAATTCCATCTACAGTGCAAAAAGAGGGAAAAAGCGACTGAAGAAACTTTCTATGTCCAATATTGAGACAGCATCCCTACGAGGTATGGTGCAAGTGTCAGGGTTCAGTGAATCCATTTGGATGCTACAGCATTAATCAATTTCCTTTTTTCCTCCACATCTACCCTGGCCTCCACTTTTTTTCTGTGAAAAATGATAATTTTCTCTCTGCAAGAGGAGAAAATGGGGATGAGCTAAAAATAAACGAGATTCTCAGTATTTTGTATCCTATTAATCCCATGGTCAGCTCGACTTAGCCAGCTTCTTCTTTAGTCCACATTTACTGCAAGTTTTGACCAAAACTAACAGTTTTGACCCTGGAGTTCTTGCATGCTTTTTCCTGGCACTCAGAGTATGTAACTCACCCTGTGCTTCAGACTGCTTCTGGAAAAACAGGAGCCAAAAAGGAAATTCAGGCCCTGTTTGTAGTAAGAATACAATAGGGCTTTAATCAAGAACCCCTCAGTAACACATCTTGTCATAAGGTTACTTTTGCCTGTTAACTCTAACTCAGTTTGGTGAGTTCTGGTGATTGGGAATGCTGCCCAGGCCGACAAAGCCCATAAAGCTTCCTTTGACTTCTCAAGTGCTGCATAACTTAAAAAAAAAAAAACACAAAACCAAAAAAACCTGAAAACAAGAAGTGAAAGGGTTAAGACCTAGTTTCCAAGTGACACTTTTGCAGCTCAGCATAGATGGGGATTCAGTGCAAACAGCTGCTGTAATGGAGAATGAATTTTGCCCTTTCATCAAAATGAAGTTCTTACTCTCAAGCAATATTGAAACTGAACCCAAGGAAAATACAATCCAAGGAGTCATTCAAACTGTTTATTTCAAAATATTTTAAGGCTGAGGAGAAGTGCATGTGTGTATCACAAGGCTCAGAGATGTGAGATAGGCTTTTTCCCAGTTGCAGCACAGTGAACTGAGTTTGTTTGCTCTGGTTTTGCATTAACTGATGCCTCTGTGTCCTCTGCAGATGAGAACAGCGAGAGTGAGAGTGACTCAGATGACAGGTTTAAAGGTAAGGGATCAGCCTTCAGTGACTTCTAGTTAGACCCTGTCACAGACCCTATCAATGTATGTTCTCCTGCTACTGCACATTGCTCCTGTCCATGGCCTATATTCTCTATAGTTTCCCAGCTCCATTACTGCAGAGCTCCCAAACTTCCAACACAGGAGCACGAACATGGAAAGCAAGGACAAAATGGGCTGTGAAGATCTAACAAGGATTTGGCAACTGTGTCATTTAATGAAGAACAGGACCTTTGATAGATTGGCTTTGTCAGCCACTTCAGAGATGCTGATCTATTCCAGACTGACTACTGGATGCAGACTTAGAGGGATGGGACTGGATAAAGACCCTCCTTTCTTATTCATATGCTGCTTTCAGTGTTTACTGCTCGCTGCTGTTGGAGGCAAGGATCTGGGTCTGATCCAGTGTTGTGGTTCTTAGACTCTTTTATAAGTCTGCAGTCTCCAAATTGTAGAAATTCCTTTATCAGCACCTGCACAAACTCTGCCTGAGCCAGGCCACTAAATTAGTCTCTCCTTTTCCTAAGTCCTGGTACAGAAAGATGTCTGTAAAAAAGTTGAAGACAGCAGCAACAGAGTTCATTACTAAAAACCCATCATGTTGTTAGTAGGTGAGGGGTAAAAAAGACAAGGGTGTGGAGCTGTTATAAGATGTGGGGCAATCATCCATGTCTGCCTACTGCAGATGACATCTGCTTACTGTACATGCAGCAACACTTTCTGGAAAACATTGTCTTAGGGAAACAGATTTGTGCCAGACAGGTGGTGGTAAGACCATCCAAAACAGGCTGTATGCAACATTGTACAGTGATATGGGGAAAATGACTCTTTGCTCCTTTGTCTACCTGTACCAGCTCAAAAGCACTTGCAGTTCTGTTTCTCTTTGTGCCAGAAAATAGAGAGGTTGCTTGTTCTCATAGGCCATGAAAGAAGATACACAGGGCCTGGCCCCTTCTTGTTACTGGGAGGATATTCTGATCTCCCTGGAAACTGGAAGGCTTTTCCCCCATTGTTGTGGAACAGAGGATCTTCATTCTGATGTCTCTCTAACCAGCTGCTCCTGAGTGACTTCGTGTTCACATTGATGCTCCCAGGGCATCCTGAGCTGAAGACCCCCCTGTCATGTGTAGCATGACAGGACTCACTGGGTGCCCATCTGGTGGGGTGGGCTCTTTGGTTTCCCCCCTAACAAATGGAAGCAATGGCCTGCAGTGTGGGGCTGCCTCTAGGCAGGAGCAGGCAGGTTGTTCTGGGGATTAATTTCCTCAGTTGTGCAGTCACATTGAGACCCAATGCTTTATCAAAATAATTTTTAATTTTTCTGTTGAACCAGATGTATGAGGGCTGGTCATCAAGGGCTTTTCCCTTAGTGCTTATGACCCCTTATTTCTCTGTCACAAGGGCCAGTCAGCCTTTGGAAGCTGTGGGCAGTGGCAGTGAGTAGAGCCTGAAGGGTTTAAGGTGGGCTGCTAATAATTCCTTTGCCATTGCCCAGAGATGCTTGTGTGAAGAGCTGGTGAAGAGCATGCCGGGAGCTGCTTTTACTGGGCTGGTTTTGGGTTTTTTTGGTGTACCAGAACTGATAGTGATGTTAATGACCGGTCCTCCATAGGTATCAAGCAACAAGTCACTGGATCAAGGTAGATCTTTGCCTTCATGAACGACCATGAATCTAAGATCATCTCCCAATTTCATTAGCACTAACAAAGCAACCCACAGGAGGCAACTGGCCATCTTTCCTTTCCTCCCTGTCCCCCTTCCCTGGAGTTTATTCCATAGCTTGCCTTACGTGGCATGTTGCAAAAAGCTGTGCTGTGTAGGGACAGGGCACAGAACTGTTTTTCACTGGGGTAAGCCAGGCCTCAGATGTGTCACCCTGGAAGCTCCAGTGCATTTGCACAACCACATAAGGGTTTATAATCCAGACTTATGTCTGAAGAAAAGCCAGACCTTTGCCAGGTAGCAGTTATGAACTGAGAATTATTTCAGTGACTGAGTGTTGCATAACTTCAGTACTTGGAGAGAGTTTTGATTTATGGGTGCAGTTAGTGAGGGAGACTACAGGTTTGCTAACTAGAAGGTTTGCTTTTGAAAGGGGAACATGCTTGGAACAATGCTCTGGCAAATTGAAAGTGCTTTGTGAATGGCTGTGGCTTACACAAACACATTACAGTCTCAGGTAATGATCTGTCTCTTTTTTTTATTCCCTTTTCTTTTTAAATGCCAGCTCATACCCAGCGCCTTGTACACATCCAGTCAATGCTGAAGAGGGCTCCAAGCTATCGAACCCTGGAACTGGAGCTGATTGAGTGGCAGGAGCGGGAGTTATTTGAGTATTTTGTGGTAGTGTCCCTGAAAAAGAAGCCCTCTAAAAACACTTACCTCCCAGAAGTGACATACCAGTTTCCCAAGGTAAAAGAAAAATTCCTATGTATAGCTCATTTTAAGATCAGTAAGGTGAATAAATGGAAAAGTGAATAGAAATCCAGTTCTTAAACTGAGCTTTCAGAATTGTTCCAAAGCAAAAGGCATAGAGAAGGTAACTGAAAGCTTTCCCTGTTTTCAAATTTATCTTTTCCAGAGCTGGAGAATTTGGCCTGATGGTGGATGCTTTAAACACTGTTTAAATTCAGTTTCTAAATATTTCACTTTTAACTCCTTTTGGCTATATTAGGATTTGTTCCAAAACTCACTGAAGTCAATGGAAAGACTTTTGCTGATCTCTGGCATTTCTCTTGTGCTCTTGCAGCAGAAAAGTATTTGAGTTAGGGCTGTGTTTTAAGTGGCCATTGTACAACAAGGGAGTTTCAGACAATTAAAAAAATGTAAGACCCCAGCAGTCCTGGAGTCATTTCTCACTCTGCCAAGCACAAGTACAGGACAATCGGATGGGCCCTGGCTCTCAGAGCTGCTCAGTGACCCTGCCCTGAGCAGAGGTGGGAAGGGACACCCAGGGGCTGACTGAACCTCGCTGTTCTCCCGGCAGCTGGAGAGACCAACCAAGCAGATGCGGGAAGCGGAGGAGCGCCTCAAGGCCATCCCGCAGTTCTGCTTCCCTGATGCCAAGGACTGGCTCCCCGTCTCTGAGTACAACAGGTGAGTGCTCCAGAGCTCCTCTGCACGATGGAGTGGTGCTGCAATGGAGCTGGAGTGCACTGGAACAGCCTCAGCCTCGTCAATGCCCAATTAAGGAAGCAGCAGTTTGAGTCTTGGCCACTTTGTGATCAAGCAGCTGTATTTAATTTTTCTTTCTTTTGAAGTTCTGTGTTCTTTTTCTTCCCTATTTTGCCTGCCTCACAGGCCTGTGTGGCTGAGGGGAAGGGGCTTGAAGGTTCCTCTGAGTGCTAAACTCAAAAAAATAAATGGAAGTATTTAAAATAAATCATAAAAAGGATGGGGCCCTGCCCACCCCCTGCCCTAGTCATTCACCTCAGAGTGCTTGTCTAACATTGCAGGATAGCCCTTCATTTGGCTCAAAATGTTCCTGTCTGACAACTTTCTTGGAGATTGAGAACTTTCTTGGACATGTGCTCTGTCCTAGCAGAGGAGCCCTCCCTTCCATTGGAGAGGAATGACTGCAGGAGAAGGGCAAAGAGAAGGAGAGCCAGGCCTGCATTTTCTTTTTCCTTCAAAGTGACCTCAAAAAAAATGTATAATTTTTTTTCCCCTGCACTGATATGTGAGAACTGGTTGATCAAAAGGTGTAGAGAAACAGGATAGGCAGACGGGATGGAATCATGGATTGATTTGGGTTGGAAGGGACCTTTAAAGGTCAAACAGTCCAACCTTTCTGCCATGAGCAGGGACATCTTCAACTTGATCAGAGCCCTGTCGAGCTTGACCTTGAATGCTTCGAAGAACAGGGCATTCACCACCTCTCTGGACAGCCTGTCCCAGTGTTTTACCACCCTCATTGTAAAACATTTCTTCCTTTTATCTAGTCTGAATCTACCCAGTTTTAGTTTAAAACCATTACCCCTTGTCCTATTGCTGCAGACCCTATTGAAAAGTCTATTCCCATCTTTCTTAGAAGCCCTTTTTATGTATTGAAAGGCTGCATTAAGGTCTCCCCAGAGACATCTGTAATTATACAAACCCTGGCATTTCAGCACAAGGAATTGTTTTATATTATGCTGTTTAAAACTTGCAAAGCAGTCAGGAATGTTTCACAGCCCAGGCACAAATTCACAGACCCATCCCTTTACCTGTGCTGTTGTTTTACTGTAAAACTGTTGTTTTACTTCTCTGTCACAAATGGTATTTATCCTAGACCGAGACATAAAATGAGTTGGATTTTGGAAACCTGTGTCGTTTCTGGATTAGAAAATTATTTCTCATTTTCTCAGAGAAATGAATTTGTCTCATTTATCAGAGAGTAGAGAAATGATTTCTCTACTCTCCATTCTCTGAGAATGGAGAACCTCAGGAGAAAAGGTTCTCCATTTAAGAACAAAACTCAGTCCACAGACAGGATTGAAGTAAAGGTAAAGGAGTATTGGAATACTGCCCTCAAAATCTGATTCTCATATTTCTTCTGCAGTCAATGACACTCAGCACCCATCTCTTCTGGTAAGACAGCTGGGTTGTCCCTAACCATACTGCTGACAGAATTTTTCCACAGAGTATATCCTAACAATGAAGACCTTCCAGTGGGTAGCATCTCTCACTTGATGAGGTCCCTTGCTCAGTGATCTGCCTTGTAGCCATGCTGTGGTTCTGATGTAATCTCTACAATGGGCAATTCACTTTCTCCTAGTGAGACCTTCTCTTTCATGCTGACTGGGGAGGATGGGAGCCGGCGGTTCGGGTACTGCAGGAGGCTCTTGGTGAGTACAGCACCCTCTCTTCAAAGGGCAGAATTCTCTTGAAAAGGATCTCAAAACTACAGTCTGAAATGAAGGTATCTCTCATGGTTTTGAAAGGAAACAGGGTCTTCTCACTCTGAAATTTGGAAAGGTAAGGAGATCAAGTTAAAATAAGAATTTGTAATGGCCGTTTCAATCAGATAGATCCCAAGGTTTGTAGCAAATTTCTGAGAATGTGGAAAGTTTCTTGTGTGAGCACTAACTTCATAAATTCTTTATGTTACATACTTTCAAGCACAATCAGAAATACTACAACACTGGAAACAAAGGCAAAGCTGGTATTTCTAAACATCTGTGAGTAGTGTTTATCTCTTAGGCAGCTGCTTACATCTCAAACGACTCTGCCAGCACTGTGTCATCAGTCTGCAGCTCAGAGCCGTGCAACAGGCTGGTGCCAGCAATGAGAAGTCTGATTTCTCACACAATTTTCAGTCCCCATGACCAGGGGTGGTCAATAGGTGAGGTGGGGAGCCTACAAACAGTGTTGTCTCATCACCTGGAAAATCCCTGGACACTTGATAAACTAAGAGCACAGCAGTGTGTGTGTATCAAGGGGGAGGAATCTGCTCAGAGGCTTGTGTTAAGGGAGATGGAGCACAATGCAAAGAGGGATTCTGGTGTCCATCCTGCACACCTGATGGGATGGCAGCAAAGCAGAAAACAGTTAGCTGTCCCTGCACTGGCCTTGCACCTCTTGGATAGGTTTGGAGCTGTTTGTGAGTGACTGGGTGACTGAGCCACGGCTCCTGTCATGTTCTCATGGCTGTTGCCCACACTGGGTTGGGGAGCTTATGTGGATATTGGATGCTGCAGGAGTCTTTGGCTGACTCCATGTGCCAAATGAATGTCCACAGCAGTTTGTAAATAGGTCCCCCCTCTCTAAGAGTAAGGCACCCTGCCACTTTCTCCTCCCTTCCCTTTCTGGCATGATTTCCCACCTTTTCAGGCAGGGAACACCTGCCTTCAGTAGCTTCCAGCAGAGCAACTCCCTGTTGCTGGCACAGCCCCCTCTGTCCTGCGCTGCTGCTTGTGCCTGACCCTGCTCTTCCCCTGCTCTCTGTCCCTGGCAGAGCCCCTGGCGTGCAGACAGCAGATGCTCTGTCTGGGAGGTTTTGCTGTGTGTGGTTCCTCTATTTGTAAGAAGTTTCATTAAGCTAACATAACAGAAAATTTGTTTATCAGTTCTGGGGGCAGTGTTTGCCATAGGTAGCATCACAGGGACTCACTCTGTATAAAACAGTGTGTCACAGTGGGCCACAACAAGGTTGATGTGTGGGCAGGAAATGTCACTGAAGGCTTGTGCTGCAGTAAATCTAGGGCTGGTCAGGGGGTAACTCAGGGATGAACAAGGAAAGCACCTAGAATTCATCCTTGCTGGTGTAAATAAGCATAACAAGATGTAGGGCAGCAGTACAAATCAATTTTTTTAAATGAGTTGTCATTTAAAAGGATAATAAGGTCTTATTTGGGGAAAAAGAACCAAACAATTAAACCTCAGAAAATGTTGGTAAGAATAAAATTATGGAATGTTTTCACTCTACCAGGTAAAGGTGGTTTAAGACTTTTATCTTTCTGAGAATGTCAGTACCTTTGTAATCATGCACAGAGCTTGCCTCTGTGAAATGCCAGATGGTTGGTCCTGGACCATGCTGAGACTGAAATAACCAGTGACAATAAAAGAGATTTATACACAGGAATGTTGAATCAGTTTTTCAATGAAACATTAACATAGGCTTTTTTTACTCATTTAAAGATCAGTGAAATTCACCCTACATTAAGGACAACATAAAAATAGAACACTGACTTTCAGCTGGTGCAAAAGATGGCTGAGTATCTTAGGAAATACCAGCAACAGAATTAAATCAATAGTGCATGCTTTTATATAATGGTGTTTTGAGACAGCATTTGAGATTTTTGTCCTCCACTGCATAAGGCAAAAATCAATCAAATAGCCAAAAGAAAAAGGGAAAATAAATAGTGCTTTGCTAAATCTATCTAATAATTATAAAGCCAGTTATAAAGCAGATCTGCTGCTGCCACCTTGGGTGATCACTTAATTCAGGTTGCTTATTCTGGATTCCACACCGTGGCACTGAGAAGCTGACACGTCCCATCCTACTGGTACAGCCTCCTCAGCCAAGCAAAGGAAGGAGTGATGCCACAGCATTCAGCTGTGCCCTTCGTGGGGCAAATCCAGCCATGCCCTTCTGGGAGCAAAAGAGACTGCTCAGAGAAAGATCCCCTTAGAAGGAGAGGGGATTTTGAAAGCTGCAGAGAAACAGCTCAGCATCTCCTCTACCTGTGGAAAAGGCAGAAGTAGCAGAAATCTTTTATTTGGGTGCTGCAACCTCCTCCTGTCCTGCTGGAAGAAATGGGGTGGTTACCTGAAGTGCCTTTCCATAGGGTTTGGCTGTGCTCATGAAGTGCAACAATTTCATGTCCCCTGCAAAGGTTGGTGCATGGTGGGACAGCCTCACTAGTGTGTGCCATGAAACCCCTCTAAAATTCTTATAAGCTGCTCCACTTTAAGCCAAGCCAACTGCTGTGAGGCTAATTCCTTAGAAAATGTTCCTCAGCTGTCCTGGTGGGGGATGCTCTTGTAATAGCCAGCAAGAGGTGTCTCACACCTTCTGGTGCATTTGGCAGCCTCGTTGGCAAAAGCTCCATGGCTGGCTGGGCCAGGCAGCCTGATCCTGTGAGGATGGCTGGCTGCTCTTCTGCAGGGTCTGGTGTGCAGATTCCTGCATTTAGGAAACAATTGTGTTTTGTCAGCCTTGCTCTCCTTTGGCGTGTTGTGATAGGAACAAACTGTTCCACTTTTTTTCCTTCAGATCTCAGATTCTTCCAGACCTTTTCTGGGGTCTGTGTGCCAAAACTACCTCAAGGGATACAGTGACAATTATGTTTTGTTTGTTCTACAAATCCTGTACAGTATCCCCTTTAAATGTATTTATATTGTTTTGTTTCATTTTGGAACAGGATTAGAATGGAATGTAACCTATTGTCCCATAGCAGACAATCTGCATTTCCATAGATAGCATGAAATTTTCCAGTTACATCTTGATACCTCCAAGGCAATTCTGCAACAGCTTTTCTAGTGAGTGCACATGTCAGCAGCAGAGATGATTTGGGCACCCTTGCAGGGGCTGTTTCATCCTATACTTCCCTTCCCTCTCACATAAGATTTGATCCTTCACCACTTTTCTAGGCTAAGACAAGCCAGCCCCAGGAGTCCATGGAGGAGCAGATGCCTGAATGTGAAGTGTGTACCTGAAAACACAGAAAGCAGTTGTTAGTTGGGACTAACCTGACGTCCTGCATTTGTTGGGGGGCAGGAGAAGGGCATTCATTACAGTGTGAAAGCAACTTTTGTGGGATGCAGACTGTTTATGGAGATGCAAAAAGCTCATTGGAAAACCCTGTTTTCTTCTTGCTTCCTTCCATCCTGCCCTTGCCCAAGCAGTTTGACAGCCCTGTGTACATTGAGTGCTCTGGCACCCAAAGTTCATCTTTTACAGAACAAGAAGTCTTTAAGAAGTGCTTTTGGATTTACAACACCCACAGTTTTCTCATGGTCAGAATTTGGATTGGCCCTAACAAGGAATCAAGAGCCTCCATAGAAACTGATTTTGGCCTCCAAAAGTGTTTGAATTGTTCTGATTCCTGGCACCACTAAGGAATATCTCTGTTTCTGAGTAAGCTGGCTAGTGCATGTGCTTTGCAAAGGCCACTTCCCTCACACAGCTGAGTGCTATGGCAGACTGGGAGGAGATCTCTGAAGGATCCATAGAATCCAAGCACAAGGACAGGGAGGTGGGATTTGAAAGAGAAAAATGGCAGGCTTAGTTTTTGGAGCAAAAGCCTCTTGTTTCTCCTGCCAAAGATTTTGGAGTGGGCTTTAGTCAGTAATATTCAGATTAAACTCACTATAAAAAAGATTTTCCTGAGCCAGCCCAGATGCAGAGCTTGACTTCTCTATCTCAGCCAAGTTCTTGTCAGTTTATGTTCATAATTTTGGAAAACTGTCTTGTTATCATCAAAACTCATTAGCATTTTCATTTTGTGATACTGGACCAAGGCTGAAAATATCCCAGGCTCCACAAAAACAAACTGAAAGCAAATCAAACCCAGAACATCATCCCCTCCATCTCTCTTCTTTCAGGAGCAGTGCAGTGCAGCAAGGCAGAGTCACTCAGGTGCCTCTCAGCTGGGCTACTTTAGCATTTTGCTTTCCTGATCTGGGCCTATTCTTTGTGTACAGGAGTGAGTCTTGGATGGACAACATGACTCCAAGACCGTGTAGCTACCTTGCAGAGCACAGCCTGCAACTTGGGAGAGCTCCCTTGTGGGAAGAGAGGAGGTTACACTGGTCCTGATGGGCAGACCCAAGTGTCCCCTAGTGACAAGGGAGGAGTCCAGGCAGGAGTGTCATGTCCCATAGGATGTTCTTGCCCTGGAAAGAAGCAAACTAAAGCACAGTGGGTGTTTTATATCAATCTAAAGTGAGGTGTAAACTGATGGCTGAGAGAGGAGATTATGTGAAGGGCTGCCAGTGCTATAAATTTGAGAAGTTCTGCCCCTCAGAATGGCTCTGCTCAAGGCTTTGGCTTGTTGCTCTTACAGCTGATGTGTGTGCATCTGTGAGGCTGTGCTGTTTGCAGGAAAAGGTCTCTGAAGTAACAAAAAAGGATGTCCTACACAGTGAGAGCAGGGAGGGAAGAATCCCAGCTCCCACAGACATGTAGCCTTTAAGACATTTGAAAGCAATGATATTTCATAAAGGAGAAACTTGGAGTAAGTGCTAAGCAGTTATTGTTTCTGGTCTTATAGATGACCCAGGAATGTGATGTTTTTACTGGCACTCAGTGAGACAGCTCTTGGCTGGGAGCTGTCCAAGGCTCCTGGCATGGCTTCGGCATTCCTGCAGATTTGACACAATGATTTTAACCAAAATCCCACATGCTTGATATAATCACTCAGTGCCTTTAGAAAGGATTTTATACCTAATATGGACAAAAAAGGGCTCTGCTTTTTCAGAGATGTGACGTGTAGTGAGCAGGTTTGGATCCAGAAATAGACTCATCTGTATTCACTTAGCTTTGGTATTTTTTTTGTGGTCTTTATTATAACAGGCAGGCACCTGCTGACTGTCCAAATCTAGAGTGCCTAAACCTAGTCTCAGGTTTAGAAGGCACAGCTGCCCCTCAGTTTCTCTTGACTGTCATCTCTGTGGCATGTGAACTTCAAACACTCCACGGGGAAGTTGAGTACCAGCAGAGTCCAACGAAGAGACAAAGATAGGTGGAATAGGCAGGGTAGCAGAGTTCAGTGTGCTGAGGAAGTACCATTTGCTTCTCCAGGATAAACCTTTTATAGGATGGTTATAGAGGATGGTTGTCGCCGTTGAGCAAGAAATGACACAGATTCACTAGAAGGTTGGTTTGGACAACAGCAGCTTTAATACGAAAACCTCTCCTCTTTTATAGACAGCTTCGACACATTCTACTTGATTGGCAAATTAACAAAAACATCTTTCTCACAAACAGTCCTTGAGAAGAACAGAAAAACAGAGTAGGAAAACACTACCTGCTGGTTGTTTATACTAACAAGTTATCATCGTTTCTCTACAACTCCTTAAAAAGTCTCACAAGTCCACTGTGAGAAAATGAATCTCATTTTCTTGCTCTCTGACCAGGCTGTCACATCCACAGATGGTCTTCACAGTTTCTCCTGGGGAGGGGGTAAGAGGGATGTGTATCATTGATTCATACTTGCCACTGTTTAAGTTATGTGAGTTTCATGTTTATCAAGAGTTGGTCTGAGGAAGTTAAGGATTTACTCGTGCAGCCTGCCTTTGTTTGGGTTGTGAGCTCCCTCTCTGTAGTTGAGCTCTCTTTGAGCAGCATGGAGTGAGGGAGTGGGGACCTGAAGCCATCATGGCCTCCCTTGATGTTGCAGTTCTCCTCTTGCAGCACACGTCCCCAGGGTGGCCCCACTCCTTGTGCTGCAGCAGGAGCAGGGGACAGAGATAGCAGAGGCATGAGTTACAGCCCTGGTTCCATGTGCTTTTATGGCTGCAAGCTGGAGCGATGCTGGGAGGCAGCTCCAACAGGCTGTGATTTCCAAAGGGGATAAGCTCTATCTGCGCCTTTCGGTTTCCTGTCTTATGGAAGAAATATGATGCTTTTCCAAGAGCAGCTATTTGTTGGAGAAGCAAATAGTGAGAGATGTCACATGATGGCCAACTGTGTGGTCAGAGAGAGAAGTGTATTTCCTCATGGCTGCACATTAATGTGTAATTCCCATCTTCTCTTTGCTGTTATCAGCCCAACGGAAAAGGCCCACGCCTACCTGAAGTATACTGTGTCATCAGCCGCCTGGGGTGCTTTGACTTATTTTCTAAGGTAAGGAGATATTTTTTAATACTGCTTTTTAATTTGATTGTTTACTGAGACACATCTGCAGTGATGAGCCAAGCTGGAAGAATTCCTTCCTTTGATGGGAGATAACTATTTTACAGTTGCTGTTTTGGATATTCCATCCCTATTATTGGTTCATCAAAGAATGTCTTATTACTTCTGTGACTGAGGCAGAAATTGATTTAGAAAACATCTGGGTGTCTGTATGATCTGGCTGACCAAGATTTTTTCCATTGTTTTCTACAGCCGTTCTGTGCTGAGCTGTAATTCTTGGCATCCATAGTTTGGATGATGGGCCAGTACCACTTTTACTCCAACACCCTGTGGAATGATGAGGTTGAGAAAAAAGATTATTTGATATGTGAATTCTATACACTTAAAACTAGTTACACTTCTTTTTCACCCTAGGAGTCTAGGATAAAGCACAGATGATCTTTTGATTGGCCCAATTTCAATTGATTGTGTTTTAATTTGCCAGAGGTTTTCACTTCAGATATGGGAAATCTCTCAGAACTTTCACAGATTTTACCTGCTAATTTTCATAGGAATAAAGTGGAAAAGAGCATGTAAATCATTGATGTTAAATGAAATCATAGCATTTATATTGTTCATGTGAACTAATATTCATACAGAATATTATCTTTAAAGCAGGTTTCAAGTTTTTCTAGATAAAACTTTTAACACAAGCTTTGTGCGAAGAACAACAGTTGGGTTGCAAATAGTTAATTGTAATTTTGCTTCTGATGTCTTTCATAAAGCTCTGAAATCAAGGGTTTATAACAGTGTCTCTTAGATGCAATATGTATCTAAACACAGATATCTGTGTGTGAAATGGAATGCATTGTTCTGGGAGGATCACCCAGCTCACCACACTCGTGGTGTGGACAGAACTCATGAGGCTCTTTGTTTGTTATTATGTTTTTATCTAATTTTGATAGTGCTCTATTTTACAAAGGAAGACTTGGGAGAAGGAAAAAAAAATTAAGTATCTTTCTTACAACCATGTATCACTGCAGCTGAGGTGTAAGGTCAGATAACTGGCCCTCAATACAATGAATAGCTGTCTCTACCTTACACTGTGAACGATGAAAGACCGTGGGATATTAAATCTTGGATATTATTTATCACAAAAACAAAAAGATTCCTCTGGTTTAAAGTGTTTCTCATCCTATTTCTGATAACTTTCATTAACTTTGTCTTCCACAAAGCCTTTCCTGCTCACTCACTGTTGTAATACCTATTGCTGAGACAGACTTGAGAACCACAGATATTTTAACTTCCAGCCAGTTCATTTGGTCATGGTTTCAACAGATGTTTCTGACCATTTTATCTCTTGGGATCTCTGTTCAACTTTTATTTGGTTTAAATGCTCCTTTTATTTGCGTTGTGAAGGTCTTTGAAGCCAGGCATATGACACACACATGACCCCAAGTCCAGCAGCAAAATCATCAAATAGCAATCGTGTGGCTGCAGGAACACAACTGAGTGCTGGCAGTGTGCAGGAGCAGCAAGGGACCTGGGGCACAGCCCTGCTTCATTGCTGCTTCCCACTTGGGCAGCTGGTTTTGTTTGCTGAGGATGGCTGTGCTGCAAATTACATCAAGAGTGAAACCCATGTCCTTATTTATGGTTATCTGCCACTTCCAAGGACTGGAATGCAAGTTATGTACACAGGGCCAGCTTTGCTTTAGTTAGGCCTTCATTATGTCACAGGGAGGAAGGGGAAACTATGCACCAGTGAATGCCTCTGCTGGCATTTGGTGTCACCAGCTCTCCTTACAGGTCACCAGCTTGTGCTTAAGTGCCTTTCAATGTTCTGCTTCAGTGAAAATAATTTCCAAGAGAAACAAGAGAAGATGCCTGGCTCAGGCCCACTAACTCTTGTATGGCCTTTTGCTCTGGAGTGGTGGTTAAAAGATCACCATTGCAGGTCAAACCACTAACTGCTTTGAACCTTGCTTTCTGTCTTCTTTAGCTTTATCATCTATATGCTCAGTCTAATGTGGGAAAACTTAGCTGTGATCTAATTTATGTTGCCCCATGTGACCAAAGAGAGAAGAACATAATAGTCTCCTCTGTCTTTAAGAAGTTCCATCTGCTTATTTCAAGACTAGATTGCCTGCTGTTTCATCAAGAGAAAATGACCTTAATGCAGGCACCAGTGTGAACAGCTGGGTGTGCTTCAGGGGCAGCTCATGGTCTCCAGCTCAGCACAGACTCTGACCTGACAGCCACTGCTGGGACCCTTTCAGGAGCTCTGTCCTGCTATCATAGTGGCAGCATTGCTTTCTGACTTTTTCCTGCCCTCTCAGTAGAAATGGAAGAGATGCTCAGTGCAGAAGAAAGCTTTTCCTTGGTATAAATTTCAAGATGTACCACTGAGATGTGATGCTGGCCTGGGGCTGTGATCATGGGATTTGTCTTCATCTTTCTCTCCTTCAGCTCACCCTGTTGTTCAGGCATAATCCCAACAATATACAGATCCCTTTAGTCATGTTGAGTCTTCTTCCTCTTTTCCAGACTTGTTAATTCTTCCTTGCCTCTGTGTTAATAACATTCACAAACAGGCTTCATTTTGTAACAAAAAAAGATGGATTGGTGGTAATGAAGAAATACATGGCAGAGGAGACAAAAACTTAGATCTGCCATGTGTTTAAGCACATGTGGGTCAAAGGATGCTTCAAAAGTCTATGTGATGCTGACATGTTCTGTTTCTCTCTCACTTATGTCTTACTAATGGACCAGATCCTGGATGAGGTTGAAAGGAGAAGGGGAATATCTGCTGCCCTGGTTTATCCATTTATGAGAAGTCTGATGGAATCTCCTTTTCCTGCGCCTGGAAAGACAATCAAAGTCAAAACCTTCCTGCCTGGAGCTGGAAACGAGGTAAAAAGCAACTGCAAACATTAAAAGTCAAAGCCTTATCCTTTACCACTCCAGTATCAAAACAGCAAAAGAAAAGCAGGAGGAGACAAACAGATCCTGCAGGGCTGTGGGGTGGCAAACCCTCAAAATAAGCACAGCATGAGCTGCACCACTGTGGACATGCTAATGCTACTTCCCATTGATGATTATAAGCCAATTTATGGTTATGCATTTATTATTTTACGTTTATTTATAAGTTGTGTGTAAGAAAAGCAGCCAACACAAATGTCCCAGTGTGCCTGGCCTAGTGCAGCTCAGAGACTGCAGCGTTGCTGGGCTTTATCACAGTGATAACAGGCAAGTGTGAGCTTCCCATGCTGTCTGTACCTGAGCACTGCAGCAGCTGCTTGTTATTTCAAACCCTGTTACTGCTGGTCCTGGCCATGGTAAGAGTGACCAGCAGCATTTAAATGGCTCTCTTTGGTAATAAATACCTTTTAACTGGCTCTCAAAGGAAAGTATGTCATGTAAAACTTTGAGTGCACACATATAATAGATGCCATTTCTTTTTATTCCTGGCTCAAGTAGCCAGAAGCCTAGCATTAGACAACATGTGCCTTACTGGAAAATGGCAGTATTGATTAAAAGGCTTTTTCAGCCTGGGGCTGGCCAGCCATTTACCATGTCAAATTCTGTTCTCTGCATGGCCCTATGTAAGAGTAGAGTAGCTCCACTCAGATGGTCAAGCGTATACAGGGGATTCATTACTGAAGATAGGAATAGAATTTGTCCCAGTTAGGGAAAGCAGAGAGAAAAAACTCCCCTTTAGGGTTATTTCACCCTCCTTAGGGTTAGTTTTACAGTGCCTTTGTTATTTTTGTATTAAATTGTATTTTCTCTAAATGTAACGCCACTGACTTCAATGGAGTCCTGTAATGTATGGTTGAAATGTAGAGGGTTCCTTGTATAAGTGACTTGCAAGGCATTTTAAAGTCACATGCATTTTCTTCTGGAGAGGCAACATCTGAAAGGGTGATTGGCATAACAGGGAAAAGAGCTGACAATGCTTTTTCTGTGTGAATGTAACTGGGAGCCATGATCTGCAATTTCTCTATATTCTGCTCAAGCTTCTGAACTCTCCCAGAGAAAAATATTGAGATAATTCCAACAAACAAACAACTCTCTTCTGGCTGAGCTTTGCTCTCTGTTGTGCTAGTACAAACTCGTTATTTAAATGGAATGCACTGGCTTAATTAGGAACAGAATCTTGTCCTTCCATGGTGGCTCCTCTTGCCTAAACAAAGATGGTGATTAATTGGGAAGCAGACAGTGTGTTTCTTTGTGATGAGCAGACTGAGGCAGCAGGCTTTGCCAGGCAGCAGAAAACATCCCTGGTATTTGTAAAAGCTGCCATAACTTGCATTGCATCCTACCCTGCAGCAAGATTTCATGTTGGCAGGTTTGCAGTAGAATCAGCCCCTCATGATTTGGCACATACACTTGATTTGAGCTTGCAATCCCAGTGCTAAGGAATGGAAGTGGGCACCTTTGCTGATTGTGAGGAAGAGTTAGGCAGCATTTCCAAGGAGCCATTCCTGGTACAGTCACTGCACAATTTGTTTCTTACTGCTGGTTGGGGCAGCAGCTGAATACTGGGTGTCTATACATCATACTGAGTATTTCCTGTATTTCAGGCTTAAAAATATCAAGTCTATTTGAGTTGATACATACTGTTCTAAGAGTGGCTTTCTTTTTACAGTTGTGTGTTACTGATCACAAACAATATCACAACTAAACTGAGGTGAACTTATTTTGTTTACAGTATCCTGTGATCTTGAGCATATCCTTAAAACAGTGTTTGTGAGGAATTCTGTAAGGGCTACTCCAGTTAAAACCTGATGCAGTCTGCTTGTGGAATGTGGTGTCACGTGCATGAAAACATAAAACTAGTCTAAAGCAGTAAAGTGATGGTGATTTTTGGACATATGGAAAGAAGATGCATGCATGTTCCTGTTAATATATATTCAGAGATTTCAACACGGCTTCAAGTTGGCCAGCTTCTTCCCCTTCCCTTCTATTTCCTCAAATTCCTCAATAGTCCATCATTTGCTGTCTTGTGCTTCATATTTTTCTCCTTCTGATACTCTCTTCTTCACTTTATTTTTCCCTCTTCTTTTTTCTGTCCTCTGCCTTCAAGTTCCACATCTGAACATGTCAATTGCAGAGTAAAAGGAAGATATAATAAAGGAATCAAGGAAAAGGCATTTGAGAAAAGGAAGGAGAGGGCCTGAGGTCATGGATGAAGTATGAAAATTAGACTGTAAAGGGATGTCACAACTCACCATCTAAGACCTTGTCCTGACTCCCCAGTTAAGTATATATATATATGTATGTACATATCTTTATATGAAAAGAGAAAGGATTTAAACGTTATCTAGTGAATTGCACATCACAGAAGAGTGGAAATGAAGTAAATTGGGTTTAAAGTCTTCCTGGCCTTTTAGTTGAGTCCCAGGCTTCTATCTAGATGTTAATATGAATTGTTAGTCAGGCTTAGAACCCAATTTACCTTGACTTTATGGCTGTTTCAACCCTGTAAGCTTCCATCTCCAGTGTTTGATTGTTACTTGCTTCATACTCTCAACTCAGCCAAGCTTTACATCTCTTACAGAATGTTTGGAAGGGGGAATTATGCTTCCTTTGGAGATGACAGCAGACAGTGCACACAGCTGTGTTCTGGGAAGAATGGCATGTCAGGAGTTGTGCACGACACCATTTTTCTGTGCCTGCGCACGAGGGGCTGGGTCACTGTGTGTCCCCTCAGCAGGCAGGCGCGGGCAGCGCTGCAGGGCCGGGCTGGGCTCCGGGCCCCCGGCAGTGCCCGGCTCGTGCAGCGCTGCTGACCCCGCTGTGTGCTGGCTGTGCGCAGGTCATCGAGCTGCGGAGGCCCATGGACTCCCGCCTGGAGCACGTGGACTTCGAGTGCCTCTTCAAGTGCCTGAGCGTGCGGCAGATCATCCGCATCTTCGCCTCCCTCCTGCTCGAGCGCCGCGTCATCTTCGTGGCAGACAAGCTCAGGTGAGTGGTGCAGGCACCTGAAGCACATGTGCAGGACAGAGCTGTCTCTGGATGGAAAAGGCTTTAGGAAATGTACAGAATGGTGTTCAGATGTCAGGATCCTCTCACTGGAGGATTTAAATGTCTTTTTACATCCATGGATGTTGTCTTACTTTCCCACCTGTAAAATGGTGATATAACTTCTCACCTTCTTCACAGTCAGCAAACACTTGCACAGCATTTTGATGCAATGTAGTGCCAGCAATGTTTCTTTCAGGTTTTGGACACAGAGTACTTATAAAGAGTAGCAGAAGTTGTCACTGAGGTGCTTCACCTTGTGCTCATGCAGTGCAGGCAGGCAGGGAAGTGGAGTGCTGAGAGCTCCCCTGATTTGCTCTGTGCAATACTGAGACTTTATCTTGGGGCTGTTTCAATTCCTGCCCTACCAAACCCGTCCAGTGTGAGTGTTAAACTGCTATCACAGTGCTTTCCAACTATTTAGGATATTTTTCCTGGTGCTCACGTGACCTGAAAACATTTCCTTTTGGAAGCTCCATCTTAGACTCCTTGCTAGAGCCTTTCAGCACACCTTTTGCTTCCCTGCCCTTTGATTGCAATCTCCCCTCTTTGTTCCTGTGAAGCATGAACTCAGCCCAAGGTGTAAGGAGTGAGAGCAACAGGCCACATCTCCATGTGGCCTTTTCAAGGAAATGGGAGCTCTGTGTAAGCTGCACCCCTGCCCCACAGCAAAGAAACATCCTATTTTTCAGATGCTTCTGTAATCCATACAGAAAAGTGTGGGTAATGTAAAGAAGACATTCTTTTCTGTAGCATGATACATAATAAAAAACAGCAAATAAAAGTAAAGCCTGTCATTTACTAGACTCAGGAACATCCAGCATCTTTTAAAAGGACACCAGAGGCTGTATGGGAGGTTAAAACCACAGATGGATCTACCCAAACAAACTCTGCTAAACATTTTATCAGTCCTGACCTCCTCTGAATGACCGCCAGAAACAATAGCTGCACTTAGTGGCCGCCAGTGTATATAATAGCAAAAATACTTTGCATAGTAAAAGCTTTACAACCTTTAGGGGAGAATTTCTTAATGCTGCAGACCTTTCTCAGGTTATAAAGTTACTTCCTTAGCAGTCTTTTTTGTGTCTAGAACAACAGGAACATTTTATTTCATCCCTTCTCTTGTCAGTAACCCTTGGTTTGAATGGCCATTTGGGATGACTTAATTTCACATAAACCTGTGATGAGAATTGTGTAACTAGTCCAGGGTTTCTGCAGTACTTTAGTAGATATATGAATCACACCGTGAATATTGGAGCAGGTAGCTCTAGAAATGCTGTTGGTGTGTTCCTTCTGACTTTCCCTACAACATGTTTACTCACCTTATTCTGTCTGCTTCTGTTTTGCCATTCTTTCAGCACCCACAAGTCTGCCTGTAATTCAGATTGAAACAGATCTGCATTCCTTCCAATGGCACAGTGATCTGAGTGGAAACTCACAGAAGTGGTACAGCAAAAGTGAGGGCTCTGCTGTGCAGCTGCCAACTGCTGCTCTGCTCTGGAGTTCCCATTTGCTCCTCTGTAGTGTTCTGTGAACCACAGGCACAGTTCTGCAGGGATGGCTTGCTGTGGAAAAGATCCTTAGTCATGAGGGATGAGACAGACAGCAGCCATTCCCTGGAGCATTTCCCTGGGACAGCTGGCCTAGCCAATGTCATATAATGTCTGGGCACTGTGCAGAGAAAATCAACAATTAAATCTACTTTAACAGGCTCAAGGTAGCTTGGCATGGAAAAACAGTCATGTTGCTGATACTGAGGGCCTGTGGTAACCCAGGACTTTATCAGGCAGCCAGGGTTTTATACACACTGCAGCCCTGGCTGGGAGTTCAGGCTTGCCTGTGCAATTACCTTTCTCTTGGTAGCTGCCTAGTCCCACAGGCCTTGGAGCATGGAATAAGAGTCTGCTTACAGGCAGTGTGCTGCTCACCCTTTTTGGCACACAGAAATAGGGCACTGGGACTAACAAGAACCAGAAATTATAAAGATCCCTTTTGGTAAACACATATCCTTACACTGTGCTCTCCTGCAGAAACTGTTCTCCAGTGAGCTGTTGTTTCTATGTGAGAGGAGGCCATGGGATAAGGGCCACAACACAAGAGAGGATTCAGATAGATCTGAGAGGCTTGGGAGGTTTTGTGGTTGCTCCTGTAAGAAGGGACAGAACCTTCCTTAAAAAAAAGGGCTTATGTTCATATGCTTTACTATGCCCACATGTACCCTTCATTGTACATATATACTTGGTCTCATTTGATAAGAGGATGACAAAATCTGACCTGCTGAGTGTCACATGCTGGAAGCATAGCACCTCTTTCTTATCTTTTGTCTGCTCTGTCTGGGATCCCAAACACTCTGGGATGGAGACCACTTCCTGCTCTGTGTGTGCAGCAGCTCTACTTCGTGCAGTGTGGTCCCTCTCAGCATGGGGATCTGGGAGGTACTGTAAAACAGAAACTAATAATGAGTCCTTTGACAAGAGCCTGGAGAAAGTGACAGTGGATTTAAATTCAATACTTACTGAGATTTTCATGGTTTAAGTAGGGATGAAGTCTAAAATGAAACACTCTGGCTTTGAGCTAGTAACTCTCTTCTTGGAACCTTTGCCTTGTCTGACATGAGTTTTGTTTATGGGCATCCTGGCTGAAACTGGAGTTTACCAGTAATGTGGAATAAAAAGAGAAAGGAAATATCTCACAGGTCCACTCTGTGCCCAAAGAAGGAGAGCAGGAAATTAAAATGATTTTACAAGGGTTTGATTCTGTATGTACCCAAAAACTAGCTTAGAAATAAATGATGTTGAGGTTTAGGCTTCAAACAATAAGATGCAATGGGCTTTTGTGGCTGCTTGTTTCGTGGGTCTTCCAGCAATAAATGATTTCACACATTATACAAGTCTGGGAAAGTCATGCCTAGTGAAGTGAGGTTCATTCAATAAGTTGTTATTAATGGTTCTTATAGTGCCCAAAATGTGCTAAAATTTGAAGTCCTTGATCTCTGCAGGAAGAGATTGTTTGTCAACACTGAGAGTGATGCTCCCAAGTAGTGAGGAAACAACAGCAAGGTTCTGAATCACAGCACTGTGAGGTTGCCCTGGTTAGATATGTGCAGTGAGGTTTGGGTATTTTTCCCCTTAATAAATTGATTATGTATTTTTTTTCTGCTTGAAATTGGGTGAATAAATCCCTGCAGCTATTTGCTCACCTTCAAAAATGAATGTGAATCTGTCAGCGACCTTTCAGAATTTTGCTTTCTGTGAACAGTGGAGAAGACAACAGGGAAACAAAAATAACAATAAAGAAACTTAATAATAATAATAATAATAATAATAATAATAATAACAACAACAATAATAATATTACAACTCTTAAAGAGGGAACTTAAGGCTCCAATTCCTTAAAAATCTTCTGAAAGCACAGCTGACGT
>VXBC01009134.1:800424-820556 GCA_013399945.1 Ploceus nigricollis | reverse complement strand
TTTCTGTGAACAGTGGAGAAGACAACAGGGAAACAAAAATAACAATAAAGAAACTTATAATAATAATAATAATAATAATAATAATAATAATACTAACAACAATAATAATATTACAACTCTTAAAGAGGAAACTTAAGGCTCCAATTCCTTAAAAATCTGCTGAAAGCACAGCTGACGTGATATGCCTCATCCCAGCTCTGATCCATGTCCCAGTGGGATCCCCTGTTTATGTTCCCAACATTCTGCCTGTTCACCCCGACTCTGGGATAGTCCTGTGCCTGCCAGCTGCAAAGGGGGAGCTGCTCTAGTGCCATCCTCTGGGGTTTGAGAGGCACCAGATGCAAAACCAGTGGGGCCTGGGGCTCAGGAACACTGACCTAGCTGCAGGCACAAAGGTAGCAACAGAAAATAAATAGAAAGCAAACATTGGAAGAAAAATATTTCTCTGCTTGTTTTAGTTTTATGCTGGGGAAACAAATTTGTGGATGTGTTTGCTGAGGAGGTGATGTATCCATGTGTGTGAGAACAGTCTCTTTGCCTTTTCCCCTGAATGTTTGGAGAGGGGAAAAGAAGGCCCTGGACATAGCAATGCCCTTTTGTTATAACCCCATTTTTTATATATAAAAAACACTCTTGCTGTAATCCATTATATTGGGAAGGACTCTGAGGATATTTTGCTTAAATTTCACATATGGGTCCAGTCCAATGCCAGCCACAGTCAGTGGGAGTGTTTGGATGAGGCTTGTTTTTTGCTATGGATCCAAATCCTCCAATATTCTTTTGAAAACTTTTGGGGCTGTGAAATGCTTCTACAGAGCCCCTGCTCTTGTAAAAGACAAAACAACTTTTCATTGTTGTGAATTTTGGTTTTATATGAGATATTTCAGCTACTTCTCAGTGAAGCAGGAGCATGGGTCTCAGGGAGAAAACTCTAACCCTGCTCCTCCCCGCAGTATTTTGAACTGCAGGAGGAATCTGTCTTCCAGCACAACTGTAGAAAGTCCAGGCAGATCCCAGACCTGACCAAAGGTTACAGGCTGGAGACAGAAACACTGACTAACACAGGACAGAGCAGAAATATGTAAATAGTGAGGAAGTCATCCCACAGGCATGTCTCTGTTAACTCTGGAGCAAAGGAGGAGCAGAGTGTACTTGTATCCAAGGGCAAAGGCTTTCAGAACACAGCAGTGTTTCCCTATTCTCACGCACAGACACAGCTCAGGGCTGGCTCTGATGTGCCCAGGATGTTCAGGGGGTGGTGATGCTTCTCCTCATGTTTGAATCTGTTGTTTTGGGGCCAGGCTAGAAACTGGCAGCAAGAGCTGAGAGGTAGCCTGGTCCTTATTTCTTGGAGCCTACCTAAAAAACATCCTTTAACCTAGCAGCCAAGATCATAATGATCTTGTAGCTCAAGTTAAAATATGCAAATTTAAATAAGAGATAAGTGGTAATGTTTTAGTAGTAAATCATTGCTCCTCAGTCCAGTAGCAAAGTCAAGTGGAAAAGCAAGAATAGCTAATTTCTGGGGTAGATTACTAAAGTGCAAGCTCATTCTCTATTTCCTTATTCTTCCCTTTTTATTAACAAAAGTAGGATTTAATTATTACAAACGAATCATGGCCATGACAGGTCTGAACAGCTTCACCAACTGCCTGGGAAAGCTCCTTTCCAGTACCTGTGATCTTGTAACACTTGAAAAGTCTGCCAACCTGCAGCTTAAAAGGTAAAAGCACGTGTATTAGCAGAGAGAGAAGTGTGCTTTGTAAACAGACGTGAGCTTTGGCCAGCAATAAAAACTTCCTTTACTTTCCCTGTCACAAAAACCTCCAGAAAAAGAAAGGTGAGGGAAATTTGACAACAAATACATGCCAGAAACCAGCTTGTGAGGCAGAATTTACTGCTGCCAGTTTCTTGACTGGTCTGTACCATTTCTGAGCACAGGCTACAGGGTCTTGGTAGTTTTTTAATTATCAACTGTGCATTAAAGAAGAGGTTTGGAGATGCAGACTGCTGCACCTGTGGAATGTGTAATAGCTCACTGATCTTCTGTCTAAACCCAGGAGAAGTATGGATGGGTGACATTTCTTCTGGTGTATTTTTATCCAAAGAACTTGGAGTGCTATCTTAATACTGTCAGGATTGTTGTGCTTTTCTGGTCTGATATGAAGATAAGCTAGAGAATTTCTTTCACTAATTTCTGCAGTGGAAGGAATGAGCCCTTGTATAATTATCCAATGTAGACAGAATTTATTCTACAGCAAAAACATCCATTTCTCATGTACGTAACCAGAGAGTTTCTGTTTCCTCCAGTGAGAGCCAGACCCCAGCCCCTGTTGAGGGGGCTAGCAGAGCTGTCTCCAAGATTCTTGAGAGAAACCTTGCACTTTACTCCCTCTTCTCAAGAGGTAATTACATTTTGTACTACTTGGATTACTTTCTCCAGCACTTAGATTTTGTGATGGCTAATACCAACAAAGCAGCTGTACATGAACAGTAGGAAAATGTGTGTCAGGCAAAAGGGACAGACCGAGAAACAAATGAACATCCAATGTCTCTGGCTTGTTTAATATTCCACAGTCCCAGAGAAAACAACCTAATAGTGACATTTTTAATGTGCAGTAAACTCCAATGGCATTTTTAATATGCCATGTCCCAAGAAGGGTAGGGCTTGTATTATTTTCCTTTTCTTCCTTCCCTCCTCCCCTGCTTTCCAGTGGTATTTATTTATGTCACTCCAGGCTTTGGCCAATGCTCTACAGTGGGAAAACATAATTTTTCCACTTCCAATTTGTGCAAAAAAATTCTCTCTCCCTTCTCCATGAAAGGAAATGGGCTACAAAGACGACCATGCTGCTTGGTAATTCCCTTCTGGATTGCTTATTGGCACAATATGGCAGTAAATTGCAGCATCTTCCCAACTTGACTTTTTGCTCCTTGCAAGAGGATTTAGATTCCCTCTTTCCAGCTTTTAAATGCGATAGATTAGAGGGAGATTGTTTCTCTCCTCGTTGGTTACTACCTAGAAGAAGACTTCATCCTGCTTTACAGCTGTCCTTCTGTTAACGGTGGAGCAATGGCCTGGGAATCTGAAACCCCCAGTGTGAGCAAGGACTGGTGGGAGCAAAGGTCCCAGTGTGGAAAGAACAAGAGTTGACTCTCCTCTGGAGCACCTGCTCTGAGACCACTTTTGTTCTGGATTTGTGCTAACAAATTGTCCTGCAGGAAAAGGATTGGATAACTCTGTGGATATAAAAAATAACTTCACACTTGGAAATGTTTGGTTTGTTTTTTCTTGCAGCCACCTTACAAAGCTTGGGCACGTAGCTGATGTGTCAAAGCAATGACTTTCTTCCCCAAATCTCATTTTCTTGAAAAGGCAAGTCCTCATTCTGTAGGGCACTTTGCATGTCTCTTTCTCCAGGGGCTTTCATGTGCCTCGCTTCCACACAAGTATTACAGAAGCAAAAAATAATGCCTTTGTTAATACCACATTCCCCTTTAATCAACTGTTCTCTGCTTTCTTTTAAATTAAGAACATCAAAGCTACTCTCTGAGAGAGGGAGAGCTCTCCTAACAGTGTTCTCTGCTCTGCAGCTCTCAGCTCCGTGGGATGCAGCCTTGAACTTTGCATGAGCCAGGGTTCTGCTTTGCAGGTTATCTGTGGGACCCCACACTGTCACTTGGGTGTTCCCAAAAGGGAGGGCTGGTTCTGAAAATGCAGCTCTTACTGAACTAAAATCTGGCAAATTATGTAATTTTTGGAGATTTTTGCAAAATTTGGATGAAAACCAAAAAGAAAGCCTCCTGTATAGTCAGAAAGAACCTGCACTTTATATGTCCTTCTTTTATATGTCCTAATGAGTTGTTTAATTATCAAACACTGAAAATGTGAATTACTTTATGTGACTGAAATATCCAGTGGCTTTAAAAAAAGAACCTCTGAGGGCACATCATCTTTCATGGTGTCCATCTCTGTGAAGCTGTGGGAGTGTGTTCAGTCAGTGTCAGTGACGGATCCATGCTGATAGGGTAAAACAGCCCAAACCAGCAGAGGATGTTGAACACTAAAGCTGAAGGGGATGTGGCCAGAGAAGAGTTTATCAGTGAAGATGTTGCCCACTCAGTTTTCTGTCAAATACAAGAAGGAGGGACCAGAAAAGGAACACAGATGATGACACAAAATGTTGGGCAAGTCTGCTCCATGAACTGTACTCACTGACACTGCAGTGAGGCAAACCATGGCTCCGTGAATCAAAGTCAGGGAAAACAATTCCAGAAACTGGGTTGTAACCTTTAGTTCATCATAAAAAAATCTCCTCCTAGGAATCATCAATAGCACAAAGACATTGCTGCCTGTGCTCTCCATAACTCACCTTCAGTAGTCACTGGACCTGTCCCAAAATTAAGTGCGTCACTGGTGCCCCACTGATAAGGAACTGCAGCACTGCTTTTGCCAGACAGGTGAGGACATACTGGGATTCCTTTCTGAGAGTTTTACAAGCTTGGCTGTTCTCCTGCTGCCCTGCAGAAAGCACCACATAAAACCTGAAATGTTACTTGTAAAAGAAGGTTTGAGTTTGGGTTTAGCTCCTTTGCATGGGCCAAAACTGCCATTTGAGTGGTGTGAAGGTTAAACAGCTTCACTCTTTGAGCTGTAAGCATAGTTAAAAGATTTTGCAAAGGACAATAACTGATAATTGGCCTGATGTGATGTGGAAAATATGCATTTCCTCCTCAGTCTCAGTGCCCCCCTCTCCCTGCCAGTGTTATCACTTGTTTGCATTCCATGAGATATCACAAAGGTCACTTGCAGCAAATATGTCAGCATTCAAATTAGGGAAGTCACTGTGGTTGGACTCTGCCCTTCACCCCTGGCAAAAGCAAAGTTTGGTTCTCACTTCTGCATCAGGCTGCTGCTTGCCAGGTGGGGGGAGCGTGGGTGGACCTGGAGGCTGAGGGCACAGGGTGCCAGGGCAGCACTGCTGGCTTGGCAGAGCAATCACCCATCCTAGGAAGTGTTCACTTGTTGAGCAAGGTTCTTGCTTTGCCAAGCTCCTGTGCAGAATGAGGGATTTGCACCTGCTTCTGGGCTGAGCTGTTACCTCACTGCTGGTAAAACGTGTGAATATATGTTAAATGTGGGTAATAGATGTTGCAGCCCATAAAAGACAGGGGAGATCTGCTGTTTGTGTTTTAGGGAGCTCTTTACCCTGTGCCAGAGGCTGACTGTAGCAATAATTCTTGCAGTGTGTATGATGATTAAGCTGTGAAATGTTCAGAACTGGCTGCTGAATTTGAGATGGGCCAAATGGACCTGCCTCACCATGATCCTCACATGGATTGTATGTGTTCCCATCCATCATCACATTTACTGGAGAATTCCTAATTTTATTCAAACACTAGGAGCAGAGCCTTCCATTGGCAGGTATCCTGTGCCATCAAGAGAAAAAGCAACATAAAATATGCACAGATTTGTCTGTGTTTCCTGAAAAGAAGTATATTGGGTACTGATCAGAGATACAATATTAGCTGCATACTTTAGGCCAGCTACTAAAGACCTCAGGTGGTGACTCTTAGTTCACCTCTTATTAAGTGTTTGCTGTATAAAATAAATCACAATGCAAAATATTATTCTGGCTTTTACAGCCCAGACTCATGCAATTTTCCATGTAATATGAACCCACTGTTTTGATTTGAAACATCTTATTGATTAGTCTAGAGACATCAGATTTATTAACAGGAAATTCAGCAACTTCAGAACTCTCTTTTAGGTCACATATGCAACCACTCCATCCTAAACTTGCTGCAGACACCCAGATTTTCACAGATTCACTTGAAGGTCAGGTGAGGACAAGTGCTTGGCAGCAGCAGGGGAGTCCTCCTCCCTGTGTACCCCTACACAGAGTTGGACCCTTTATAGAAGGATTCTGCCACAGGGAATTCTCAATCCAGGATGTTAAAATCTAATTATTTGACTTTAAAAATAAATTATATTCTTAAAATTAAAAAATGTATTAATAATACATTAATATGAAACTGCAATATTTATTAGCTTCAAAAATTGCAGTCTCTAGTTCCAAACCACCTTAGAAAGGCTTGAAGGAACCTCTGTAGTTTGCCCAGCCCCTGAAGGGCTTCTAGAAAAGTGAAAAATTATTCAAATTTCCAAAGCTTCAACATGCCTTGCTGATGAGAGGCAGCCTTTGCAGCAGCCTCTCCCACAGCAGTGAGGGAACTTGTGGTTCAGAAGGTGTTATCATGTCTTGAGGGCTGGTCTGATTAAAACAGAAGTGGGAAAATAAAGGTCTTTGAGGCTTCATTTCAGCAAAGTATTTCAGCACAGTGAAAGTAAATTAAAGCTGAAGCTTCTGCTGAAATAGTGTGTTGAATCAAAGCCTAAAGCAGTAATTTGCCTGTCCCCTCATGCTTTAATTGGTGAGGCGAGGCATGACCTGATTGTAACTCTGCTGCTCTGTAATCATTGGAAAGAATTATTTTATTAGTGCCCAGATAATTTACTGGATTAGAATTAATTTGGGTCAAACAAAAATGTGTTAAACCCAAATTCTCGTGTTTGTATTGGTCATAATCTTTTTCCTCTCGGGTACAGGTAAATGTATTTGTTGTGGAGGAAACTTTTCAGTTTGAGAATTATTCCTGATAAAACTGTGGGTTTGTGTCTGTCCTCTTAGCAGCAGTGGCTGAAGTGGAGAGCACTGGTTATATTTGATTTCCATCTATGCCACCAGTGGGCTTTGAGCTTCTCTCACCTTCAGCTGTCCTGGTGTGTGACCTTCCCTCCTGCAGCTGCAGCCCCTCTCAGCATCTCTGGTACTGACAAAGGAGGGGCAGTTGGCATCAGACAGCCCCACGTCCTTCCATCTGCCTACAGCAACAGGGAGGAACAAGTTTCACCTTGGGACCTCATAATTTGGCTGAATGTGTGTGATAGCTTTAGTCATGTTCACATTAAATGGTTTCCCCTGGTCCTTGCATTGTTCAGCCCAGCCAGTCACTGTCTTGTCCCTTAATTTTACATCCCACCCCTTTGCCCTCAGTTTCCTTTTCACCTGCTCATCAGGCTCATTTTGTTTCCCTCCCCTCCCAGTTCTACCTCCCAGATCTTAATTTTACCTCCTTGCATTTCATTCAGCCTCTTCCCTGCCTTCCTTTCCTTTTCTGCTCTTCCCTTCCCTCAGGCTCCCTGCAGGAAGAAGATGATCTCTTTTTCCCAGAGGAGCCTTCATTTCTCAGTGTAGCCCAAGGCTACAGAAGGAGGTCTTGCTTAGTGCTAACAATTTATTCTGAAGAAATTAGCAGCTAAATAAGTCTCTTTTTAGTATGCACAAAAAATATTTTTTAAGATGGCTTCTAACATAGCTAAATCAGAGTGAGTTTAGATGTCACTAGGTAGGAGTCCTTGGCACACAGGGCACTACCTCCTTCACAAAAAAGTGCAGCAAAGATGTTTAATATAACAAAATAATGTATAATTTCATTTGGATTTGGAAACAAACTGATCTGATGTCAAGCAAGGGGGAATTGCATCAGTTGATCTCCTGAGGTTTCTTCCTACCTGAATTACTTTGATTCTATATAACTTTGCTTTAAATTGGAAACCAAAATGGTTATCCAGAGGCAGACACACAAGCTCAAAAACATCAGTGAAAACAAGTCAAATTTTGAATCCATGTCATGTGAAAATAGTGCACTGCTTGCAGTGCAAGCAATCCGACAAATAGGGAGGTATCCCACAGCCACCAGGAACTGCAGGCCTTAAGGGGTAGTTCTTGTTCAAAAAGCTACAAACACATGCAATTTCTTTGATTTGAGTCAAAATACAGGAATTGAAGATTTTTTTTCCCCTATTAAACATCCTAGCAGTGGTAACAGAGAAACAGCAATGATTTTGTATAAGAAGAATTTGTATTTATCATGTCTGATAGTTTTATACTGGGTGAAAAACTGAAGATGTCCTGCACCATTATAACAAATGAACTCTTGGATTCTTATTTTATTCCTCTGCCCTTTTTGGTGAGTAGTTGGTGGTATGTGGGTTAACAAAAAATGTATTCTCACAGCACAGAACCCTGGGAGAGTTCTGGGAATGAAGGACAAACCATTGATGTGGGGGCTCAGGGGGCCTCAGGAGCAGAGCACCTGGGGATCAAGGGGAGTCCTGGAGCTGAGCACCCACACTTTGGATCAGGGAGAAAGCAGTAACATGTCCCCATTGTCAGGCAGCTTTTCCAGGGCCAGGGATCCACAAGGATTTGCTTCAAAAGCTGACCTGCAGGAATGCTGCAGGAGCTCACTGCAGACAGCTGGAGTTTGGAGACTCTCACTTCTGACACTTAGAAGTTTTCATTTGTATCTTGTCCCTGATGCTATTACTTAGTCTTATCAACCTGATTAATAATGCTGCTCTTATTTATTCTTATGCACCCAGAGAAACCTTTATTTTGTCAGAGCCTTAGAGTGCACTGCATCTGGCCCAGCACAGCACTGCCCCGAATTACTGCCAGCACAGCAGCAGCAGTGCTGCCTGCACTCCATCTCCACCCAAAGTGTATCAGGCTGCCACAGTTTTTACTTCCACTTGCCCTTGATGCTTTTCAAGTTTTCTACTTTGTCCTTTCCACCTCTGCAGCCTGTATGTGTTGGACGGGAGATGGGCCGAGCCCTTGGCCTGCAGCCTCTCCCCAGAGTCTTTTACAGAGTCCTCTGCAAACCTCTCAGGCTATTTTATCTTGCAGAGTTGTCACAGACCTCTGTCTCTGTCAGAGACTGGAGTTAATCCGGGATCAGGAGAGGCATGGAAGGGTCTAGAAGGGAAGTGTCAGGGATCTGTTTTTGCCACATAGTTCATCCAAGGGTAGGAGCTGTCCCAGAAAAGCAGGGCCATGGCCCGTGGTGAGGAGCCATCTGGGTGTGTAATACCCATGTGAGTCAAGGGATTACACCTGGGAAGGACAGAGCTTCCAGACTCCAACCTCAAGTGGGAGGAAGCTCTCCTGAGCAGACAAGGGTTGTGTGTCAAGGAGGTAACTCAGTCTCAAAGTGCTTGTGGGCCGGAGCATGAATGTGTCAATAGGGCAGATGAAAGGCTTCAGCAAATGTGGACAGAGTAACATCGTTTAGTCAGCAGGGAGAGGATCATAAAAATGAAAAAATCATGGAAAAGTAAGCAGTGGAAAAACTTTTTTTGTGAATTTACATTTTTGGCTATGTTTCTCAATGTGAGGAAGCAGGGAGCCCAGATTCGGTGAGTTGGTCCCAGGGCATGCTCCAGAGCACTGGCACAGCACAGAGCTGGCACCAGCCTGGGGTGACAGAGCTGCTGGGTGGCTTGGCCCTGCATGTAAGGGGTGGCCTCCCTCCCCTCCTGGCTGAGGAAGCTTTGTCTGTCCCTCAGGTGAAGTGGAGGAAGGAAAGGGATATTCTTGCCTTCTCCTTCAATGGAAATGCCAAACTGACTGTGGAGGTGCATGTCAATAGTGAGGTGGGATCAGGGAGCTAAATCAGCAAGTGGTTGTCTGTGCTAGAGGCTTAATCCTGGATTTGGGAGATGCTCAGTGTGTGAAGATCCCTTGGGTCTGTGAGAAGTTCTAGGTGTGGAGGGAGGAGTGGGAAGGAATATTACTGTTGGCTATTGTTAGAAAGAAAAGAGAGTTATCAAGGGTATTTGTGGAATATTCCATTGTGAGTAGAAAGTGTAACTGAATATGACTTTAGCAGTTTGAGAGAGTTGGTGACTTGCAGGGTGCAACAAGCCACAGTCCTTGAAACAAGCACAGCCAGCACTGACATCCCAGCCAGGGCAGTGTCCCTCCCCTGCCCAACAGCATGTCCTTCTCAGAGTGTGCTAATTGTGCTGTAATAAGATATGGATGTAGCCTAAGCTCAGGGTTATTTGTTGGTTGGCCAACCCAGAAATTGCTACCAGACATTCTCCCTATCTAAAGGACAGAAAAGGTTCTAACTGTGACAGAAAAGTCACAGTGATTTGCTTTTTGATGTAGACTTAAACTGTGTTCGTAAGCAGTTTCCAAAACTCAGCTGAGTCGCAGTTGTGTCTGAAATTCTGGTGCCTCAGCTCTTAGTCTGAGCTTGTATCTCCCCAGCCAACAACACAACAAGGAAAAGGTTCTGTGTGCTATCATGAGAAAAGGATTTGCGAAACAAAATAGCCCAGAGGAACATAAATCAACTTTGAGTGGGAAAGAAGCAATGTCATATTTTGCCTGTAACATGATAAAGGATCTCTTCAAGAGAAATTTGTCTTTAAGAAATGTCTCAATATACTTGTATAATCTTGTATTACTACCTTCATAGGGAGAAGATCAAACACTGAAGGTTTTTTTTAATCTAGTGAATAAAAAGGCATAGAGAGAACCAAAATGTTGGCAAATCCCAAATATTTCTTTTACAAGATGACAACCATGGAAATAAAGAAGTGTTTTCCAGTACAACACCACCTAGAACATTATGCAGCACTCCTGTAAAAATGCACAGACCAAATGGAAAAGCCCACTCTCCAAACCAAATCTGTGGAAGTGCCCTAGAGTATTAAAAGTCAAAATATTTTGAAAATCTAACTTTGACTATTTGGCTGGTTTACTTTGTGTGCTTCACACACCTTAAAGAAAATAAACCATCTGACCTTACTGCTTAATTCTCATAAACAAGAACAGTTGGATAATGTGTGGGTTGCACATTTTGAAAGGAAAAACTGGAGCACACTTGGTTTCCCAGGGTAGGCCTTTCTGTTTTTACTTTACTAAACATGCTTCTCATCAATAATATCCCTTTAAAAGGTTCTGAACTGTATTTTAGAGATTTAGGCTGGGGGTTCCTTTACACCCATCACTTCTGAATTTTACCTTACAAATGGTGAAATTTCACTGAAGTGAAAGGTGTGTATCCATTCTAAATATGACTCTTTCCAGCTAGGGCAGAGACACAGGCACTTTGTATAAACAGGAGTTTGGTGACAGCTGTAGGAGTCCTGCAGAGGGGTGTCCGGGAGGGATGGCAGCAGGAGGTTCTGGGGGTGGAAGCTTGGAGGGCATGTTTCACGGGGATGAGATGTTCCACAAGGAAAGATTTTCTGAGGCTGAATTTGAAGAGCTGTGTGCAGAATCCTGAAGTGCAGAGGCCAAGGCGCTGACAGGGCGGTGGTGTGACTCGTGGTGGGGGGCTGGCAGAGGCCACCCCCACCAGAGCTGGGTGCTGCCACAGGACACCCCCAGCACGGTTGCTCCCTGGGCTCTGCCCTGCCCTGCCCCAGCCGGCTCCCGGGAAAGCTCGGGAAGAGATTCCAGCATCCGGGGCTGGAGGCTGAAGCCTCCCCCAGCGTGGGAATAGCATGCACAAGAGGATGCAGGGGCTGATTTACGTCACAGCGCTGCGTGTAACACAACATGTTACAAAAGGGCATTTTATAGAAAGGAAACAAATACTCACTGAAGAGCAGAAGAATGTTTGTCTTCCTGCTTTTAGCTTAACATGGCTCTTTTTTTAGTTGCTCAGCTAAGATGACTGAAATTGTAGTAGGTGAAAATGCCAGGGAGTCATTGAAGTGGTTTTGAGGAAGTGCTGGGAGTCTGTACCATGTTCCACAGCTCTTCCAAAACACACCAGTGTGCTTGTTGTGGTAGATGATTGAGACCAAAATATGAGGCAATGGCAGCACCATTGCTTGTTATATTAAAAAAATATAAATTAGAGAAATGCATCATTTTATGAGAATTTGGTGTCAGGCAACATATGCTATAAACCCATGCTGGGGTTTTCAGATCTTAAAGGAAGTGTCAATTAAAACCAAGCAAGCAGATTATTTGCAGTAAAACACAAGGATTTGCTCTTCCCCAACTTTTTCTCTCTTTGTCCCCTACTTCTCCTTTTTCTCATGCAGCAAACTTTGAAGGTAAATCGCTGATGTGAACAAACAGGTGAAACCTTTCCTCTGGCCTTGGAACAATTGACAACTGAAGTAAAAATGCTGATGAAGGTTATTCTGGTGGAGGTCTGATGCCACCTAAAGTCTCCACCAAGTCTTGCAGTAGAAGAAATGAGCACCTCTCCCCAGCATTTTAAAGCAGTAACAGCTCTGCAGTTATTATTTATAGTTCTTTGTGGCTGCATTAAGCACAGCAGAAGTTTGCAATGCGAGAAAATTCGTTCAGTCATGTTGGATCCAAATTTCTGTCATCTCAGCCTGCGAGAGGCAGACGTTGTAGCTGTGATATGGAGAGCTTGTCTTTATTCCCCTGATGTTCGAACTCACTTGGTAATGATGTTCCTTAATTTTTAACATTTGGAAACCACGTGACTGCAAAAGGGAATCGGATTCAGTAGATGGAAGGACAACATATGCATGACATTTTCCAGGATAATATCAAGCCTTAAAGTTTAGGAGCTACCAACCTGTATTTTAGAGTACTCTGCTGAGCAGGATCAATACCTTTATCACTGAAGTTGGTTAATAAGCCCTTTAAAATGTATTATAAAAAGATGCTATTGTCAAAAAAATACGCAGTCTTTGAAAAACATGTTGCTTTTACCAGCTTTCCTTTGGAACAGGTATTGATTATTGGGGGCTTTTTATATCTGATTTGGTAGAGTTTTTCTTGAGGATTTTTTTTCCAATTTTATTTTATTTTTCATTTTCCTTTGTTCCTGCATCATTGCTTGACTTAAGAACATTACTATTATGCATTTTTGCTACTGATGTGATCGTAACAGCCAAGATCTGAAGTTGCTTTTGGGTTTTAAGCGTTGTTCAAAGTGGCTGCTTTTGAGTGCTTTTGGGAACATTGAATCTTGACTTCTAGATCAAACCATCTCCTGCCTGCTATGAAACAAACGGATTCTAGTTTGAAACAAACAGGTTCTAGTTTTGTACCTTTAGTTTGAGGTCTGCTGTGAACTGCCACACTGCACAGTACAGAGAGGGTAGGGACTGGAAGGGGACCAAGGCCTGTCTGAAGACACAAGTGCCAGAGAGGCAGCACTTTGGGCACTTGTATTTCAACAGGCTGAGTCTCTCAGCAGGTGGAAGGTGTTGTGAGCCAAGAAAAGCCTTTGCTAACCTGGTTGTTCCTCTCTCCCCAGCACTCTGTCGAGCTGCTCCCACGCTGTAGTGGCCCTGCTGTACCCCTTCTCCTGGCAGCACACCTTCATTCCTGTCCTGCCCTCATCCATGATTGACATCGTGTGCTGCCCTACCCCCTTCCTGGTGGGACTGCTCTCCAGCTCTCTGCCCAAACTCAAGGACCTGCCTGTAGAGGAGGTAGGAGCTGACACCACAATTGTTTGCCTGGAGTAAAGCTGGCCTCTCCTAGGAGGGGGCTGCCAGTGGAACATAAATCCTCACGTTTAATTTTTAATCTGCCTCTTTGTTTCTTCTCTGCCTGGTTCTCATTGGCAACTGCCTCTTGGCAAAGCTGCAGCAGTAGCTTTATTCTTCTCTTTTATTTTGCCCCTCTTCCATACCTGGCACCTTGTCAGAAACAAGTGAATATTTACCTGGTCACCAGTAAGGAGGTGTAAATATGCTGATTTGTTCTGGAACAAGAGGAAGCCATCTGCTATGACATCTCTTAATCCTTATGGAAGTGGTGCATGAAGCCATAGCCCACATGGGAAACAAAACCTTTAACAATTTTAACTTCTAAGACTTTGTTGATACTGTATTGGAAATCAAATGAGAGTTGCACTTCATCAGCACTTCCAGTAAAATACCAGAAAAATACTCAAGGACACACTTGTTTCTCTCTTGCTCCTATTAGTTTTCTGTCATTTTTCTAAGGCATTTTCTTGTGCTCGCTTCCAAGGCCCTGTGTGCCTCTGGCCCATGTAAATCTCTGCTCCATTTTCCTTCCACTTTCCTAACATTGCTCTTCCACATCTTCCCAGATCCATCTCTCAGCCTTGCTGCTTTGTTATCATGAATATTTCACACCCTTGCCCTTTGGAATCCCTGCTGCCTCCACATTGTTTTCTTTAAACCCCTTGAAACACTTTTCAACTGCACATTAACAAAAATTATTAGTTATAACTTGCATAGATTTAAGAAAAAAACCCTTTCAGCTTTTTTTAATACATTAATCTGGTTTGAGATCTGTTGTATCTATGTTAAATTAGAGTTGTAGCTCTAAAGAATACCTTCATGTTGTTTCATAAAGCACACAACCTCTTGTTTCACAGTAGGACTTTGATTCATGTCGAGGCTTGTTCAGCAGATGATCTTTTGCTATTAAAAAGCAATGAACAAATGAATGGTTTCTGTATCTTCAGATACATTTCACTGCAGTGTTTTCCTTTCTGTAGGCTTTGATGGTTAACCTGGGATCTGATCGATTCATCAGACAGGTAAAGTCTGCTGCCATGCAGTCTAGCAAGCTGTTTACTCCTATGGTATGATTTGGTTTCTTTGATCAGAGGGATTTGGCAGGAATTCTGTGTGCAAAGGGAAAGCGATGAGGGGAAAAAAAAAGTTCTCATTTTCTGTACAACCTGCAAATAAGAACTCCTCAGGTATGCAGAAGGGATTGAGGCTGTGACTGTCAGAAGGAATCAAGAATTGTATTCACAGTGGAAAGAAAACATCCAAAGATAATAACATCACCTTAGCAAGAAAACTCACACACTGTTGGAGGTGAAAAGAACAAAAATAGCAAAGAAAATTCCCGAGTGAGATCGCAAAGGTTGAGAATAGTTTAATGTGATAGGAAAAGCAGGAGCCTTGTAAACAGGGAGATGAGAGATCATCTCCTGACAGTCATGTGGCATGAAACAATTTCAAACCAACAGTCTGCAGGTTGGATGGGGAAACTTTTGTGTTCGACTCCCTGGCTGGTGAACAGTGGCTGCAGAGCTAAGGCTCCTGTGCAGACTTGGCTTCTGCTGAACAAGTATAAAATAAGATGAAGAGAGCAACAGGGGCAAGACCCAGAGAACAAGACAGACTACAGAACAGTAAAAACTACTGTCAAGGACCAAACAGCAGCTGTGTGTACACCTAGCAAGGCTTCACATGACGTGTATTTAGTTAAACACAACTATCTGGACTCTTTGTCATGTAAAGAGCTGATTCCACATTTCTGTGTTTACCTGTTCTTTGGATTATCATTCCTGACTTTAATCTTATTAAGAGTGACAAGAAATTTTGTTTAGAAGTATTTGCTAGTTGCACATAGAGTCTCATTCTTTTATTTATGTAGCCATGACAGTAGCAGATGCAAGTATTTTTCATCTGAATTCTAAACCTTCTGAAAGTATTTGCTCTAGTTCCTGAATAGATTATTGTGGCTTAAAGATTTTTTTCTCCCTCTATCAGATGGATGATGAAGACACACTATTGCCTAGAAAATTGCAAGCTGCTCTGGAGCAGGCTCTAGAGAGAAAGAATGAACTGATAAATCAGGATTCAGATAGTGATTCAGATGATGGTAAGTTCCTTTGGAAACAGGGACTTGTGTAATAAACAAACATAGGTAGAATTGTGACTTTCCATGCAGGAGAAACAAAGATGGGACTTGAGGTCTCAAATACCTTTGGTGACATCAAAGGTTGTCTCTGAGCACACAGGGAGAATGAGACTGACGGCATCAACCCACAGTGATACCTCATCTGCGATTTATTTTAATTTCTTTGTAAATGACAAGGACTACCGTGGGTCCCTCTGAACTTTTGCTCAAACAGAGGTTTGCAGTTAACTTGGCCCTAATTCAATCCAGATAATTCTCCAGGCATAGGGGTGTGTCTGAGTTTGGAGTTGCTCTTGGCACTCAGTATTTTCAGGGGAGAGAAGCAGGTACCACCAGAAAAGAATTTTAGTCCAAGACAGGTTGGGTTGTCTCTGAAGGTTCATATTTCTCTTCAGCAGTGATAAAAACAGCCCAGGGTGAATTGAGATGCCTGTGGTTAAAAGGTATGAAACAGGCCCCTATTCCCTTTTTGAAATTTATTTCTAGTCATATGTATTACATATATAAGACTGTTTAAACATCTCAGAAACGATGAAAACCCAAATTCTACAACAGACCCTTTTTGATCAGTTTTTAGTACAGACTTATTGTCCTCAGGGAGAAATATTTTAATGCTGAGCTGTTTGCTGAGGATTTGTAATTCTCGCTGACTCTTGGTCACAGAACACCAATTCTGCAGACTGGCACCCGTGGTTATGGCGCTGTCACCGTCTCCATGTGCATCCAGGTGTGCAGGGAGCCGCTGCCACTCCTGCCAGTTGTTAGCGCGGCATCAGGGAACCGGGAGATGCACAGCCTGGCCCTGCGGGGATAATGCTGACAGCTCTGGTAGCAGCTGATTTTGGTGTCTTATTGCTGCCTTATTTTGCAGAATGTAACACCCTGAATGGATTAGTGTCTGAGGTTTTTATCCGATTCTTTGTGGAGACAGTTGGCCATTATTCCCTGTTCCTAACCCAGAATGAAAAAGGAGAGCGTGCCTTCCAAAGGGAGGCTTTCCGTAAATCTGTGGCCTCCAAGAGTATCCGCCGCTTCTTGGAAGTTTTCATGGAGTCCCAAATGTTCGCTGGCTTCATCCAGGACAGAGAGCTAAGGAAATGCAGGGCTAAAGGTACGGGTGGGTGTCTCCCCTGCGCTGCAGATTTCGCAGTTCCGCTCGGGTCCCGCGGTTTGCGGCAGTGTCCATCCATCCCCGTGCGGTCACCGGGAAAGCGGAAACGCATCCCTAGAATCCTGCCCGGTTAACCGGAAGGTCGCTGTGAGCGGAGGCTGCCGGGGCGGGAGTCGGGGCCGAGCGCGGGGACCGCGGGATCAGCCGGACACGTGTCACCCCATCCCTGTCTCCGTGTGCCACAGGGCTCTTCGAGCAGAGGGTGGAACAGTATTTGGAAGAGCTCCCGGACACGGAACAAAGCGGAGTAAACAAGTTCCTGCGAGGCCTCGGTGAGGAAAATCTTTAGAAGTATTTATGAAATGAGTTTTCACGGTGGTGGTGGGTTTGGTTGTGGTGTTTCTTGTTTTTTTTTTTTAATTTGAAAAAGTCGTACCCGAGGTGAAATGAGGTAGTCGAGCGGTTTCAGCGTGATAGGAATTACAAAAAAGGAAACAATGAAAACAGTTAAAGGTGATAAATCCAGATTTAATGATGGCCCTTGTTAACACTTTCATTTTCACTTGGGGATGGGGGAACCAAACCATAATCGAGGAGTGGAACAGGAAGGGGTTGGAGCAGTCGATGTTGTGTAACTCAGCTCTCCCTGCTGGTGCTGATTACAAGTTAGACCCATTTGCTGTCATTTCTGCTATCTGCTTGAGACTGACGGTGTGCTTCCTTTAGGTAACAAAATGAAGTTCCTTCACAAGAAGAACTAGCTCCTTCCTGCTGAAACACCAACCCAAAATCTATTTATGGCACTGCGGGAGACACCGGCGGCGTTGGAGTGCGGAGTGGGAGGAGAGCGGAGCGGGCTGAGGCAGCTCCAGGCGATGACCCACGGATGCTGTGTCAGTGTGCCACGTGATGGCTCCTCCGTGGTTTTGGGCAGAGTTTGTACATAATGTGCTGTAAGCTTTTGTAACTGATTTTGTAATGAGCGAGAAAACTGTGGTAAATATTTGTATATTCCTGAGAATACCAGGTGCTTGTTTTTTTCTTTAGTATGAGTTGAGTTATGCTTGGTGCAGAAACGAGTAGCTGATTATGTGCAGCTGACTGTCTCAGCAGAACCACTGACTTCAAGGGGTGTTTGATGCCTGAACGCTGCGGGGTGAATGAGCTCGGGTATGTGGGAGAGGTTGTACGCACGGGGCTGCTCTCGTGTGGCACAGGCGCTTGTCTGTCTGTCTGTCTGTTTCCTTCAAACTGATTTTAAGGGAGAAATAACAAAGTAACTTGATAATAAGGTACTTGGTTCACATTACGGAACCTCCACTTGGTTTGAACTCTGGTCAGTAAACTCCTTATAACCCACTCTGCACTAAGACTGCTAAGGCCGGGGGGATCTCAGCTCCCTGACATGCAAGCTGCAGCGAGTAGGTACAGTACAGCCTTTCCTAATGTATGTATGTGTGGATCCTAATAAACTCTGTAAATAGACCTGTTTGTTTATATTCATTGCAAACCTCTGCACTTCCTCATGTGGAGCAGGTACAAACACAGCAACTCACCTGTGATTTTTAAATGAATTTGTAATTTAAATGTAAAGTGGTTTTTACGAACCTGTCTTTTGGTAGGTTTGCTATTTCACGTCACATAGTTTGGGGTTTCTTCAGTGTTTTTCACCAGGGACAAGACAAGGCATTTTATACCCCTTTTTAAAAAATTTTATCCAAACAGAAGCATCTGTTAAAACATTTTTTCATGGATTAGCAGCAATTGATTTTATCGTTGTATCACAGATACTGCTCTTGACTTACGGTATTTTCAGTTGGCTTTGTGCTGTGCGTGGTGCTCAAGTGTCACATTCTTCCTTGATCTGGAAACAGAACTCCTGTTCAAGTTCTGTAAGTTTTCCCATAGTCTGAAGAAGAAGATATTTTAAAAAATATAAAATGCTTCAATATGTTGCAAGTCTGATAGATAATGAAAATTAGCTAAAGCCTCTTACCTTTAAGGGAAACCCACCACGCTCTGGTTTTTGTCATTCTCAGCATGACTGCTGTGGTTAGATGGGCTTTGAGGCTTGCGCAGTTCCTAACCTGACTGTGGTTCTGGTTTGCTATCAGCCTCATAGAGCAAATTTGAGGGGCTATTCACTGAAAAGGTGAAGTCGTTTCCTTTTTCAGTTACTTCCCTCACACTCCAAAATCCACAAAAGCTTCTTAAGTGAACGTGAAATGTCTGTAAAATACCAGGTGCTTTTGCTTCAGAGGAAATGTCACCACAACTGGTAACTTCCATTAGTTTTACTCTGTAATATGCTCCAAGTTCCAGAATGATTCCTAGATGTAATTCTTGAGAGTGGAAGGAGTCGCGTCACTTGTACAGGTGGCTTCTGGCCTTTTTATAAACAACAGCTGCTAGTAAATGTAGGGGGAAATAGATAATTCCTCTTAAGAAAATGATGGATAAAACTGTATCAGGACACGCTGTGGAGTTACTGCAAAGGCAAGCCGAAGCCACGGAATGCTGATGTACAAGAATGTTGTGCTGTAAAACCCGTCTCCTGTGCCAAAGCTGTTTGCTCCATTTGCACTTTAAAAATTAAAGGAGAAAGCTTTTAAACATTGTGTTATCTGTCAACGTGTTCCCTTTCTTGTAATGTGAATCAGAGGGTATCACTGGACAAGGTGAGATCATGGCCCAAAAAAATCTGTGGGTGCCTTTTTGATCCTCAGACTACAGCTGTGTAAAAGAATCCTCGTGTTATCTGGAGGTCTGTGCTTGAAGGGTCAGATGAACAAAAACTAATGAGTGCATTATTTTCCCTACTAAATTAGTTGTTAAAACTAATTGTGTTCTGAGCATGGAACATTTTAAGTGTGCCATGAAAATTCTAAAGAAAAATAAATCCAGTGCTGAGGCCTGTGTTTAAAATTGGTAAAGTTTTGTTTAAAATCTTAACAGTATAAAATCCATTTAAAAAAACCCCTAGAAACCAAGCTTAAGAAACAATAACACTCCAGGAATTCACATTCCAGTGTGGCGAGTAATTGTGTTTAAGGACGTAGTGTGTGGATCCACACACATCCACTTTGTGGATGTTTAATAAAGCGACCAAACTTGCAAATATTCCTAAATTCTGTTCAAAACGCCGCTTTTCCTCGCCGGGAGCACACAGGGAGCNGGGGTTCTGGTGGCGGTCGCTGGCCGCATCGCTCACGGCCGCTCTCCCCCTTCCCCGCAGCCTTCCAGGCTAAGGAAGACCCGGAAGCTGAGAGGACACGTCAGCCATGGCCACGGCCGCGTGGGTGAGTGGAGAGGCGGCCGTGGGTGCCCTGGGGCCTGCGGCGGCGCGGCCGCGCCGGGGCTTCCCGAGTGCTGAGGGGATTCTGCTGCTCTTCCCGATCCCTTAAAAAAGGGGCTGTGGGTGCAGGGGCCCGCCGGCACCGTGGGAATACCGACAGTGCTGAAGGCCGCAGCGTGCGGGGGCAGCTGCCGCGGTGATGGGCTGATCAAGGCCTGCACGTTTTAGATTC
>VXBC01009134.1:783693-800384 GCA_013399945.1 Ploceus nigricollis | reverse complement strand
CCCGCCTCAGCGAATCCTCGCGAGATCTTGGCTCCGCCCCGCGCGCCTTTGCCCGCTCTCGCGAGAGCCGCGCCCTTTCTCTCCCTCGCGCACGCCGGCAAGATGGTGGGAGCTGCGTCCGGGCCGGAGGNGGAGAGGCGGCCGTGGGTGCCCTGGGGCCTGCGGCGGCGCGGCCGCGCCGGGGCTTCCCGAGTGCTGAGGGGATTCTGCTGCTCTTCCCGATCCCTTAAAAAAGGGGCTGTGGGTGCAGGGGCCCGCCGGCACCGTGGGAATACCGACAGTGCTGAAGGCCGCAGCGTGCGGGGGCAGCTGCCGCGGTGATGGGCTGATCAAGGCCTGCACGTTTTAGATTCTGTGGATTTGTAACTTCAGCACTGCTCGGCCGATCAGTACTGGGTATGCGACATCTTAAACTTACAGTGGAGTGCAGTCTCCCTTTCTATCCATTCCAGCCTTGTCACACCACAAGATAAAATAATTAGTTCAAGTTGACATTGAAAGTATCTCTAAGTATTATGTCTAATCTGAATGTAACAAGCTTAAAATTTTTCTTCTCAGGCAAACACAGGAAGCATCCTGGAGGACGTGGTAATGCCGGTGGTTTGCACCATCACAGGATTAACTTTGATAAATAGTAAGCTAACGTTTTAAATATTTACTAGCAAAATGCATGCTCCTGAAGTGGAAGCAACTGGCTTTTATATGTGAATAAGCAAAGTTTTCTGCAATCCTATGTGTTTTTTCCTTTAATGGGAAGTGTGGCATTACAGCTGCTCATGTCCCCACTTACCCTAAAATAAAAACCTTTTCACTTGGCATTTTGGAGAGTTCGGTGTAGCATTAGGTAAAGCTGACCAAATTTGCCTGTTACAGTGTGGTCCCTGCTTAACAGTGCCCACAGAGCAAGTTCAGAATGTGGTGTTAGATCCAAGCTGCATCCTGTTGGCTGCATCAGTTAAGGATGAGGGATGTTGTGATTCCCGAGACTATAGAGTCACATCTGGGCCCTGCCCGTGGTCCTGGTGTGCTGGAGTCCTCGGACAGGAAGCACTGACCTCTATTCACTGGCTGTGCCCTGCCTGGCTCAGTCAGCCACCAGGTTAGTGACAGCAGAGCCAGAACTTCCCAGGCAGGGCAGCCCTCCCTGGGTCCCTGCAGGTGGGGCTTCCCTGGGAATACAGATTCAGCAGGGACAGGGATTGAGGTGTGAGTTCAAGGGAGAAGAAACACTTAGAGAGAATGTAATTGTTCCTTGGTTTGGATACTAATCATTATTGCGCCTAAATTCTACACGTACTAAAATGAAAAAGGGTGTGACGTGACAATCTGGATACTCTGATTTTGTAAAATCCTTGTTTCAGTGTTCTGCTTGTTCAGGGTGAATTGAAAGCAATCTAATGCGGAATGTGTTTCTTCCACAGTCACCCTGGTTACTTTGGGAAAGTAGGCATGAGGCACTATCACTTGAAGAGGAACCAGAAGTTCTGTCCCACTGTCAACTTGGACAAGCTGTGGACGCTGGTCAGCGAGCAGACGCGGCTCAACTACGCCAAGAACGAGGCCGGCCTGGCCCCGGTCATTGACGTCGTGCGCTCGGTGAGTGCCTGCTGGGGCTCAGCCCTGGCATTCCTGCCCTCAGGAGTGCCTCAGCTGTGCCTGTCGTTAGGGGAAGTGCTGAGCTGCAAATAAGCTCCAGTGCTTCAGTGCTCAGTGGTTCACCAGCCAGATCCCGTGGGCTGTGAGTAGTTACAGGAGCACTTTGGGGGTTACATACTTCCCTGTAAGGACTTCTCGTCCTACTGGTGTGTGTTTGTGGACAGGCACTGCCTCCTTTGGGTAGGTGGTGAAAGATGGCTAGTTTGAAATGTTCCTGAAGGAACAAAGCCGTGGTGGAACCGGTCTCACACTGTGTCACCCTCGAGACTAGAGTCACATCTCCACATGTTTGGTTGTCGTGGTGTGCTATAGTTCTCGGACAGAAACATCTGATCCATATTCACTGGCTCTGATGTCCTGTGTCTCAGCCAGCCACCGAATCAGAGACACTGCTCTGCCTCCCAAATCAAGCACCTGTGTTGGCCACTTGGGGCCCACTTCTCACCTCGGTGACTTCAGCAGCTGTTTTGTCCTTTTAATGTAATGAATTGACTGGATGAGGTCATGGTGGTCATGGTTTTGTTGGTGTGTGCTAACAGGCCTGAATGTAGAAGCCTGCCAGCTGATTACAAGCACTGAACTTTCTTTCTAAATCTTTCTAGGGCTACTACAAAGTGCTGGGCAAGGGGAAGCTGCCCAAGCAGCCTGTCATTGTGAAAGCAAAGTTCTTCAGTAGAAGAGCAGAGGAGAAGATCAAAGAAGTTGGTGGTGCCTGTGTGCTTGTGGCATAAAAGTTTTTGTTTTATTCAAATTTTTTGAATAAACAATGCATAAAATGAACTGGTTTACAGAAGTTTGGGTTGTTCTGGTTTTTCTTTCTGGACTTCTCCAGACACAGTTGACACTTTAATCTTACCTGCATAATATTTGATCAGTGGTTTGACTGCTTCTCACTTCATTTTGAAATTGTTTGACTAGAGTGTTCAGTACCTGCCATGTGCAGATAGCTCATTTTGTCTTTATAGGGTGAGGAAATGAAGTTCTGTATTTGTGCTGCTCTTTTGTTACTGATCCTTTCTACAGCTGTCTGAAAAGAGGACTTGATATGCTTTTAGTGGGGATTCTTGAACACTGAAATGATGTCCAGGGGAAGTTTCTGGGGATGGTGCCCTGGCTTGTGGGGATGGAGCAGCAGGAGAGTGGACAAAGAAATGCACAGTGACAGCAGTGTACCAGTAACTGTAAACTGACATTTGCAATCTCTGCCCTCCCTAGGCTGGGTGTGCAATTCCTGCTGTTCCCGCCTGTGAGACAGAGTTGGTGCCAGTTGTCCTCAACATTCCTTACAGCTGGCAAAGCAGTGGCACAGCTCTAGAACTGCTCTGAGTGCAGTTCTGATGTATTGGGTTTAAAATGACTACCTGAAACCATCCTTGCTTGGTTGTAACATCAAATTACGACTTCTGGTGTCTGCAAGGCTTGGCCCTGTGTGCCAAAGCAGGATTTAATGGTAAAAAATCCAAATAACTAAAGCCAGTGAGCTGCTTCTCAAGTGTCAGACCAAGAGCCTATAAACACTGTCACTTATTTTATGCTTGCTGCTGAAGTTGATGCACATTACCTTCCAGCATGTGTGATAGAATCCTAGTTAATCAACTTCTAACCTAGTGTTTGGCAACAATTAAATTTAGAGGGCTTTTAGGGTGAGGGTGACGTGCATTCCATTTATAAAATAGTTTATCTTAGCCAGTGGTCCTGCTGCTTGTGAATAACTATGATATAAATGGGCAGTTTGTTCCAAAATACAGAGGAGTTTGGGAACTGTGTCTCACTGGCTGCTGGGACTGCTGGTTCCTAATCTGTGATGCCGGATGTAGCTCCATGCACCACTCTGTGGCCCCAGCCATCCAGGCAGTTCTTTATCCAGTGACCAGTGCACCCTTCCAGTCCATGGGCAGCCAGTTTCTGCAGGAGAATGTGGGAAATGGTGTCCAAGGCTTTCCTGCAGTCCAGGCAGACAGAGCACAGCTACAGCCATTCCCTCATCCACCAAGTGGGTCGGAGGAGGAGATGGGGTTGGTTAGGCAGGACCTCCCTTCCATGAGCCCCCACTGACTGGGTCTGGTGCCCTGGCTATTGCACAAGTGCCACTTGTTGGTGCTCGAGATGATCTGCACCATGACCTTCCCCAGCACCAAGGGCAGGCCTGTAATTCCCTGGATTCTCTTCCTGGGCCTTCTTGTAGCTCGTTACATACATCAGCCCTCTCCTTCTCCAGCTGCCTGACTACTGTGCATACCTGCCTCAGAACAAAATTTTAAACATATTTTTTTCACTTTTCCCCTTCCTACCAAAAATATTCTACTCAGTTTTGCGTGTCATTCAAAAGGCATAAATTGAAATTTACAGTAACCTGTTTCTGCTCATCCAGCCCCAGATTTGGCTTTTAAGGTGACGGAGCATTTCCCAGTATAGGGCTTTGTTTGCCCTGGTTCTCTGTGCATGGATGCTTTGGGCTGTGGTTTCTCTGTGTCAACAATGTGGTCGTTTCAGACCTCAGCTTCCTACTGCACACATTACATGTTTTTGTAGGTGCAACTTTGTCTTAGCAACAGGAGCTGCAAGAAATGAGAGGTTGAAGTGAGCTGAGACGCTGTGCTGCTTTAGTGACATTTGCCCCTGATAGATGGCTGATGAAGATGTACTATAAAAAGTGAGCTCATGTAATAGGCACTGATAAAATGTTAATTAAACCACAGGTACAGCTGGCACAGCTCATTTCCAAAGAGACCTCTGGTTTTGGAATTGGAATCTGGAGTTTTAGTGGTAGGTTTGAATTTATCTAAGTAATTTGTCAGTCAAGTTGGTGGGTATCTTAACTAGTTGAATGGTCTCGGGTATGAAATAGGATGCAGACTTTAACATAGGGTCCATTTTTCTTCTAAAATGTTTTAAATACTGATGACTTCAGGATACAATGCTTAAAAAACCAACTGGTTGGTAATTTCTGAGACATTCATAATTTTTTTGCATTGCAGAGTAAAAACCCAAACCCAGATCTGCTTACTAACCATTTCCACTGGAATCTACCAGAAGACAGAATCCCTCAGGGGAAGAGATAGCCCTAAGATTAGAGCTGCTGCTCTTGTGTGCTGGAGAAGTCTGGAGATTGAAGCTAGTTCCTGTAGCTTCTATTCCATCCTGCTGGTAGCAGGGCCACCATGTCAGGGCAATCAGCAGCTCCATGGGACTCTGGTCCCAGGAGGCTGGATCAGCTGGAAGAGTGGCTCCAGAGGAAATGAGGCTTTATCTGCTTTTTCTCCTCTGATACAACTTGCAGGAGTTGCCCTTTGCAGTCTGTATCTGATGAACATCTCTGGCCATCTCAGAACTGAGGATGAAACATGAACTGCAAAACTCTCAGTTGACCTTGGGGAGCTTAGGCTGGTGGGAGGAACACTGGGAAGCTCAGGTTTGGTCTATAATCTGATCTGTGGTTGTCTTGATAGCTAAAATTTGATTACTGCAAAGTAATCTTTTTTTAGAAAGAAGATCGTGAGAAGATGCTGTACATTTTTCAAAGCAGCTTTCTAACGTGCATTGCTGAAATGATGAACTTTTGGGTATTATTTTCTTTACCTGAAAACTGTAAAATATTTGAGTGAAATTGCAAAAGCAGCCAGTGAATATCATCATTTTAATTGCACAGTTTCAGTGCTTCTAGCAGGAAATGTACAGCGTGTGACAATTCAGCTTTGTAAGTAGATCGATAGAACAGATTAGTTCAGTTTTTACAGAAGTTGCAAATACTAAAGAGATAGTGGGATCATGGTTTGTAAACCTTAAACCACGCTTTCCTGCACAACAATCTGCAAAGATATTCTCCTCTGTAAAGCAGGTATGTGATTTTCAGCTGCAAGGAACTTTTTTTTCCGCAGGGGCTACATGAATGTTTATTTGATCGTGCATCCCGTGTTGCCCTCTGGTTTGCACTTGAGTGATCGGGTGCTTTGTGAAGTGCAGGGCTTGTCATGAGCCATTTTGTGACTCTTCATGTTTTCAGGGCCAGACTTCAGCCAGCAGGAATGGAGACCCTGGATCTGTTGTGGAATTGTTTGGTGTGCAAATGGGAGCTGCGGAGGAGGGAGCCCAGAATGCTCCCCTGCCTCCATTCCTTCTGTAAGGACTGCCTTCCGGGCTTGATCCAAGGATACAGCTGTGTTCCCACTGAGTATGAAGTTCTCTATGAAGGTAATATTTATAAACATCTGGCTTGTGCTCTTTGCAATACAGTACTATAAAAAGAGATGGACTGAGAAGCACTTTTTGAAGCCTATTCTTCTACAGCACTACTTTAAATTGATAAACTAGGAGAGTAAAGATTTGTGTGAGCAGAGAGTGGGTTGGGAACAAGCCACCTTCATTATGTTTTTCATCCAACACCAGTGTTTCGAAGAGAAATGACATAGGCAGCATTTTAACATTTTTTCAGAATGGGTTGAATGTTTCACTTACCAAGTTGACATTGTGAATATTTGATTTTCTTAGCTTAATAAATGAATAAATGCTACAAGATAGCTTCCAGAGCAAATTTTTTTTGCAATCTTTTTGACATGCTGGATGTTTCTGTGGTACTGGTTGTGGTGATAGTTTTGTTCTTCCTTCACCTCCTCCTTCAGTGCCTCCCCACCAACAACACAAAACCACTCAGTTCTTTGTTTCTAACAGAGGTAATAATAATTGTTATTACATATGTGTATTCTGGTGCACTGAAACTCTTATCTCGTTGTGAGTGTTGTTTCTCTCTACCTTAACCCTTGTGGCTGTAACTCACCCTAACAAGCTGAGTAAACTAGTGAGGAAAAGAAGCATTTTTGTCTGTGCCTTTTGAAGTCTTGGAGTTGTTTGTACAGTTTTCGGTCTTGATGTTAATAGAAGATGTGTAACTTTTTTTTGGAATAAAACCTCGATGGCAGAATATAGTAATTTTACTGAAAGTGTCTTAATTGCTGTGGGGAAGCTTTCCAGACTCATTACTAATTTATAAGAAGAGCAAAGGCATGTAGATAACTTGTATTTTCACAGCCTTTGAACTTTAGTTGAGTAGGAGGCATCATTTGTTGTCTCTTCTGTAGCAGATTTTAGAAGCATGTAGGAAGAGAAGACACCTTCCCTGAGATGAGAGTGATCAGAACTGATGACATAAACTAGACTAGTTCAGGTTTGAGAACAAATGGAATCAGTGTTAAGAGGTCACTGTTGGAATGCTGGCAAAACACAAAAGCTAAAGGAAAAGTCAAAGGAAAAAGGCTGTTCATGTGTAGGGTACAGACAGAAAAAGATATGAAGGTAGGAGAAGGAGAGAAAGAGAACAAGGCAGTTGTTGCAAGTAATGTCTCCTTAAAAATTTTAATGCTTGGTCATAGTAGGCCTAAAGTCTGAGGGAGCTCTCTGTAATAAAATACTGTTGAAAAAAGCACTCCATTAATTGTTATGTATCCTCATTTGACATCTCAGCCATTTGTCTCCTCCTTCTTTCTGTTTACCAAGTGGAAAAGTGAATTTCTACCACTTGCTGATCTTGGATGAAGTGCAGCTACAGGTTCTCATGAGTTATTAAAATATTGGATATTTCTTTAAGGTGGATCAGGAGTTGTTTGTCTATAGCAAAATGGAATAAATACTAGTTTGTTTCTGTATTCCTGAAGTTTTTCTGTTTACTTCTTCATTCTTGTGTAGATAGGGAACTTCTGTGGGAAAGAGCAAGACTAGAGAAAAGAAATAATGAACGGTGATGACCCAGTAAATGAAGAGAGACACCAGGTGCAGAGACTCAGTTAATCTGTGAGCAAGAAAAGCAGCAAAACCAAAACACCTGTGTCTCTTAATTAAGCCAATGACTGAAACTGCAGCCACCACAGGTCAGGCAGGATAAATTTGTGAACTCTTCTCATGCTGTGATGTTAAATGTTGCTTATCTGCCCTGATTGCTGAGTTATGGGCAGTGCAATCCAGTTTTCAGTGTCATCTTTAGGTTTGATCATATGCAGGTGCCAGTGGTGAAGGGTAAGTGGAAGTGCTAAGCCATTTTAGCTGAGTAAATGTAAAATATTGCCTGTAAGAAAAATGTGTTCCTTACTCACTATGAATTCCTCAAGCAAGATGTAAGGGTGGAAAAAATGAATGTATTTGCAAGTAAAGTTATTCTGGCATTTATCACAAAAAGAATATTTGAATGTGCAGGTTTCTGTATGCTTTACTACAGGTAGTGCTCTGCTAACATAAAACTCTTTTTTAGTTTGCTGTTTTGTACTGAAGTTGCTGAGAAGCTGGGAGTAAGTGGTCCTACATTTGATGGGGGTTGGTGTTGGAACTTTTATTCCTGTGTGTGTTTGAGGTGACTCATGAATAAAAGCCCTGAGGCAGCAGCCAGAGCTCCTATGGAAAAGTTGCATAGCCACCAGAATTTATCCATAGCTGTGAGAACTGAGAGTTTGGGAGTAATTTGAGTGGAAAAAGGGAGTTATCTCTGTGCATTTGGCTCCTACATATGCTTTTTCTATGAAGGGAACTTTAAACTTTTCAGTCTTTTTTTTTTTTTTTTTTTTTAAGGCCAGTGTTGTTTTCCTATTTTTATTCCTTGTCTTCCTGTAACAGAGAATCCACTTTCTCCTCCTCTGCAGACCTGCATGTTATGTGTTTCCAGTCTGTTTACTGCATGGGTAAAGAATAATTTTCAAGAGAGGGCTTGAGTAAAAAAAAGTTAATGTTCTCACATCTCTTGAAAGGGAAATGTCTTGGATGAGGACTTTCCCAGGCTCCTACCTGTGTGTTATGGTACAATGTTGGTTCTTGCTTTCTTGGGTCTACCTCTTTCTCATGAAGTTCTAAATACATTCAAAACCAGATTCATCCAGGTTCCTGTGTTTATCCCTCCTCCCTGGACTGGAGGTGGATGCCAAAATAAATTATCCCACATGTGCAAATCTTCCTCTCTGTAAGAAGTTCAGTGATATAAATTGATTTAATGCTTTAAATATCACCAACACATTAATTCCAAAAGTAGTCAAATGAGGATCAGTGGAGGTGCATTGTTGGGAGAAGTTCATGTTTTTGCAAGACTGTCTCAGCTAAAGGGTTTGTTGTGTTGTGTGTTGGTTTTTTTTTTGTTTTGGTGGGTTTTTTTTTTTTGGTTGTTTTTTTTTTTTTTCCTTAAAGAAAATAAAAATCACATGTAATTGCTGCTCAATCACAGTTAGGACCCCTGAGAACAAGGCAGATCAGAAAAGATGTACTGAAACACCTTGTGGAATTCTGCTAACTGATATAAGCCCTGGAATTCTTAACATTTTGTGACCAAATTGTGTGATTAGCCTAACCTGTAAAGTAAAATGTTATTAGTAGTTTTTTGTCTTTGTAAATTGCTTTGTGAAGTGGTGGATTTAATTGTATGATGTTTTTGTATTGAACTTGTGTGTTGAGCTATTACTTTCTGCAATTTCATTTTTAAAATGTTCTTTGCCCTTTTGTACTTCTAGAAGTTGGAAAACAAAACTCCTGGAAAGTGGCTGCATCATTTCTACCCATATTCTCTGCAAACTCAAAAACTGTCTGTGCTCATGTTGTGTTCACTTCATGCCATGCAATTAATAGGGTCATGTATTAAAGAAATGCAAACAGATTGGGGAAAACCAAACTTTTAAAGAGAGCAAATATGGCTTCAAGTATTGACAGATGTCCACTTGCATTTTATCATTTCCTGCTGAAAGTAAAGAGTTTTCTTCAGCTTGTATGGTAGGAGCTGTGTGTATATAACTGTGGATCCTTAACTGTGAGCACTTGTTAGTGAGGCACATCCAGAGGTCAACAAGGTGTTGGTCAGAGAGATCTTCAGGGGGGTTTATTTCAGGAAAAGGACTGAGCTCTAGGACTGCTTTGCCTCTAGGCTCATTTTCAGTATGAGGTTTTGGCACAGGAAGTGTGGGGCACTGGTTTCAGGAGACTCCAGGTGTCCACATGCAATGCCTTAGCTTGTAGTCAGCCTGTATTTAAATAATAAAAAATAGTCAAACATAAAACCAGTTCTGTAAAGCACAATTTAGCTTAGAGTGAGGCAGTTTAGCTGCCTTGGTAGAGCTGTGGTGTCTCCAGGATACTCAATAACCTTGTTTTGATGCTCTCATTTAAGGCAAGTGATGCAATACAATGATCTGTCAGTTCTGAAGGAGAACACCCTTTTGCTTTAATTAGAGCCACATGTGCATATTTTACCTCTAAAAAGGGGAGTAGAAAGATTATTCTGCAGAGAGAAATTCTTCATAATGTATATATTTAGTCAACTTAAAATGGGTTTAAAGTTAGTCTGCCCTTTGCACTGTGCACTTTGGCTGCCAGACCCAAAAGGCAAGTGAAACAATGAGGGGTTTAGTTATATAAATATGAAACTGTGGAGTGGGAGGTTGTCTTCAGAGCTGTTTCCTATAACCTATAATTGGGTCTCCAAGGAAATGTAAATTATGCCTGCAGCTTGAGCTGTAGTTAATGCTCTCTGAGAATAATTATTCTGATGGCTGTTGGAGGAAAAAGAGCAGAGGAATAGGTGCAACATGTGGACAGCAAGTACAAATGTGGTGTGTGTAGCAGCTCCACTGTTTGTTCCTTTATGCTAATCGATTCTCATGATAATAATAAGTAAATTATCTGCATTGATTTATTTCTGAGGCACTCAGCTTGAGGGTTCTTTCTGTTTAACCCTGCCCAGACTGGGAGACCTTGAAACCAAGCTGTGAGCTGTGGCCTTTCATGTCCTTGGTGTCCAGGGGTGGTGGAGGGGTTACAGTTGGCACTTGAGAGATGATTTCTGTAAATAATCCATAGCTCTGTCACTTTGGAATTAGATTGCTGTAGTATAGGTGGGATAAAAACCTTGAAACCACTCTGAAATTCTAGGTCTTTCTTTATTTGTACTTTTACAAAGGGACACTGAGTGCTATTATTGCAGGGTCCAATGCATTGTGGCAGCTTCCATTAACAAAGTGCTCTGGGATGTGAGAGACCTGTGGGGAGCTGGGGCTGGAACAGGATGAGGCAGAACCTTGTTCTTTTCCTAAAAGCTGATTTTGGGTATCCCAGGTGTGGAGTTGGAGTGTCTAGACTGGGCATCTGTGTCTGACTAGTGAATCCACTGCCTCTGAAATTCCATTTTCCCCAACCTCTGTTGAGTTACTGTGGCTGATGGGGGTGTGAGAGTGGAAATGAACATGGTGGCTGCTGAAAAAGGGCTGCAAACTAATTCAGCCAAGTAAATATCTGCTGCTTAAGCTTTCCAGGGCTCAGAGGTGCCTGCCCATAACCACAGCCCCACGCAGTTACACATCTCTTTCTGGTGCCAGTGCCTTTGTGGTGATGTTCAGGGGCACAGGGCTGCTGGGGATGGGGGTGAAAGGGCCCTGGAAGGATTCAGATGTAGGGCTGTTCCTGCACATCCCTCATGTGCTGACACTTTGTAGGAGTCTCTTCAGTACAGTGTGGTCTCCAGAGATTGTTCAGTAGCTGATAACTCACATACACTGAGAATATCTTATATGTGGTTTAACCTGCATATAATTCTGTGTATTACAATGAAACAGAGCTTAAATCCAGCATTAGGATNTGGTTTAACCTGCATATAATTCTGAAGTAGGGCTTTATTCTGTGTACCACAATGAAACAGGGCTTAAATCCAGCATTAGGAACCTTGCTAGCCTTTCTAAACTGATGGTCATCTCTTAGCAGTGAGATGGGGTGTCATCAATAACAATTTCAAGTGCTCAGCAGCAGGAGGCACTGAACTTCTAACAGATAATTTATGCAAATGTTCCTACCTCCTTCCTACCAGTTTAATTTCCATGCAAAATTAGAATGTGTCAACATATCTGTCAGCTTTTTGCTACTTCTAGAGGTTTTGATATCAATTCTGGCCTCCCTTTAGGCACCACAATTATACCTGATCTCCAAACATGCAAACTGTTGTTGGAGTCCTGTAATTCCTTGCTGAGTTGCTGTTTAGATCCAGAAGTTGCATCATTCTCTGTACAAACAGTGAGTCTCCAGGGCTCCTGACTACTCTTCCCTTCACCCACAGTGCTCTAATCATGATCTATTTAAATGAGCTGTCTGCAAAGTGCAGGTTCTTAAACAGATTAACAGTGTTGTTTGGAGGCAGTGGTAAGGTAGGAGGGCAAGAAAAATATTTGGGTTATGCTCTGCAAAAAGTCCTGTGGGAGTGAATGGCGCTGTGAGACCTGCTGCTGCCTGGATTTGGAAAAGCTCCTCTCTTTCCTTCTGCTCCAGTCTGAGGGCTGAGTCAAGACCCAGGCAAGAAGGGAAGTAGGGCACTGCTGTTCATTTTGACTATGGGATTTTTATTTGGGAAAAATGCAACCAAGGCAAGCTTTCAGAGGCCTGAATGAATCCTAGAGGAAAGGGCAAGAAAGAAGGCAAGAGGAGAAAAAACCTCTGCACCTTGTAGTGACTCAGTGCACCTTTCTTCCCTGTTGGTTTGCCAGAATTCCTGGCCACAGGAGGGGGAGCAGCCCCAGGGAGAGGTGCAGTGACTGCAGTGTGCACCACAGCACTGCCTGATCCCAGGGAATTCCTGTGTGTGCAGTTCCTACCACCCACCTGTCCCCAAAACCAGGTGGCTCTGTGGGTGGCTCTCTGGCCCTTTATCCAGAGCACAGGTAAGGGGTTTCCAGGAAAATGTGCCTTGCTGGTGGTTTGCACTCTGAGCACGAGCACAGCGTGATGCTGCTTGTGGCTGTTTGTAAATATGTATGAAATTACTTGCTTAATTTCAGGTTAATTGCTCCACAATTCATTTTGTATTGTATTTATTATGCCAAGCTAACTTTTGATTCTTTGGGGAATTCATATTGAAAAAGATGGGGTATTTCCATAGAGCACAGGTTTTTATTAAGTGGAAAAGGTATCAAATAAACCCAATTAGCTGAACAAGTGTAATCTCCAAAGCCACCACGCTCAGGCAATCCCTCTTTTAGCAAGATGCAAATTTGTCTCCTGTGCTTTTATTAAAGTTTTAGCTATAGGATTCAGTATTAGGTGGTTTTGATTAGCCCACCTGTGAGTAGGAAATTACTTCCAATACTCTATTGCTGTGGTGTCCCCATTACTTTTCCTCTTAATTACTCTTTTTATAATTTTAAAATTTTTTTTAAAAATTAAGCTGATGGCTCTGCATGCCTTCTGTTCATCTCAAGGGAGTTTTAGATGTGAAATCATTGTAATTTACAGTTACTTGGATATTTGAGACACAGACTGACATTTACTCAATCAAAGCTGTACTTGGTGGTCTAAAACAAAGCTCTGACCTGTGCAACTTGCTCCATGTGTATCTCTGGAACAACACTGATTTTAGTAGCATAACTTGGATCTAAAACCTGGGAGCAAATTGTGCTGTGCCATACAGGGCATCACTTTTAGATGTCCCTTAATATTAATCAGCAATAATGCCATTTACCTTCAAACTGTTGATTGTGTTTCTCAGCAAATATATTTGGGAGGCTTTTGTGCAGAACTGAAATCCATGCATGATTTATGTTTTCTAAGCATGAAAATTATTGACGTTTTCTTTAAGTTGTTTTTAAATTTAAAACATGATAAAGATTGTCTTGCTCATTATCAAACAAAATGCATTCTAATTATGCTGTATTCTATCCTTCACTGGTTTGCAACAAATTAGCAGAATTTAAAGCTCACGTGAACGTGCCTGAGGCCATAAGCAGTCCATGAGGTATCATTCAATTGGTTTAATTTGATTTAACGTTCTGCACTAACAGAATAGTGTTGGAACATAATGAAATATTTATGGGAATAAATCACGCAGACTCCATTTTCTTCATGATGGAAAAAGCCCATTCTTTATTTACATAACTCCTTTCATACAGTTTTACAGACCTTGTGTGTGACTCCAATTGATTAGTAGTTTTCTTACCAATTACTTTATTGGCTAGTAATAAGTTGTTATCCTGTATTGATTGGACACTCAAACCCCTGGTGTGTGTGTGCAGGAAAGGTTGTTTGTGAGAGATAGTTTTCCTTTTTCTATCTAACAGTGTAAAAACAGTTTATACAGGTGCTAGTTGTTTGCCCAGGAATAGATTGTTATGCTGAGCTGCTCACACCAGGATTGCTTTCACATGGGAACTTGCAAAGTGTTAGCTTGACTCAGAAGAAATGACAGGCTAACAGAGCAGGCCTGATTTTATAAGGCTTTTTTATTCTAATTTTTCCATTTTCCTACAACGAATAGTAACTTCAATAGTAACCTTTTTTACCTTGTGTGCTGTGCTGATAGAAGCTGTCCTTGCTGGGACAAAGCCCCGTGCCTTTGTTTCCCAGCCAGCAGCTGTTCCCAGCAATGTGTAGTGCACACTCACCCATACAGCAGGTGAATGAGAGCAACTGAGGGAGCCGTGGCTTTCTCACTTCAGAAAATCACCTGTTGGCTCTTTCCCTCTTGCTCCGTTTGCAGAGTGTTCTGTAGCCTCAGCATGGAGGTTTTCTCTCACTGTTAGCCAGATCAAGAGCTGGCAATGCTGTTAGGGGAGAAAGAAGCTGGTTCCAGTCCCCAAGGGCTCCAGGTGGCTCTGTGAAGTCAGGAGCTGGTTTCCTCCTGACTGCACTGAGAATTGGAGCACATCCTGTGAGACTGATTTGAGACCCTGCCTGCAGAGTAGGTATCTTGCTTCCTAGCTTATCAATCAGAATGTGTCTGTCTTTTTATTCTGCTGCTGTTCCAGCTGTGCCACTTGGTACAGGGCTGGCAGGGAAGCTTGAGGAGGGTTTCAGCTCCCAGGAATTAGAGCTGCAATTCACCAGTGCTTGTAGTAAGCACCATTTACAAGGAGTAGGAGGCACTGTCAGTGTAACACAGCTTGTCTGGCTTCCTCCTGCTTTGACATGTCTCCAGAGAACAGAGCTGCTAGCAGGCACCTAAAAGTCTCATACTCTGTAATTTGGGAAAGCGTGGAGAGGTTTCAGTGCCACCGATGTAAGAGAATTGTGTTGTGCTAGGGTGTAACGTGAAAATGTGATTAGCTACAGAAATTGTAGGTAATTCAGATACTTTTTCAGCTTCAGTGCTTATAGGAAGGATGCAAAGTAGAGGAACTGTTAAAAAGACTTCTTCAGCTTTCTGCCATTGTCTTTATCTGATAATTTTTTAGCCCATTTGTAACTCCTGCCAGCAAACACCTTAAACCAGGCTCAGTTTACATGCCTGATGAGCAGAGCACTGGGAATTGCTGGTGTTGCCCTTTCCCCTGGGGTGACTTGTGGCTGAGAAGCACAGTCACCTGTGGGCACAGCCTGTTCCTTCTCGTGTCTGCATGACCTCTCAGGGCTGTGTGAAATGCACAGTAAAATGAATAGTTCAGGTAGATTGTGGTCTGCTACTTGGGCCCCCAAGTTCTGTTGTAAATACAACCTTGAAAAATAGAAAGCAATTATGCTTTTGCTTTTATATGAGATTTGGGCTAAAAAAGATCTAAACCTCATGGAAGTGGTTCTTAGTAAGGGATACTCTTAAAAGATGTCCCAGAAGTACAGAAGTTCAGTATCAGAGTTTCCTCAAAGCATTTGTGAATGGAAGTGAACGTGTTCAGACTCCTATCTGAGTAGTGCTTTTGTCAGAAGTGGACATGTAGGAATGTTTTGGGGTCTGTGTGTCCCTGTCAATGTAAAATGCTGCTGTTAAAGTTACAGTAGCCCAGCTCTGAAGCTGAGGACATTCAGAATTAGCATTCTGCCCCTGAGCAGGGACTGCAGGAGCCATTCCCAAGGGACAGGTAATACCAAGCACCTGGAAAACAGGAGAGGCTTTGATAATGGTGTAATGTGAAGGGTAATAGACAACTTAAGGTTTAATTAACTTGCAGTGCACAAACAATTTTGAGTTAAGGAAAAACACGTTGAACAGTAGAACGTTGTCATTGATCTTGCTTTAAAACCTTGCTTTAGGTGAGTTTAAACCTTTTAGTCATTGAAAATACTGTTGTTAGTTATCATAAGTAGATGACTTGGCAAGGTGAGCATAGCATGGAAATTCTGTTCTTAACAGAATGGAAAAAAAACTTGGATTAAAAACAAGATGCATCTTGGTAAGGTGAAATAGACTGACACACCACCACCCTCTCTAGAGGACTGCTTTCACATCTACAGCAGTTTGCAGGAATGTGGCCAGGAAAATGCAGTGTCCTTTTACAAAAAACCCCAAACCAACACAGCCAAATATAACAGAGCTCCTAGCCCAGGAAGTCAAGGGATGAAATATCAGAGGTGCAGAAATGGAGGTGTACAGTTCTGGACACCTGCTTGAACTCTTGGTTCTCAGCCCAGGCAGACCCTGAGATTCATCCCCGTTGTGCTCAGTTATTAATGAGGGTGGAGCCAGGTCCTGCTGCTCACTTTGCTTTGGGGGAGATCATGTTTTGCCACCTCTAGATTTACTATACTATAATTTTCCTTATGAAACTCTTTTTATCCTTTGTCTTTTTTCTGACTAGTTGCTTCTGCCAACAGCACATTTCTCCCCCATCACTTCACCTGGATTGCATCCTGCACTGTAAAACTGGTATTGAGGAGTTTGTGGTTTATGCTTGGGTACACCTCTGGTGGGGTAAAGCTGCTCCAGAGCCACAGAAAATCTCAGAAAGCACAAGTAGATCTGTAACAAGGGGGTACAGTCTAAAGTGCAACTCAGTTTTAATCATCTCCAGGCCAGGTGAGAATTTGGACATGCAGATATCATCAATAAGCACAGAAATAAGTCAACTGAAATATGGTGTTTTTCTAGGAATTTTGTTGCTTTTTCTTTTCTATATATTGAACCAGGTCTAGCCCCTTAGGGCTTGAAGAATGCCTTCGTTTCCTGGAACTGCCCCTGTGATACAAAAAAGCCACAACACTGAAGTGTGGTGGTTTGTATCATTTCCTGGTTCTCATGGCTGGTGTGGATTGCTTTATTTCTGGTGGTTTTCTTTCTTTTTTCTTTTCTTTTTTTTTTTTTTTTTTTTTTTTTTGGTTTCTTTTCTTCT
>VXBC01009134.1:629808-783688 GCA_013399945.1 Ploceus nigricollis | reverse complement strand
TTCAGGTATCCTTTCCTGTCCTGTGTGCAAGCAGACCTGCTTTGCAAGGGATGTAGTTGAGAATTTCTTCCTCAAGGACTTTCCCACTGGTGATTCAGCTATGGCAAAGGTAAGTGAAAGCCACTAAGTTGTGGTTTGTTGAAACACTGCCAGATGAGCACTGAAAACAGAGCAAATCTCATTCTGAACAACAAAGATTCTCTTACTGTTTGCTTATGCAGCACTGTAATTACTTCATTACCAGAGATGGACTTACTGCCTGCATAGTAATTTTAGAACTTTAGTTGAAGAATGAGTTTTGCTCCCTGTATTTTAAATAGTCCATTAAAAGTATTGATACTAATGTATCTGTGATAATCAACATATTAGGAAGGTACTGAATGTCTTGGATTCCTCATTGTCCTCTTTTAGCTCTCAACTCAAAGTAAACAATTGTGGAATTGTTAGGATTAGAAGGGATCTTTGGAGGTCATCCAGTCCAACTCCCCACCAAGGCAGGGTCACAGGAGCAGTGACACAGGAACACATTCAGGTGGGTTTGAGTGTCTCCAGAGAGGGAAACTCCATGATCTCCCTGGGCAGCCCTTCCAGGGCTCTGCCACCCTCAGTGTAACGTTCTTCATGTTGAGATGGAACTTCCTGTGTTTCAGCTTATGGCCATTGCTCCTCATTCTGTCACTGGGCACCACTAAAAGGGTCTGGCATCATCCTCTTAGTCCCCCTTTGAGATATTGATAAGCATGAATGAGATCCCCTCTCAGCCTTCTCTCAGCTAACCAGGCCCAGCTCCTGCAGCCTCTCCTCATTGGAGAGATGCTCCAGACCCCTCATCATCTTTGGGGCCTCTGCTGGACATCTCCAGTAGCTCCTTGTCTCTCTTGAGTTACGGAGACCAGAACTGAGGAGAAGACTCTGGATGTGGCCTCTCTGGAGCTGAGTAGAGGGGACAATCCCCCTGACTCTTGACTAAATTGTTATACCAGCATCACCCCTTAGGTCATGTGAGCAGTTATCATTTTCTGATTGTTTGTTTTAATGATAAAAAAGTCACATCATATTGCAGTTTCCCACTGGGGAATGGATTCAAAGGAAGGTACTGGATTACTACTTTTGCCTTGAGTTGGCACTGTACATAGGTGGATTGAGCTTCTGTTAAATACCCAGTGAACAGGCAGGACTATTCTCACAGCTGTGTAGTTGCCACTAGTTTGGGTGGAGAGGAGGAACAGAGAAAGTTGGGTACTGTTAAAAAGTAAAGAATGTGTCACCTAATCCACAGAGTGTTCTGGGGACATAAAAATAAAGGCAAGCAAACTGTATTGACATCTTCAGGTGTACATTGCTTGCAGATGCAACCTAAGTTGATCTAAAACAAGAATGGGTGTATTCACATGCACTCTCCAAAGAGAGGAAGAAAATTCAGAAGATCCTGCTGAGTTTTTAAAATGTACTTATTATGCTGCGGCTTCTTAATTACTGTGACTTGCATCATTTACTTTTCAATGAGAATTTGTGTAGAAAGGAAATCAAATGAGAATATCTAATGTCTTCAAAAGCATTAGATTATTTTTTCAAGCCATCCTTAAAAGAAGGTTTTTCTTTTCTGTAATCCCTCATGAATCCTAAGAGCAGTTCAGTAATGCAGATTCCTCACTGGAGCATAGGAGCACCCTGGAGCAACTTGTGAACCTTCACAGTTTTCAGCTTCCTTTTTATTAAGTCAAATCATGTAGCTTTGCTTGCTTGCTATCTCTAACCACTACCACCACACTGCAAATGAAAGCCACAGTTTCACCACCAGTGACACCAAAAGGAGAAGCACCAGATCATTCATCTGAGACACATCTGAGCTGCCATCATCATCTTAATTTGCCTTCTGTGTTCTAATGGGAGTCTGTCAAGGCTTGTAACAAAGGGTTTGGAAGCAGCAAGGTGTCTCTCAGTGTGTGAGAGAGTGGAGCATGAGTGATAGAATGTGCTATATGCCAGCAGCAGCAGTTTCAGAAATATGCAATTCAGAATCTCTTGCCCAAAAATCCATTTCCACATCATAAATAATGCAGCTCTGGGAACACCCTGCAACTGGAAAGTGATGTTAACACAGTGCAGTGTCAATACAAATTCCAGTCAGACTGAGAGCTGAACTGCTGCAGGTAAACCTGTGCTTAAGCACTTTCGGTTATGGCAGAGAAGGCAGAGCATTCCTTAACTTTTCCTAAGCTGGACCTAGGTGGGTACATCTTAGATTAGTCACTTCTTTTTATATAACAATCTGTGTTCCCCAATTTAAATATTCTTGCATTTTGGTTATATAAATTTTTTTAGGCTTTTTGGTTTCAATTATTGTATGTACCCTTTGGAAAACATTGCTGATAAGCAAATGGCTAAAATAGCATATTGGTTTGCACACACAATTCCCTCTCTAGACAATTAAACACATTTAAAATTTTGCTTTGTTGTCTTATTGTCAAGAATTGCCCAATCTGTTTGAGAATGAATATTTAGAAACTCTTGGGTAATGGCTTGATAAGAGACCTGTTGTGAAATGCCAGACCCATGGAAGAAAATTATAAAATTTATATTAATTTTAGCAAAACAAAAATTTTTCTTCTTGTGCTAAAATGAATCTGAACTTGACTCACTTGTGTCACAGAATTTAGATGGATATGGATGTTCCACTAAGTATTAAAGCTGTGATTTAAAACTGAGACAACCAGCTAAGAACTCCAATAGTTCTTCCTTCAGACTTTCTATTTCCTGAGCCACCATGAGGAGAAACCCTTCCCTTTCACTCACTAGAACTTGCATCAGGGATGAGCTGAGCACAGGCTGCTGTATCCTTCTCTTCACATTTCCCATCAAATAGTTGGGATACAAATATTTCAACTCTCAGCTGAATTGAAGATCAGCTGATGCCCAGCAGAAAGGACACTGTAGGAAGTGATTTTGCCATCTATTCCTATTTGCTTGAGTAGCCCTGAGTAGAAGCAATATTGAGGAGATATATGTGTGTACATAGCTGTAGTAGATATATTGTAATGGTGAAGGAAATGACTCAGTTTAATAAAGTGGTGGTAAAGCCTTGCTTTTTATGCTTTGGTATATATAATTTATATTGGTAAATATTATATATTTACCAATTTATATTATATACCAATTATATATATTACCAATTTATATTGGTAAGTATTATATATTTATAATGGTAAATTTACATCACTGTGCTCACTCTGCCCATGAAGTACCTATTCGTGGCTGTGGTGAGCCAAATACATGAATATTGTGAGTTTTGAAACAAGGTGTTTTATGCCTAAAGCAAATCCTTTGGAAAAGAAGTCTCATTGCAGCTGTCTTGAAATTACTCTTGAGTTCATTCTGGGTACCAAAAGTTGAATTACCCACTTCATTTCTGTGCTGCTCTGCCCATTTCCCCCCAGTGACATGTCCAGCCAGCATGGCCTGTATAGCAAAGGGCATTCCCTAAATTGTTGAATCAATGGAGAGAATACTTAATTAAGGTTTCCAGGTCTTCCTGTGTCTTGTGTTTCCAGTTCACCACATGTGATGTCAAGATATAAACTGAGCTCATTTCTGGTCAACTCTTAGAGGACAGGAACAAAGTTTTTCATTAATAGTATGTGAGTGTCCTCACGTTGTTTTCTAGGTTGTCTCACCATTAGGGTGTTTTATGTATTTTTCTGCATGTTACACGGTTCCTACCAGACTCTTAAAATAACTTGAATTGCTTTAGTCTGAGGACAAAAAATGTTAAGCTCACCAATCTGATTCACGGTCTGTTAAGGACAGCAGTTTGTACGGCTGATTTGTTGTGCGTGTGTGTAATTGCACTTTTTGTTCTTAGAGCTGCTCCATGTGCAAAGAGAAGAGACCTGCCCACAGCCTCTGCACCAGATGCAACAAGTGGTTGTGCAGCTCATGCACAGAGGAACACAGACATGGCCAGGAACCTGGAGACCACTTCCTGTCTTTATCCCTGAAAGGCTGCACAGGTACTGGGGGCACGCTGGAATTTTCTTTCTTCTTGTATCAGTGATTCAGCTGCAAAAGGAGCAGTTGCAGGCTCTGTGCCACAGACAGCAGGCTCTGTGTGACTCAGAAGGATATGTACATGTCAACAAGAGATTAGGTGATTTTTCTCCAACTTTAGGGCCATTGCCACAATCAGCATTCCAGGGTATTGGAAAAATGTTTCGATATTTGTGTTTAACAGATAGGAGCACCTCCACGTGCCTTTCCATCTATGGAGTGATGGGACAGGGTTAGGAGGGCTACAGCAGCAACAGGCTGCTGTACCCTTTCAGTATTTCTGTCCCAGTTTGGGTAATTTCATTGAGAAAACCATGACAAAGCAGTTCCTGTGCATGTGGACAAGGTGTGTGAGGGAGTCACAGACAGCAAAAGGCTTTGAGCACTGCAGGATGTTCCTTTCAATTTGTGCTTGAGCAAGCACAAATAAAACACTCTGGCAAATATGTCTCATCCCTGTACAATGGTGATCTACAGAAAGTGTTACCATCTCCTATTATTAGTCATTATTTTCTTTACTTATGTGTCAGAAATCTGCTGCAGAGTATGCTAACCTAAACTTATATAAGCAATTTTTAGCTAAAAACAATAATTTGTGCTGCATGCTTATTCTTCTTCATAAGGAAGATGAAGGACAGAAAAAGGAATAAAAAAAGCCCACTGACTATTTTATTTTCCTTTAGGATTTTTCTTGTAGAAGACTTGACTTGCTATAGGTGGAGTTTTATTAAGTACTGGGTGGTCATATCAAACAGAGTTTGAGGCACTTGAGACAAAATATGCCATTGCTAAATCAAGTGTAAACAAAAGTCCATAAGGATGGTAATAATAAAAACCACAAATTACATTAAAATATTTTTGGGTCTTTTCTAAAGAATAATATAAACTGGAGTACCCCAGTTTCCCCTCAAATGTCCTGATTGGCTGGACAATATATTTTTCTTCTAGAGCTGATGAAAAGATAAGGACTGTGGTTTTTGAGGCTCCAACTTTTTATAATTTCATGTCACTTTAGCAAAGATTACCAGCTCATATTGTTGACAAATACTGATAAGAAATCGTGTGTGCCTTAGCTGTGAGTCTGTGTGTGCTGTATAAATAAAAAGATGCAGACACATAAAAACATGGGAAAGAATTTTAGTTTAGTACTAAATTCCATGTGCTGAACAAAACATGAACAAGGAGCTTGGTAGTTCATATATAGACTAGTTAATATAGAAATTATTTGGAATGTAATTTGTGCTTTTGTATTATTTTTTATTATTATTAATGTATGTTTTGTCTATTTATGACAGATATCCCTTCAGAACAGTTCAAAGAAAGCAAATACTGGGATATACTAGAACTCAGACTGTTGTTTGGTTTTTTTCCCTTCTGGAAATAAACACACAGCATTGGCAGTCTGTGCAGGGTGTTCTGAAAACAGCCACCTTCTTCTGGCAGTGTTAGATTCCTTGGGTCAGGAATGAATTAAAGTAGCAAAACACCCTCACCAAACACATTAAATCCTTCCTATTTCTATTAATTTTAACAAACTATTTCTTGAGCTTTCCTTGAGTCTGAGTCATCGAGAATTATGGAAGTGGAGGCAGAACTCTGTTAGCTGAGATTGCTTTTCCAAAGTTGACATCAACTGATCAGAGGAGCAGAGATTTAAAACTTGCTGTTAATTATTCAAGAGATCCACCTGAGATAAAGAAAATATAGGCTGTAAAAATGGTGACTCAAATGATGAATGATCAGAATTTAGGGCAGCTGAGCCTTCTCTGCTCACCAAGGGAGGTTCTTTTCAAGAAGCTAAAATGGGTAGTTGTGGTCAGGTATTTGCTTCTAGAAAAAACAGGGTCGTGCACTTGTTTAGTACCTGATTTCTAAGTATTAATCTTATTCCAAAACTGAAAAGTGTTGCTCTGAGCTGAGTAAAAAGTAGGTCAAGAATACCATGGCTCAGTGGCAGCTCCCACTGATATGTCAATTGATTCAGGGGATTACTGGTGGCAGAGGCTGTGGGTCTGTGTTGCAATTAGATAATACTGATTTTATTCTTAGCTTGCATTTGACATCTACTTGTCTCTTAAATCTGACATGGTATTAAAAAAACACCAATGAATTCTCTGGGATGACTGCAATCACCTAAAGGCTAAAGAACCCTTCCGAGAGAGAAAAAGGGGGAAATCATTATATAGGATTGTAACTTCATGATATTAACTACATGGACCTTAAAGACCACATCTCATTATCAGTTTGAGTTTAATATGGAAAACTTGATCTTGAGTTTACAGACCAACAGCTTGTATGCTCTGCAGATACTGAACACTTTGAAAGGCTTTTCCAGCCCATAAACTGTCAGAAAGTTATTATGGTCTTTTTTTCTTTTTCCCTTTTAAGATGTAAAATCTGATCACATAGGGGATGATCTTTGACATCCTCCTTGGATATATATTGCTTGTACTACCTCGTTATTTGCTTGTCAGCTGCAGGTTTTAATACAAAAGTACTTATTTGCAATATAATCAGAAAAAAATTTGCTGTCAAGGTGAATTCAGTTTGATCCTTTCTAATAGAAAATATTGGAGTAGGTTAAAAAAACCTAATCTAATTTCCTCCTTTATTAATGCTATCTATTAGCATTTGATTCAATAATGACATAAACCAATAAACTTCCCTGAAGACTAAAGCATGGTACTGCAGTAAATAATCCATAACAATGTAAGCTATGCAAGGCTGTTCCATAAAATCTTGGCCTAATCTGTCACAAATTATCTTCTCGCACATTGTTAAGAAGGTGGAACGAAAGTCAGTCGAACTGGAGGAAATAAATCAAGCTCCTCAGAAATATTTAGAGTAGATAGCAATCTAAAAACTGGGCAACTTGACATGTGGTTTTTAGAGAGTGGCATGGATTTTCTCCATACTTGCATTGTCATTGTTAGCCATGAAATTTTGTTAGCCTTTCTAGTTCTCTGTTGTGAATTTTACAATTTGAAAATGAAGTGTCTGAGTCAGTATAGCTTGCTGCACTCTGTGTAATTGCAATAGTTATCACTTCTGAATCTATAAAAGGCTTCATTTTGCTACAGGATGAGAGTATGGTCTCTGCACCAGCTTTGTTTTTAAAAAATGTATAGATAAGAGGTTTGGTGTGGGAAAATGGAAATATCTATTCTTATTTCATATGAGCAGGTAATGATGTATAAATCATTAATGCCTTTACATAATTTAAAATTTTTATCAATATGTGTTATCTAAGAATGCTTGTTTTGTTTAATTTCTCACTAATAATTTAAGAGTAATGAGGTAGTGTCTTTGTTGGAGTACTGTGAGGAAGCAGCTGAGCCTTTCTTTGGTGGGAGAGGGTTGGCTTTGCCATGGTTTATCTTTGTCTTTTTCTGGCATCTTTTGTTGACAGTGTTCCTTCTTTCTAAAATAATTCTACCATTCAGAAAAAAGGCAAGAATAGATTGTACAGAAATAATGCTTCCACTTTGCGTGCCCACTGTCCATTCTTACTCCTTATCACATTACTCTTTAGAAAATCCTTTAAAGAACAGATTTTTAGGGCCTAGTATCAGCTCTAGCTGCTGAAGTTTATGAACTGCATTGCAACAAACACATATTTGGAAAACAGTTGCTCATATGACTTTTTAAGGACAAAGGATTTCCTTGCTTCTGCTGTGACTGCAAGTTTATTTAATATATTTATTATTCTACATTTTACAATAGTTTTGTTGAGTGGTTTATCAGACCAGGGCATTTAAAGTTGTGAGGCAGGTACTCCAAGTCATGATGCTTTAATCTCAGGAGAGTTTAGTATGGTTTGTTTTGATAGCTTGCTCCTGGTGTGCTCAGTTTGTAGGATGTGTAAGGAAAAAATGCAAACAAACCCAGCCTCAGATAATCAGATGGTTCCAGGTTCTGTGCCTTTAAAAAATGTCATTGAGACTTGACATGAAATGGTGAGGTTGGTTACTCTTTTTCTGAGCTCTCCTTGTGGATGACAGCCTTGCTTTGCACTCCCCAGCAGCTGAAGATGAAGGAAGGGAGTTTTCCTTGTTCTGTGCAGCGCACCCCCAAGAGGCACTGAAGGTGTTCTGTGAGACGTGTGACACCCTCACCTGCCGCTGCTGCCTCCTGTCAGAGCACAAGGAGCACAGGTACCTCGCTGCCAAGGGGCTCACCAGCACTGAACACTTCTCAGCTGTGGCTTCACTCTTTTCACCTGTGCTTGCCAGCTGAAGCTGCAGGCTGCTCTGAATTTAAAAGCCACAGCAAACTCAGTTCAGTTGTCTCACAGGTGTTTTATCACAGGGCTCACTGCCCTGGCAGAAACCCTCCCTGCTCTCACCTGTTCACTCATGAACGTGGGAAACCACAGTGTGACAATTTCCCCTTCTTTCACAGGTTCAGGCATCTTGATGAAGCTCTGCAAAATCAGAGAATTATCCTGGAGAATGTCATAACTAAGGTGGAGGAGAAAAAAAATGGGATTCAGGTTTCAGCTAAACAGATTGAAGACAGGTAATTGCTATGCTTTCTTTTTTTTTTTCCATGGAAGTAGGTGATCTGTAAAAATAATATTTTCACTAAATGTAGGTTAACAGAATTAAATGCAGCTTCTATTTTTTTTTTTCTTGGAGAGTAGAAAAGAATAGGAAGATTAAAAATATCAAATTCATGCTTAAGTGGTACTGACAAGTCATGGCATTGTAATACATGATTCCATACTCTTTGTAAGGCATGTGACAGCTGACTTCAGAGTTAAGATTTCTTTGTATAATCTGTTTGAGCTATAATTTGACAATATTACAAATAAAGATAATTTTAAAGATACCTTATTTCTTCAAGAAGCCTCAAAACAAGGTGCAATTTCAGTCAAGATGAATATAAAAATTAAAATATTATTTGAACTGGATTTCAGCTACTAATTATGCATTTAGTAGCTGTCGGATCTCTCATCTGCATTAATAAAACCATTTCAAGAGTACCAATCTATTTATACTATTTATAATCTAGTATAAACTGGAAGTTTTGGTTATATTATGTATGTATTTGTTGAAAAAGACTTAAAGGCTGTTCTTGGCATGATGTTTGAGAGAATCCATCAGCATTAGCATGTCACATCCAGAGAGGGGTGGTCAGGGTTCAGAGAAGTGGGGGAGAACTGATGGGAACGATGATACATCTTTCACTGCAGCTCTGTCAGTAGACAGATCAGTTCTTGTAGCAAATAATTGCTGAGCAGTGAATAAATGATACATCAGGGATATGTACCTCTTACCCATAGGTTGCTTGAAGTAAAACATCTGTACAAAAAGGTGGAAAACCAAATAAAAATGGCCAAGATGGTTCTGATGAATGAAATCGATAAACGAACAAATATCCTCCTTGAGCAACTGGAAGTAAGTAAGGCTAGTTTCATTTGATACCTTGGGAAATCAAACTAAATTAAATTTAATCCCAGTGCCAGTGGAAAGAATATAGACTGTGGGAGCTATTGTCCCATTTCTTGTATTTTCTAATATTTGGGTTTTTTTCTGCAGACTTTGATGTGGAATCAATGGTTGACAAAGATTCAGGGCAAAGTGGCAAAATGTTTCCTTACCATGAGTTAACCAGTTTCTAATGCATTTACAGAGAATATGTGTGCACTTTTTGAGTACTTAGAAAACAAACCAGCTTCTGATTTTAATGTTTAGTTTGTAGGAGCCCACTAGCATCACAATTAATCCCCTGTTTCAGAAATGATTCTTTGGTCTAATTTCTGTAACATAACTTTTGAGTTTTGACTCTTCAGTTTTTGGATGTCCAGTTGAAGAATATGAGATTTTATTTTGAAATGTGCTGAGGAGAAAAATTGCTGATCAGAATTTCCAGACAAGAAAGTGGCCCAGGTGCAAATTTGATCCAACATCTACAGCCTTCTTGGGAGTTGTGTTATTCTGTTAAACCAAGACCAGAATGATGCAGATTGTTTGCTCCTGGGGAAGTCATTGCTCTTCCTGAATTCAGACTCATCTCCTGAGTTGGATTTGCTTCCTTTCTGTGATTGGTGGTTTAAAGAGACTGTGAAGAACAGCATTGCTGCAAATACTGCATAATGTAGTGCCAATGATTGCATCTGTTATGTGTGTCTGAAGAATGACAGCCCTTTTCTACTGCTTCATGCTATTAACAGAAAATCACCAGTGAGAGGAAGCAGAGGCTGGAGCAGCAGCTGCAAGGTGTTGTGGTCTTAGGCAGACAGGTAGAACATGTCCAGAACTTCATCAGCTGGGCCGTGTGTAGTAAAAAAACCATCCCATTTCTCTTCAGTAAGGAACTGGTAAGAGCAATGCTTGTTGTGCAGTAATTGTGAGAACTGTTTTAAGGTTCTGATGTTGATCAAATAAAACATTTTTCACCATCTTAGAACTGTGACTAAAATCATTGTCCTTTAATGTGTCACCAGATTGTATTTCAGATCCAGCGCTTGCTGGAGACAAACTGCAACACAGACATGGGCCCTCCTCTGAAGATCAGGTTTGCTTGGGATCCCTCCTACTGGACTAAGCAACTCTCCAACATGGGTAAGAAAATTATAACAGGCAAATGCCCAGAGCTAGGCTAGACAGATGCAGACAGTACAGTACCTCCCCTAAAGGGCTCTCCTTTTTTGTTTTGACATCCGTTTGAAACCCTTGCTATGTTCTGAAGAAAAGCGAGTGTGGCTGAACTTTGCTGTTTTCCTCTCCATTTATATCCACTCACCAAAAGACCAGTGAGATGTCTGGTGCTTTTCACTCTCTTAGTGGCCAAATGAGCTGAGCACTGTTGAGACACTTGCAATTGATAGGCACAAAGATGGCTTTAAGACACTGACTGTACAATAATTACAGTGTTATCTATAAAACAGATGTCCATACTGTGACTTTGTTTCCCAGCAGCTGCAGGTTTCCCAACTGCAATGGGTTTTTACTGTAAATTCAGCTCAGTGGGCTGATCACTGCTCTAAAAGAGCAGTTCTCTTCCCATTTTAAGGTATGAAAACCTAAAAGGGGTAAAACACTATCAAAAGGGTTGCAGGGAGTAATCTCTTAATGAAAAGCATGGACAAGATCATTTCATAGGTCACTTCTATTTCCAGCTTTTACGAGTCTCACCTACACAGGATTAATCTCTTATTTTTGTCACTTGCCCCCTGGAAGTTGTCTTTTGTACCTGTGCTTATGGATGAGAAGATAAGCTCATACTTCTGTAAAAATGAAAGTATAAGCCATATCCATCAGTTAAGATAAAATAGGGTCAATTTTTCAAAGTGTTTGCTGGGTAATTCAACCGTGAGTTCCACTGACATCAGTGGGAGTTTGGTGTGAACTGAAATAACTAGATAAATATTGGAAAATTTGTCTGGAACAGATGTTGGCAGACTGTTTGGATACAATATTTGAATATCTTTTATATTTGAGATGTGCATGATGGCCATTTCCTTGTGTACAATTTTTATTGTATACATTTGTCAAGACTATAGGAGGGAGTAAATTTGCTGGTTTTTTTTCCAGGGGGTTTCACAATGGAAGGTGGACACATACCTCACCCAGATGTGCTACTCTGTGGAAATATTCAAGGGTTACAACCCCCTCTGTACCATGGGCACCACTCCCCAGCCTCCCAGCTGGAGAGCAGCCAGCCACACCAGTTCCCACCTGCGATCCAGTGTTCTGCACCGGTGTGCTGCTCCCACTGCCTCAGCGTTCCTCACCCAAACAAAGCCCAGCCTTCTTACCAAGACATGAGCCACCACAAGAGCTTCCACCAGCCTCCTGGGCTTCAGCAGCAGCACCTCCCTCTGCAGTACAGCCTGCAGCACCAGGACAGAGAGCCATGGGATGCCCCCCAGCCTCTGAAGCTCCTGCAGGCTGGGCTGGAGCAGCAGCCACGCTCGGAGCCAGAGAACGTGTCTGGGAGGGTGGCAAAGCCCTTCCCACCCCAGCAGCTGCAGCAGGCTTGTGCTGGTGTGTCCCACGAGGCTCAGCAGGTTCCCTCGAGCCACCCACAGGCTCCTCTGCAGACATCAGCTGTGGGAGTGCAGCTGGACCATATCCAGAAGATAAAATCCAACCACGTGCTGCAGCCACCCCCACAGCAACAGCAGCTGCCACTGGCGTCCCCCCCGGCAGGGCACGACGAGAGCACCCACAAGCAAGTCATCCAGCAGAGCCTGGACATCATGCACCACCAGTTGGAGCTGGAGGAGATGAAGAAGGATCTGGAGCTTCTCCTGCAGGCCCAGGGACAGTCCAGCTTGCAGCTGAACCAAGCCAAGCCACCTCAGCACGTTCAACAGACTATAGTCGGTCAGATCAACTACATAGTGAGGCAGCCAGCCCCAGCGCAGCAACAAGTCCAAGATGAAGCACAAGTATGTTCTCTCAAAGTAATTTCCTACTGCATTTAGTCAGTGTAAGTTCAGAAATTGGACACACCTTTGAGATTTCATGTGTTTCTCTGAACTTTGTTGGTACCTTGTCTATGTATGCAGCAGAGAGGCTTCATGCCTCATGTAGATTGGGCCAGAATTTTCTGTAAAGTGCTGCGTGACCACCCTGCATCCCAAAGATCTGAATCTCTCAATAGACAAGGTGAGCAGCAACGTGGGAGAATAAAAGCATCATCACTCCTCCTTTGTAAATAGGTGACTGGAGGACTGCAGTAGTTTCACTCTGCATTTCAACTCTTTTTTTTTACTGGAAACATTAAGCCCTGAGTCCTTAAAAAGCATTAGATTCTGAATTATTATTGAAGAGAATGAAGACAATTTCTTGGTCTGAGAGTTATTTCCCATTCTCTTGCTGCTGCATGATGTCATTTAAGATTATCATCATTATCCACACACGCTGTTGTGCTACAGTTTTGTCAGCAGGGCTCATCTCTTCCCTTTTCCTCTGTTAGTAAGGAGCCTGCTTTTGAAAGAGGGACAGTGCTTGGTGGTGAGCATCCAAACTACAAGGCAGATCAGCTGCAGAATAAAGTGGCTTGGAAATTAATTTAAAATGGTGGAAAGGTGGCTTGGACTTCCCATTGTGTTAATTCTGTGGAGCTGCCACCTTGAATAGTTGTCAAAGTAGATTACCTGCAAGGGCAGACTGGAGGCCTTTGGTGTAGCTGTACATTTCTGCAGCTTTGAGTGGTTTTTTTTTTAAGAATTCATTAATATTTGAGAGAAAACTCTGCTTAAGGTTGCTTTGAACATCTCTGTTTCAGAGGCTTTTTGGGCTTTTCATAATGTGTATGCTGTGAGTTGATGGTAATTAGTTACTGTTTTTCTTCCTGAGATGTTGAAAAGACAAATTCTCATTTGTGATTTGTAGGCCTGTGAGAGCTCCACAGAAGCTGATGCCCAGAAGCCTGTCATTCCTCTTGACAAAAGTGACAGTCCCTCCCTGTCACAACCACTAGATGAAGAAGCCAGTGGCAGGAGCCACTCCCCTGAAAGCACACTGCAGCAATCAACTTTCCATCCAGTGAGAAAGGTATAAAGAATTTCTTAAAAAAAAATTTAAAGGGAAAACATGATTTGATACTATTGAATGTGGCAATGGAGTTTGCAATCAGGTGGAAAAAATTAAAATGCAGTAAAAGTCAGCCAAATGGCCTGTAAGTTTTGGGAGACAGTCACAGCCCATACCTTGTGTGCATCTCCCAGTAAGGTGCCAGGATGAGCAGCTCTTCTAGAGGCTGATGGTGTTCAGGTCTGGCTGGCATGATTGTTAGACATGAACTGGCAAATAAATAGATGCTCTATTTCTTCACTGCTTAAATTCTGCCTAGCTTCGATGTCTGGGGATTTAATTACTAGGACTTGCTAACTACTGTACTAGAAGCAGTTAATTTGAAAAAAATAAGTAAAGCAGGAGTCAGAGGTGCTGATGAAATCAGGCCTGAGAAGAAGTCTTCAAAATAGTTGCCCCAGAAACAACACCATTAATTACTGCTGAAGGCAGGGTGCCTGAAATTGTTCTACTTCTCATTGTTCATGTATAAGCAGAAAAATCACAATTTCTGTATATCTAGAGTATTTTAATACACAATAGAGCCAGGCTTTGGTCTTCCCACCTACTGTGAGGCTCTGACCATGGAAGAAGCAGCATGAACACAGCCAGGAAGACCAATAGTTATCAGCAGACCCTTGCTGGCTCTAGATATCACCTGTGCTTTTGAAGCAGAGAATCTGCCTTTTACTTCTCTGTACAGTAAAACACTCCAAGCAACACATCACATCATTCTGGTTTTTCAAATCTGTTTGTTACTTCAGTGCATGACTCATTTTGTGTACCATGACTTTGATAGCTTTTTCCCTCGGAATTTGTTTGTCGAATATTGTGGAAGTACTTGTCTTTCCTTTCTGTCCTCAAAAAGCAAGTTATTTTTCCTTCTTTTGTATGTGACTTTGTTGATGCAACGTATTTATGATGCAATACCCATCCAGAGAATTGTTGGAGATCCCTTTGGGAGTTGCAGAGATATGGGCCTGGAAGCAGAGTGCAAATCAGATCTGAATGCCACGAAGAAATCTGTTTTATGGACCTGTAATGGAAGGTTATTCCTGACAGCTTAAGCAAGAAACATCAGAAAGAGGAAAGAAAATGGAAGCAGATGTGCAGCAGAGAGAGACTAGTGTAGTCTGGTGGGAAAAGCAGGAGTAATAAAGGAGAAAAGGCTGATTTGTTGCTGTAGAAGTTGAGAAGGTGGCAAAAGGAGGATGCTTCTAGGGAAAAGAAAAAAGGATTTTTTTCTCATGGTGCTGAGAAGTGTGTGCTCTTGTGCAGAAAGCACGGGGGTGTCTGGTTTTTTGAGGTGCCTGGTACCTCTTCAAGAAGGGAGAATGTTCAACAGCTAGAGAACCCCATCTGTGCTTGTCTTCATCTCTTCTAATGAGCTGTCTGGGATGAAGACATCTGGGTGGGGTGAAGATACTGACAGCTCTGGCAATGTGAATTAGAAAGGATGAAGGGAAAAAGCACAGCAAGTAAACCCTTGAAATATATTCTTCATGAATGCTCATTAAAGGTGTCTGAGTGCTTTTGCTTGACAATTGGATTAAATCTGAGTTTAAATGGAAGATTGGTTCCTGTTTAAGAACAAGGGAATGTGTCTGTTCATTCTATCTGGTTCACCTGATTAAATGTTTTCACACTCATCTCCAGACAAAAATTTCTGCGTAGGTGTTTGTCCTTGTGCTCTCACATGGACTATATTCAGAACATTTCATCTCTCTCAAGATTGTCTTAGAGGACATGGAGACAGTGAATGTGGACAAGTCTGAAACACCTGAAAAATATGGTGGAGAAAATGGCTGGATAAATCTGCTGCCTGAGGAAGAACTGTTCTGTCTTTTGGAGAAAAATTGCTGTTGGACTTCTTGGCCTTGTGTTGTATTTCTGCTGAACTCTGGCAGCCTTCAGCTAGGCACAGTATTCCTAGTGGAGTACATAATTCCCTGTCTGCTGAGATTCTTTCATTAAAGAGAAAGCAGTGTGCACCTGAATTAACTGTTTAGTGATGTGGTTGCCCAGATCTGTCCAAAAAGGTCAGAAATAAAAGCTTTCTTTAGCTCAGTGGTTTCCTTTATTTTGGAGTGGGGCAAGGCTTGGTTTTTCATGTAATTATTAAACCTCTCTGCATTAATTTTGAAATATGTTTATGGTATGAATTTGATATTATTGACTGATAACTAGATGAATTGTCTGCATACAGAATTATATTTATTTGTAAAACAGTACAGAGAAGATGCTCTTAATAGCTCATGATCGAAACAGTTTTGGGATAGTTTTCATTTGTTTTGCTCATTTTGGATCATGAATGGTGATATTTTGTCAGTCTTTCTGTCTTCCTGTATATTCCTCTAACTATTTTTCTGTGAATTAATTTTTTTGTTTGGAATAAATGTTTCTATGTTAGACCATTGATTGCTTGATATAAGTTAAGTGCTGCACTTTGCATAATTCTGGGCTTGATTAGCACCTTTTTAAGAATGCCACACTAGGAATGCAATCTTTCTGTTGATGTGGAAAATGGATATAGCTTTCTCTTCATAGTCCTCTGTCAGAATACTTCACTTGCATAGCCAGGACCTCTGGTTTGGATTGTGGAGTTGTTCTGTCTCCATGCCTGTCAAATACCCAGCCTTTCCAGTAAGAATGCCAGCAAGACAGAGAACAAATTTCTGAATAACTTTTGTGTTACCTGCACTGCATTTCTAGGGAATTGTGCCAAACTCTAGCAAACAGATTTTACACAAGCTGTGGAATTGCTAATTTGCAGTGTGAAGGAATGAGTACTCAGTTATAAAAGTTTTGTGGAAAGGGTTACCAACCTTCTGCAGCAATAAGATCTTGCTGCTTTTACATAGTAGGATATCAAGTTATTAATTTGTGCACAGGACTAGAGAGGTCACCTATTCTGGAATAAAGGTAGGAATAATAAGATATTTTGGGCCTAATTGTGTTTTCAGGAGAAATAACAGGAATACAGTCTCTGTTTTGTTTGCACGTGCCTAATTGTCGTTTCTGGCTGTGATGAGCAAGAGGTCTATAGGCTGCATCTAGCATTTGAAGAAATGTCATGATTACTGTACATCTAGAGCACAAATTTGTAATTTGAGCCTCAGGCACCACTGCAACAGCCATTGGTGTTGATGCAGGGCCAGCTGGACATCTCTCCTCCTCACACTCCATAAAGTGCACCCCCTTCTGTACTTTGGAGCAAGACCTTTACCTCTGTTAGTTCATCTGCTTAAAGTGAATCTCTGAATATGTTGTGCACTGCATTAGTAAGTTATCACTGAGCAGCTGCACCTGATCCTATATAAGTATAGTTATAAATATAGTCAACAGCAGATCTTTGGTGATGGGCATCAGAAATAGACAAATATAAACTGATGGTCCACTATCCCAGATTCTGAAAGCCAGCACTTCAAGGATTTTCTGACCTGAAGGTTGTACCCAGACAATTGTGGTTAGGGCTCTTTATAGACCCCTTGCCTGTGAATTTGTCTAATTTGCTATTTTGAGTCCATCTTAATACTAGTGCAGAATACTCCTCAGCATTCTACTCCAACGGAGTTTTGCATTGCATGGGAAGTTCCTCTGTCTGCTTGCCTTTAAGTCTCTTGGTCTCTTGCCTAATAGTTCAGATACCTTCTAATTCTTGTGTTAGGGAAAACAGTGAATAATCTCTCTGTATTCCCCATTCATAATATCTGTATTTTATAGGTGTACATTAAATTTATTCTTGAAAGTTTATTTTTGAAGCTTCAAAGAGACTGCTTGTCTCTCTAGAGTTGGATGAAAGCCATTCTGTACTTTGATCCTCCGTGTGTTTGACCATTTTCCCCATACTTTGTGGTTTTGATAAATAGTTTTTGAGGCAGGGTGACCAAGATTAGTAAAGAAAGTGTAAACACGTGGAAATGTTGTGTAGTGCGTTATAGTTGTTGTATTCTTTTTGATTCACAACAAGTTCCAGTGTCTTAGTTCAAGAGCTCTGTTTGTCTTAAGCACCATAAAGAACCTGAAATGGGGAAATCCCAGGGAATATTCCATGCTATCCAAGGTGCAGTCTTCAGAGCACTCTGAGAGGCTTCTCTTTTATTCCAAGTATATGCTGTGGTAGCGTTTAATGAAAGACTAATATGGTGACAGTTTGTGGTGGAACTTCTCTTTTTTTTCTTGAAAAACACATGAAATTTGTGTGAAGGGTGCTGGAGAACAGAGTATAGATTTTATTTGATGGTAGTATTGCACAGAGCATGTTGGGATTACTTAGTGACTGAAAGTAATAATAATTTAATATCCAACCCTAGAACTTAAAATCTGACCTTGGGACCAAAATGGATTTCTTGTTGCTATTTTTTCCTCTTGATTCCTATTAATTTTAGAGGAATTAGTGATGAAGGAAATAATAGCCTGGAGTTTGGGGTGCTATAAATTTCTCAAGTAACAGAGTATGTTTTTTACTTTACAGAACTGAACTGCTCACAGCACAAATGCCTTCATGCTTAATGCAATTAGGTACATTTCCCAGAATGTTAATTTTACAAAACCCTTTTCCTTTGACCTGAAAAAAGGAGCTAAATAAAACATGATGCTGCTTGCTCCATGCAATCTCTTCCTCCTTCCGCTTTAAGCCCGCTCGAGTTTATTCAGACAAATTGCTGAGGAAGATTTGGATTCTTTTTTTCTCGTGAAAGCGGAAAGGAAATCCTTCGGATTCTGTTCTGAAACTGGGAATGGGGGAAGCATGTGCAGCCCGTGTTATCAGTGCTGCTGTGTTAAGCAACTGGATTGGAGTAGTACATTTGTTTAACCTTCCAGCATAATGAGCTGCCAGGGGGATTGCTCCACTTAATAGCAGCCGTTCATTACTCTGCATCCATTTGCGGCACGGTGTTTCTCCCATAGCAAAGAGAATTGGCGGTTCCCAGTTTTAGCTTCCTTTATCAGTGACACTTAATGTCAACAGCCCTGAGGCTTTGCCAAAACAATCCTAACAAATCCTAATCCCACTGTTTCAAGGTAAGTATTTGCTTCTCAGAATTCTTCTGTATTGGTGCTGCATGTTTACACTGGACCTTTTTTGAATGCAACAGTGATCAAAGAAATATTTGAACTGAACTATATGTTTATTTTTTGTTCTCTGCAGGCACTTTGCATGTTCTTTCTTCTTACTTTTCACTACCATAGCTAAGAAAATTGTGGTAGGAGGCATTTTGAGGTGGTGATGCTGCTGCCATTATATTATAAGGATCATCAGACCAAAATTAATTATGAGACAATGAGAATTCCATTTATAGTGACACAGATGTAGTTCAATGTGCCAGACTGTACATTAAAATGTCAAAAAGTTCAAAATTAACCAACAGCTGAAGCCACCCTCTGCCCAAGAGCATAATTAATGCTTGTTGTTGTTCAAATGTTGCAATGTAAAAGGAATAGAGCCTTTATAAAACAGATAAATCCTTTAAAGGCGTCCCATTTGCAAAAACTAGCTGAACTGTCAAGGGAAAAGAGACATTTTTGCTAATGGCAAAAGAAATGATTATTTTAGGGAGTGAATTAATAGTCTATTAATGAGCCTTGTTCCCAGTGCATTGTTCACTTCACACTTGACAGCAGCTCCATGGATCAGGATATGGAATGTGTCTGTTCTTAACTGTGAGTTTTAATATTTTGCACTGAAAGATCATAATGTTGCTTCATCATTAAAATAACCACAAAATTAACTTTTGCCCCAAGGGAAAGACAGATGGCAGTTTGATGGCCTCATTATTCTTTTTAACAAGAGTAAGGTTTTTACATTGGCTTATATAATCTAAAAAGATCTCTGAAGAAACTGATGCTAGCTAGAAGAGTAAAAAGGACATAGCCACACCAACTGAGTTTCACCTTTCTGAAAATCATACATGTGTGTCTCCATATTTTTTTTTTTTCCTTCAGTAGGAGTCATCCCAGTGACTGCTCCCAGTAAGTAAACTTGTCTCACTGGAGCCAGGAGTAATCCTAAATTGCCTCGGGAGGGGGAACATTTCACCTGAGCTGCACACAGAGGGTCAGGTCTCACTACATGAGATGATGGCACGTGCTTGTAAACGAGTCAAGGAAGATGTGGGTAGTGATTGGAGGAACTGAATGGCCTGAAGGTCTCCAGTTAAACTGGGAGCAAATTTGGGTGGTGTGCCTGCCACGTGTGTGCCTCAGCATGGCCGTTCCCAATGGAGTACAGCTGTAGGGTACTTCTTATGGACTTAGGAATTTGTGGATGCTCCATGCTTTGAAGAACCTGACTAAATAAATATTTAGCTACCTCACAGGGGCTTAATTAATGCTCACAGTGGACTTTGAAATAGGGGAAAAAGGCAAGGGCTGATTACAGTTCATCTTCAGCTCAAGCATGAATTCTGCTTGTTTGTTTTAGTTTTTTGTAAGTGATACGGGAAAAATTCAAGTGTTAATTCTGTCATCTGAAAAAGGCTTGTGATAAAATGAGGGATGGAATGAAAAGGCAAACGTGTACTTGGAAGGTCCCATTTGTCACTGCTATTGCAGGAACCTGTTACCAGCAAATTGGGGTGGCAAATAAACACTTTTGATCTTTGTGGGCTTTAGGACATGTGGCCATGAAAAGTGGATTCTTTGCTGACCTGTGGAGATAACTTTGGTGTGAAACCTCAGCATTCTTAGGAATGCTCTATCAGACAGACTATATGGCAAGTTTGGGCTTCCACTGGTGCATTTCCTTATTGGCTGTGTTCTAGTTTTCAGCTCAAATGTGACGTGGGAAGAACATGTGTGACCAGTTCCAGCTGCTTCCAAAAAGTTATTACAGCTCAGACAGCTTAGATTCAGGGGTGTCCATTGGACTCAAGAGGGGGAGAATGACCAATTCCCCGGCTGCAGGAACCCAGTGCTCCCTGGGGTGCCTTCTACTTGGAGGGACAGTTTAGAGCAGGCTCACTGCAGCACTGTGTGGTGGAATGGCACAAACCTCCCCCGGCTCTGCAGAAGAGCTGACCTCTTTCTGTCTCCAATGCAGGTGTATTTTGACTCATCAGATTAAGTGGTCACTCTTCAGGCAAAGCTCCCGTTGTTGCATCTATTGCAAATTGACAAAGAGGAAATTAAATTGCATCTGTTAGGTGGAAATTAGTGTCTGTGGGCAGTGTTGTCTTGGCACAGAGTTGCTGTGCATTACAAGCAGAGGAATTCAAGCCTGGCAGGCAGTAGGATTTACACAGACACATCTGACAGCTCAGCCTGGGTTGCAGTCTTTACCACTGAGGGGTTAAGATGGACAAAAGTACCAAAATCCCAAACGGAGTATATGTTGAGAAAAATTCTAATTAAATTTAGGAAACTAGTCCTATCTCAGATTCACTTCTGAGTCACAAGCCTCTAGTGGAGAAATAGGTGCAACAATAAATTTAAACACTAATTCAGATGCAATGGACACATTTCTATTGTCTTGTTTTATATTAAAATGAGTGCTACCTACTGTATTGCAGTCAAACACAAAAGATAGAGTCAATCAGATATAAAGGGTGAAACACCAATGAACTATGATTCAATCAAGGGAAGGTTGTATAGTCAAGCAACACAGATCTGTACACTTCCTAAAATTGCTTCTGTTTTCTTCACATGGATGCTAGAAGAGTCTTGTTTCCAATACAGTCCCACATTCCAGGATGTGAGGCAGCTTAGGGAAGTCTCCAAATGAGAGGGTTTGCTTTGGTTTGTGTGACAGTGTCCCTGTGGGTTTGGTAGTGACAAATCATGAGAGTAAAAAATGGATATTGATGCTTTGGTAAATATTCCCTTTCTTTGGAAACTGGGCATGTTTCCTCATTAGTACATGTAGGATATTTCTGCATTTAATCTATGTTATTTAAAGGGGAAATGCTTTAGGTTTTAGTGGGACTGACTCACTAACTATCATAAAGTTTTCAGCATCATTAACAGGAAAAATAACTTCATGTACTTAAGTCAGAGTTAAATCTTATTTCTTCTGAATCTTCTTTCTGAATGAAGTGATCTGATGTTCTTTAAATAAAATGACAAAATTTCTGATTTGAATCTTATTTCTTCTGGGAAAATTTAATGGAAAATAATAGGGTATATGTCAAGGATTAATTTGGTACAGTGTTCTACACAGATTTCATTGTAGGAGTTAAAAATCAGAATCCCTTGAATTGATCTAGAGGAAGACATTTTTGGTAAGCACCAGAAGAGTAACCCAGTTGTCTCCTTTTCCAGTTTTCAGTTTTAATGGTGGAAAATCTAAAGCTTTTGGAAACAGCATAGGATTACAATAGATTCTTACAGCTCTTGTGACACAACTGTTTGATTATGTCAAGCTGAAACTGAGCATCTCATCTATCATAGAAAGAACAGTAGCATTTTGCTGCTGAAAAGCTTATTAGTATATTGGATTTTTTTTCTTCTTTTTGCTTTTCCCAGGGTTCAGCATCCCTAAGCTTTCCAAACAGTACAGAAATGGAATTATCTCCAACAAAGTTATCTAGCTCAGCCGACCCAGAGGTGAAAGGTGCAGCTCCTGTGACACCTGGCCTGTCCCCAAATGCCCTCTGTGAGTGTGATACTGCACCAGAGCCCCTGCCCAGCTACAGCCTGGCTCTGGGCAGGGCTCCCAGTGACCCGAGCCCTGGAGCTCCTGCTGGCCTTACACCAGGTGATGCACTCCAGGGAGGCACTAAATGCAAGGTAGGGATGGCTCACTTGTCTCTGCTGAGAGGGAATCCACTTCCAGTTATAGCGCGTTATTGCTGCCCAATCAGTCAAAATACTGTTTCAATTAAAGTTTTCCTTAGCTGGTATTTGAAGACTGATTACAAATTATATTCTTAACATGAAAAGAAGGAAAACTCATAATTGAATTTTGCATTTCTTTCTCCCCCCCACCCCTGCAGCTAGAAAATGAAGACTTCAGTGCTGTGGATTGTCTTCTAGAAAACAGCTTGGCTACTGCTGGGCAAGAGGTGGTTAATGAATTAACTCTTTCTATGCAAAAAGTGATGGAAGAACCTATTAATCTTTCAATCAAAAAGTCTCAGCATTGCACTTCTCCTTCTGAACTGCTCAGCAACACTTCTTTCCTGCCTGTGAATGCCAGAATGAGACAACCTAGAAGCAAAGAAGGTACCAGGCTTTTAATTATTTCCTTTAGGTTTTGTGTTTTATTTTTTTTCTTAGTGCTGTGCATTGCAAGCGTGGTAAAGCAGTATGCTTATTAATGTACTTACATGTAAATGTGCTTTTCCAGCAAGCTTCAAATGTTATCAGACTACTTAATCCAATGGAAAAGTGTGTTTGATCTCATTTGTGGAGGAAAAACATGGAAATGATATGCTTTGAATTTGTAACATCCCTCATCTGTGAACCAGAAAAGAGTGTGACTGTGTGAAGTACCTGGAGTATTAGTTCTCTTAGAAGCACTCCTGTTAATGAGACCTGCAGTTATGACTATTGAAGAGCTGGTGTGAAGAGTCCAAATTCAATTAAAAAAACCCACATTACTTCCAAAATGTAATGTGCCTTCTGCTAAGTCCTTCACATCAGTAGCATACCAAATTTTTGTTAACACATTGCACAGCATGTGCCTTTGCTTGGCTCTGTCTACTGTGGAACATTCCCTTCAGCCAAGGCCTATTTCTTCAGCCCTAATGGAGAATTAGACTTTACTTAACTCTTTTCATGGGCAAATTGCCAACATCGTTGTGCTGCACTCTAAAGCCTCATTCCTGCAAACTCTGAAAGTCAATGGGACTATTCATGCAAGCAAGGGATTGCAGGATCAAGCTGTTATCCCATGACTTATGCCAATATTTGGCTGCATTTCTCTCTAAAAGATGAATTAATATTTCTCTGTCTGTGCTGTATTTTTATTCAGAGAATTCTAATTAGTACAAAGGCGACCTAGCCCAGTGAGCCAAGGAAATGTATTTGTCTTCTCTTCGGTGTCCTGTGCCAAACCGTGGCAATTATGCCACAATCATTAGTGTGAGTTGTAAGAATCAGGAGCATCCCTAAAAAGCTGTGCCTCAGGCAGGCTGAAGTGTCTTGGGGAGGAGCAGCAATGTGGTATCTGGTGTGGCTTGTGTGACACCACACACAGAGGCAGCCCCAGCCTTCAGAATCTCGCTGTCAGTAGTGGATGCTACGTATTTGCAGGGTATAAAACCCTGCTGTGCAAGAGGGTGGAAAGCCTTGAGTGCTGAATTCAGTGCTGCTCCTTTTTCATGAGGAAGGATCAGGGGTGAGCAATTCCTGTCCTGTCAGTGTTTAGGGGCACGCAGTGAGGGGAAACCTGAGGAGATACAGTCACCAGTGCACCATAAAACATGAGTTCTGCTGCAAAGGCAATGTTAACTCTGCTGGTGGCTCTTGGTAGGACTTGCTGGCTTCAGCATTGCTGTGCTGCCAAGCCTCATTCCTTCTGGTGTATGTCTCTAGTGACTCATCCTTTTCTAATAGCAAATCTAAACATTTCAGCTTAATTTAAAACAAAATAATTCTTATCCCAGGCACACGGGATGTGGTAAAAATTGTACAAAGTGTGATCATTTTCCCTCTTACAGCCACTTTTCTTTCTTATGACTTGCATAAACACCCTTCCCTCCTCTTCTCTTTCCTAGACTAAACAAATCTGATGGTTTCAGTCTCCTCATGGGTCAGGGGTTTGATTTTTTTCAAAACCACCTCATTCCTCTGTGCTATTTTGGGTTCTCTGCAATTAAGGAGTGCTGCCCACAGCCAAATGCAGTGCTCAGCTGAGGCCTCTGGGATGCCATGCGGAATCAGGGTATCAGCTCCTTGTGTTTTACATTCCTCGCTGCTGGTAATACCCTGCAGGATGGCATTCCTCTCTTCTGCAGCAGCAGCATTAGGTGGTTGACTGTGTATAGAACGGCTCATTTTAACCCTTAGTTCCTTCCAAGAACATTTTCCTAGCCAGCAGTTTTCCTTTGGGATTACATTAATCTGACCCTTCATGAGCACAGTTATCTCAATTCAGTCCTACTGATTTAGGAGATTTTTTTCTCTGATGCACTATGTCTATTTTTAACTGAAAACATTCTCCATGGTGCAACCCCTCTAGTTTGGTGTTTCCCACGAATTTTACAGGCACTATTGTTTGATGGGCCCAGTGGCTGATGGAAATGTTGGTTCATGTAGGAAGCCAGCACCTCTGGAACATCCTCTGCTTTGACAGTGTGCAGCAAGAGCTGCTCCTTCAGCTCGGTGTGCAGTCTCCCTTTAATAACTCTGTCCATGACAGGGCTACCCACCCTTCACCTGAGCAACAGTCACAAGTGAATAATGCCTTAGGTGTGATGTGAATGCACCTTTCCTTGTTAGTCTGCATTTTATTGTTCCTTGTGGCTGGAAAAAACAGAGTGCCTTAGAGGCACATTGCTTTCAAGCCATGGCTGAGGTGCTGTTAACCTGAGCTAAATTTTTTTTTAAAAATCATCTTTTCCTGGCACTCTCTTATCTCGAGATGACCACGATATCGTGTTTGCTTCTTGTTTGTATTGGCTATGTCAAACTAATTCCTAATAAAAGAAGGTGAGATTATGAAAATTTTCAGTGGACTTGTATTTCTGAGGACATCCACTGAGACATTTGTCTCTATCCTATCCCACCTCCCCAGAACTGTGTTATTACTTGTGTTTAATGTCAGTCAAAACTACAGCAATATGCTGATACAGCTACATAAAGCTCCAGCTAAATGTTTAAATAGCAGATAGTTTTGAATTCATGTGTTTATATGTTCCAGACACTGGAGGAAAGAAAGGAATTATAGTGTAACTTTTGTCCCATGGTGGCAGATGGGAGAGACAATTTACTTCCTGTTTTCAAGTAACTGGAATTTTCCAGAAGCATCTTAACATGAAGCTGGAGACCACAAAGATATCCTGAGCTTTGGGGGTTCAGACCTCATTGGGTCTGTTTTTCTCAAGTGGAGGCTGTGTTTGAGGATTACTTATGTTGTTCCATGTATATGGATGTATGTGATATGGCTGTGTACATATATAATTCCCTGGGAAAGAAACCATTTCCACAAAATATTTCATATATGCTCCTCATATTTAGAACAGAAGCCATGGTTAAAAGTAAAAAAGAGAGACAAAGGCTCTGCACCAGAACAGAAAATAGCATGCACGTTTTCTATACGTATAGATGAAATTATTCCATATTTCACTTATGATATCATATTAAACACCAGTCAGAAGTACATGAATATTGAAGTACTTTCTACCCTAATCTGCCTGTGATATTATAAATATTTTATTCATTTTCTTATCTTCTGTTCCAGATTCCAATAACTGTGAAAAGGAACGTTTTGAAATGGATATGAAAAGCAATCAGAATGTCAGGTAGCAGAGTCTTTTTTTTACACAAAAGAACTGGCTGTGAAATTTTATGCATGTATTTAGAAAATTTGTCTTACTTAATGATGATGGAGAACTTAAAAAGAATTGTAGATTCCTTATAGGTATTAGTTCTGAAAGTTGTAAAGTGCTCTTCAACTTGAAAACAGCAATGGAAAAGAAGTGGTGAATTAATGCATTTCTGTGTAATTTTCCAGAATGAATAAATACTTGCAAACTTATCTCACTTGAACAATTATAAAGTGTTAAGCCCCAATGAAAGCTAAAACATATAATGGGAGCAGTATTAACATTACCTTAACAATTTTATAAAATTTGATTTTCAGCCACTGCTGTGATAATATGGTAAAGTTGATGATGTGCTGTGTTCCTGTTGAAGCCAGCACACTGAAAAATATAAAATATTACTTTAGTTGTGGAAATTAAGAATATACAGAGCAGGGCAAAGCTTTAGCACAGGAGTTAGTAATGTATTTACACATATGAATAATTTATAGCAATTGCATTCACATTTCTTAAAGAATTAGTTTGTGAAAAAATATCAAGATTTTCAGCGTTTGGCCATCACAATCACAAAGGATGCATCACAAACAATGGTGCATGAAGCTGAGTAGGGAGGAGAATTTTGTGGAATGTGTCCTTTTGACTCTAGAGCTGCCCCAAAGGAGCAGAAGATCCCCTATGTGCGGCTGGAACGTCTGAAGATATTGGCCTCGGAAGTGGGGGAGCTGCCGGTGTTTAAGCTCCAGCCACAGGACAACGAGCAGGAGGGCAATTTCCTCCTGGTAATTGAGTGTGGGACACGGTCCTCAAGCATGTCTATAAAGGTGAGTGGGATTTTCTTGAGGATTTACCTGCCTTTTATCCCACTGGTTTTTAGGCACAGCTTCTGGAATATTGTACAGTAAAAAGTCTGCTGATTTGTTTGACCCTCAGGTACTTCTGTGATGTGTTGTGGTAAAGACAATACAGCTTTGAGCTTGCTGTGGTGGTCCCTGCATCTTCCATTTCTGAGAAGTCTGCAGTGTTTTCATATACTAAGGAACAACGTGGGTTACCTGTCTGGTTACAAATACAGGATAAATAGCTTAAAACTGGCCTGAATATGTATTTGAGTGGTAGGAACTGATGCCAGAAATCAGTGTTAGTAGATTTTTTAAAAGCTTTGTATCCTATTGCTTCAGTGGAGTCTTGATTGTGAACTTCTTTCCACAGAAGGTAACAGGAATTTCTGGTGGGAAAAAGACCTATACTTTATGTTTTGGTTTTTTTGGGGGGATGGTGGGGGGCTTGAGCTGTTTACCATAAAATTTGCAAGTGAGATTGCAGAATATCCTATTTCTATCACCTGTGGTATAGAATCTGCACAACTCTCACAGTGCTACTACACTGTGCTACGTGGAGGAGATGACACGACCAAGGTGACCTGGCCAGCCAGTGGCAAATGCCAGGAGTGTGGGCCTCCTGAACCCCAGTAGAGTTCACTGCAGAGAAGCACTTGGAAACACTTGTTGCAAAATTGTTGGTAGTTTTGTCTTCCAAGTACAAGAAGTACTTGGTTATCTGCAGATAACCAATGATGCTTTATGCTGATGTGTGAAAATGATGATTGTGTGATCCCAGATTTTTCTTCCTTCAAGATAAATAAAGATAGTCCAGTGGAAGGACAGAAGTCCAAAGAGGAGAACTCAGAGGATGGGAGATTTCTCATCTCCCAGGCTGCAGGACAGACACAATCTCCATCTGTTGATCAGAAGCTCAGCAATGGCATCTCCAGCATGAAAAAATCCCCAGTTACTCAGGAAGTCAGTCCAATTGAAAATGAGGATTTCTGTGCTGTGTGTCTTAATGGAGGAGAACTGTTGTGCTGTGATCACTGCCCCAAGGTCTTCCATCTCTCCTGCCATGTTCCAGCCCTGCTCAGCTTTCCAGTGTGAGTATGGATGACATTTCACTACTGTGCTGTTCCTGCTCACTGCCTGGGGGCAGAAGATATGCTCAGGCACTGATATTTCAGGCTTATGCAAGGGCTGCATCTCTCACTTGCCTTTTTTGATACTTTTTCTGTCTTACATGCGAGGAATTAGATGAATTATGGAAAAGAACTGTTTCCTGTCACTGTGCCCTTTCTGCAGTTAACTGGCCAGTACAGCAAAGGAGGTGGCAGACCTGAACTTAAAAACTTTCATGTGACTCACTGGAGAAAAAACCCCCTAACTCTCATGTAGCATATGGAGTGTAGACACCAGCTCTTCTTGGCAGAAGAGAGACTAGCACAGGGAAAGGCAATCAGTGAGTTTTTATTCAGTTTGTTAGCAAATTTTATGGGAAATGTAGGATTATCAGGGCTTTTGTGGAAATATTTCAGTCATTGCTTTCCCTAAGATACATTCTCTTGCAACTTGTCGCAGATGGGTTGTATGCAATGAACAGAAATAGATACACGTCCACATACCACACTTAAAAGTGAGACTGAATAGTGTGCATTACTGTGGTATGCAATTCTAAATTTGTTATAAATCGTTATTAAGTGGAACCAAAGTCTACTTCATTTGAGCCAAGCTCAAATCATTGTCTCAGCTGAGAAAAATATGTTGTAAGGTATTAATTTTGAGATTCTGGTTTCTCCTTTCTGTTCAAAAACCAGGACTTTTCAGCTCTTGGCTTTTCATTCTTTTCTCTAGTAGTGGAGTTATTATTACCTTCTAGTTTCAAAGCAGTATGAAAACCAAGTTTTCCTGTTAGAATAAACTTTATAGGCAAAGTTAAACTCTAATGAAGTAAATTAATTCCTTTAACTAAAGTTTTATATTCATAATTCTTGAATATATCTTCCTCTGTAGCTATTCAGACCCTGACATTGTAGAAGTTGCATCACTGCCTTCACGAAATTCTTCAAGAGGTTTCTGAAAATGCATCTACTAGCATGGACACACATGCCCTTTTGGTTTGGGAACCTGTGTATTATCACACCTTTTCTGATAATGTTGATTTCTTAAATAAATACATTAATTATGTATCAATTGATAATAAATATCTCAGTTATCAAAAGGGTCTGGGTTTGTCTTATGAACCAGTTGCTGCCTGTTTTTCCTTAGTGGTTTTTTTTCAAAGCAGAACTTGACTCAGTGCAGATGCATACACTGCTGGTAGATTATTCCAAACACAGTTTTGTCGTTTTCTTTTCCTTTGTGACAAGAAAAGAGCCGTGAATAGAATCTGAAATGATTATAGTTCGAACTGGATTCAAATCCAATCAAGAATATCTAGTACAATGGGCTTCAGATAGCCTGCTATAATAATGCTAGTTAGAGATGAGGCTTTCCAAATAGCGATTTCTGAGCTTTGCTGTTTGACAATGTTGTGGAAAAAATTCCCCACAAGTTTTTTGCTTTCTTGTTTTGCAGGGGAGAATGGGTGTGCTCGCTTTGCCGTAACCCAGTGAAGCCAGAGGTGGACTATGACTGTGAAAACACTCGCTACAGCCACAGCTACAATGCACAATATGGCCTTGGTGACTGTGACCAGAAGGTGGGAATGATTATATATTGCACTATTTAGAACAGGCCATGTGATCTCAGCATGAGGCTTTGCTTTTTCATGACACACATGATGGTTTTCACTGGGCTGCTACTCAAATGTTACACACAGTAGTAAAAACAACAAAAGCATTGTTATTATTTGGTTATATATTGTTTTGTATATTATTTGGTCTTCTTTCTAGACATTGCTGTTCAATTTTGAAATGTTATAGGAAGATGAAGCAGGCAAATGTGGAATTTTTTTCTACTTTGAACAGGGAAGTCACACTCAAGAGCAGAGCTTCCATGAGCCAGTTTTGCCTGGTTTGGAACACTGAATCTTTTTCCTTTAAAACTTGGCACCTTCTCAGACATCTACTTGGGCCAGTTCAATGACATTTTTGTGATTAAGACACTTTTTGACTTTCAGTTGGACTGAAATCATCATACAGTCTTCTTCATATGTCCCATTACTTCCCTTGAAGATATTTAGACTCTTAACTCAGCCTAGAGGAAAGCTTATCACTTTACATATCTATTACTAGTTTTTCTACCAAATCTTCCATTAAATAATGGCCTTTTCTTAAAGTCCATAGTATTTGGAAGGCACAAATTCAAAATAGCTGTCGTGTGTATATTGGTGATAGGTGGACAGAGAGGAGGAATCCATACAACTGAGTGCAGATGCTGAGCTGGCCCTGGATTTGGTACTGGATTTGGTACAACTGGGCAAAAATTATTGGGATTTGGGTCTTGAATAGTGAAGTCCTATTTAGAAGATTGAGTTGATTAACAATTCCCTTGTTTGTGAGAAAATATGGCTTATAATGTTTATATAGTGCATTTTTTTTTCCCTAATGAATGAGCCAATCACTGGTATAAGTGTTTTACAAATAAATGATGATTAAAGGGAATAGTTTTCATACAGTACTACCAACTTACATCGGTTTACATGAGTGGATATGAGCAGTGGGAAACATTGGCCATTTAACTCTTTCCACATTGCTGCTATTCTCTCAGTTGAGAGCCAAGGAATAGATCTGGAGCACACAAAGTAAATAATGATAGTGATTAATTCCCAAGAATTTCCAGGAAAATATTTCTTTTCTTGCATTTCTTGACTATCCTTATTTTCCAAGGTATAACAATGCTGTGAGGCAAAACGTCCCCCGACTAGAGTGAAGTGTGCCATTTTGCATCAGAAATGCATTTGAGAATTCTCTTTTTGTTAGTATGGTTGATTAACTAAGGGCAAGAATGAAACTCCCTTGTTTTGAATTAAAATTTATTACAATTTTGGCTTCCACAGAAGTGTGAAAAGCTGGTGCTCTCCCTGTTCTGCAGCAGTATGAGCCTCCCATTCCATGAACCTGTCAGTCCCCTGGTAAGTACTGCACATACAGGGATCAAAGAGAATCCAGAGGACCTCACAAGTTTCTCCTTTGTCTTCTTGAAAGATATTCATGAGAGTTTTTTTTCTGAACAGTATTGCTTCCTAGAGAAGGGTGGGTGTTTTCCTCTTCCAAGTGCCTTGAAGGTGTCATGCCAGAGGCAGGGAAATATTTGGCCAGTGCTCAGGCCATGTCTGAGTGCCAATTTAAGAAGCTGGTAGAATGGCAAAGGTGTATGAGGGGTTCCAGTGATTAAAACAGTTGACTTGCCATGTACATGGAGAACCTTGTACTGTCGTAAGAGAGGTCTGCTCTAGAAGCAACCCTGAGCTCCCTCTTTTCTTGTGCTGTGCACAGAGGGTAAATGTGACTGTGTGCAGGGGAAGATGTAGTGATATCTGCTTCATCCATCTACTCCACAATTAATTAAGTTAATTTGCAATATTAACTGTCTGCTTTAAGAAAGATGGAGACTTACAGTATTGTAACAGTAGAGCACCATGTGCTAAAAGTTGAAGAGGGGAAAAATAAAGGTTTTATGTGAAGGAGTAGTTAAAATAATGATATAAAACCCGTTCCACCTAAAAAAGCTTGCAATGGGCTTTTGGAACAAATTACCTAACAAGTAGGTTTAGACCCAGAAAGATTTAAGGAGTGGGATATCCTGGTAGCTGATGCCCATTGAAAAAGGCTTTTGTTGGACTTTTAAAAGAGTGCACGGTATCCTATTTTGAGTCACTCTTGACAGACTACTTCTAACATTATCAGCTGAAAGTATCACAGCACATTCTTTTTGTAATTGCTTGGGGAAAATGTCAGCTAGTTATCATATTATTGTTGATAATAATATATAACATATATTATTGATCATGGTTAAATTTGGGTTATGGTTATCTGGGGATAAGCTTTACAAAGTGCAAGCAGCAGAGTAGTCACTGAAGTGTGCTATTTTTAGGATCAGTCTTGCAAACAAATATGTTTTAATAAAATCAAAAAGCACCCAGGAAGATGAAGTGCAAGTGTAGGCACTAAAGGATTATAGCTCTCTACCCTGATGTAAGGACTCCTCTGCAAGGACTTCTGTCCAAAATTGCATGGAAGTCACTGGAGAGGAAATGTTTTAATTAAAAATGTCACATACCTGCCTTTTATTCTTATTGCAGGCTCGGCATTATTATCAGATCATCAAAAGGCCAATGGATTTGTCCACCATACGAAGGAAGCTGCAAAAAAAGGACAAGTCCCACTACTCTGCACCTGAGGAACTTGTGACTGACGTGCGTCTCATGTTTTGGAACTGTGCAAAGTTCAATTATGTATGTTTCTAAAATGCGTGGGTGGGGGGAGACAAAGCAGGGGCTGGCTCTCTCAGTGGCTGTCACACTGGTGCAACTACTGGTTTCATGGAAGTCAGATGTAGGATTGGGATAAACAGAAGTATTAATCAGTTTTATTCTTTGGAGATTATGTCAGGTTTTTTTATTGACAGGAATGAAGTTTATATGAAGTTATATACATATTTGAGATACATATGGATCTAAAATTAAAGAGGGACATCTTCACAGACAACTCTATGGAATGTTGCTGTGTTTGCTGTGAGAAGCCAGTCACAGCCAGCAAAATACCTAGGGAAAAATAAAATGCATAGAAATTCCTAAGCAGTGATGACTGCTGTTCTTTCTAGTTCACTGCACATCTCTACTTCTTAGAGGTGCACAAATGTGTTCCTTAACAGCAGCACCTGGTTTTTACTTACACTGGGAATGCAGAGGGACTAATGGGCTGTAGAAAGTGTGCAGAGACTAATGGAGATGTAGCAGACAGAGCCAAGGAGAGATGTTGGTGTGGGGTAGTTATTTGGGTTTGATCCTAGGTGATTTCTGTGTGTGGTAGCACTGAATGGTTATTCATTCCCTTACAGCCGGATTCTGAGGTTGCTGAGGCTGGACGATGCCTGGATGAGTTCTTTGAGGACAAATTGAGAGAGATCTATCCAGACAGGCATTTTCCTTCAATGCAACAGGATGACTCTGATTCTGAAGATGTGGAGAGCCAGAACAGCCAAGTGCCATCCCAGGATTTCCAGTGGCCATCCTATGGGCAGGAGTGCGTGCAGCCCAAAAGGAAACGGCGCCACGCTGTAAGATTGCAAAAGCAAAAGCATTTGGTTGCTAAGTGGCCTCCCTGCTAACTCTGTTTACAGCTACTGATGGGAAGTTTTGGCAGGGCTGTCTGGGAAAACTGTCAAGCTTCTATCACGGATGTGTGATCAGTTCTGCAATGTTATGTCACGGTCCCTTGAGTGGAATAGTGTCAGATGTGTATAAATGTGCGAGCGGGAGCAAATGAAGCCTCTCAGGCTGCACAGTTATCTTCCTAGCAGAAAGCTCTGTCAAGGTTTGTAAAAAGATTAAGCCCTTTAGCTATTCATTGTGTGTTTCCTTTGTACACAGGAAAGCGAAAAAACTTAAAAGAGTGATGTTTCAGCCAGCTAACAGCCCTCCTCAGGTATGACCTCCTCAAGATACGAGATTTGAGGAATCCAGCAGCATGACTGGCAGAGTTAAGGTGTGTGGGAGGAAAGCAAAGTGCTCAGGCTGTTTATTGAAACTCTCCTATTCTGCTGACCATATGCCTTATTTCTAGATCTTGTGGATAGACAACAGATCCAAAATGTTTAAATCTGTCAATATCCCATCTGTTAAATCACGTATATGTTTTGCAGTGTTTACACTGAAGTACTCATGTCTTGGTCATAGATAATGATAAATAATAATAAAAATAACATACTAATAATACCTCATACTGCTGCACTATGTTTCATAATCTGTTCAATGTGACATCTCTATTTTATAGAGCACAGGTAACCATGTAATAATCTTGCAATCTCAGTGTGAATGTTTGCTATGCTTTGTGACAAATACAACGTGTAGCCATTAAAGCTGTAATCCTGTTGTCTTATTCAATGATTTTTCTGGGAGCTTGGCTGCTCCAAAGCCTGTGAGATAATGTGATTATCTGATTAGCTGTTTCTTTTGAAGCACAGCGTTTTCATTAAATCGGGAAAGAGCAAGTGCTAGTAGTGCTGATACAAGGGCTCTGTGAGAGCTGGTTCTCAGTGCATACTGGGTGCTCTGTTTGCAAGGCATCATTCTTCTGGAATCTAATTCATGTTTGGTAAAGCAATGTGGGATTTTGTAGCTCTCAAAGGCAGCATTTTTATACAACCCAAGGCAGTTGTTTTTCTAGAAAGTAGATATTGGAATTCAGCAAATTAACTGTGGAGTGAATTGCATGGTTCTAGAAGTGCCTATAAAATAATGTCATTTATTTCTGATTTTCTTTTTTGCTTATTACCTGTAGTTGTGATTACCAGCAGTACTAGAAGATTATGATAATGCTGTATATGTAGAAGCTCCAACAGGCAAAATTTTTTTTCTTTTTTTTTTGCTAAATTTCACAATGTATAGGCAGAACACAACCAAGAGCAGATTTAGAGTTCACTTGAACAAAGGTTGCATGTCACTGTAAAATCTGAAGGGTGGGATGGGTAACAGGACATCACACCTGAGCAAAGAGTGAAAGTTTGCAAGCTGCTTCCCACCCCAGGTGAAGGTGAGCCAGCTCAGCAGCAGGTGAGCCACGTCTCTGCATGGCCAGTGCTTTCCTCATGTGTGTGAGGGGCCTCTTCCCCCTCAGAGCTCTGCCCAGCAGAATAATCCGGGCTGGGCCTAGCTCTGAGACAGGAGGTTGTTGCAGACCTCAAACACAATTAAAATTCATTTTAATTAGGTTCCTGTAAATAAAGATGATATTTTCAGCATAGTTTATATGGGCTATTTTGTCTGGTAACCATGTATGTTATTTTAGATAACACTTTAAAGGTTTATATATGAAATAATAATAAGACATGAATATTATATTCTACAACGTGTGACTTACTGTTTGCCCTTAACTTGGCAGTGTGTTAATCTTTCCTTTTCTTTGGAGAAATGAAAATCTGGATATTAGAAACCAACGGGCAAACTGTGAGATGAAGGGACAGCCTTTACATTTTCTAAATGTGAATTCATATATGTTTGCTTTCTGTCAAATTCCTCAAAACAGTGAGAGTCTTGGCACAAGACAATGAGTGCAGATTTGTCACCAAATTAATCACCCTTATCTGTGCTACAGGTATCACTTTTTCTCAGTTCCTCCACCAAAGACCTATCTTGTACCATTGCTAATGCAGAAATGGTATGCTTTTTAGATTTCAGTGGTAGAAATGTGAGAGATTAGTGATGTCTTCCTCTTTTCCTGGAAGAGCAGTCAACAAGAGCCTCCTTCTGTTTCTTAAAGGCTGTAAGGTTATTAACTGTACCATTAGTTTTGGAGAACACCTGTTTAAATAAAATTTATCTAGGGTGTATTATGCTTTTATTAAAAATAGAAGTTTTTCAGCTTGTCATCGTAAATAAAACACCTTTCTGGGTTTGTTCTGGCAGGACTGAATGACCTGAGCAATCTTAAGGCTAACTTAGAATCTGATTAATACTCTGACTACTAACTATTGAAAAAAACCCCTCATAAACCTCATGTTATGTTGGTAAGCAGAACAAAAACTCAAGTCCTACATATGACTTCATATATTTTCAAACATGAATCCGTGGGTCAGCAAATTCACAATACAGTGCAGGTTATAAGAACAATATATTTTTCCTACATATAATGGGTTACATGTATAAAGGGAAAATCCTTTCTGTGTTTGAACAGTTGGAAAAGAGATTAGTTGCAGTTTCATAATAGGTCTATCAAAGAAGAAATGACAGCTGCAGATTTGGCTTTCATTTTCCCCCCAGACAATTTCCAAGACCTGCTTGTTCCAGTGTGGTGACAGGAGAGAGGCATCACAGTTAATACAAACAGGTGTTTAACCATACACATTAACCAATGACTGCATGTTTATATGTGTAATGTGCATTGCTGAACAATAAAACCTGTGAAATGTCTTTTTGCACATCAATCTGAAATTTTTGCTCTCAGTGCATCTGCTTTCAATTCATGTATGGATCGTATAATATAATTTAACAATCATTAGCTGTTATCATATCATTAGCTATTATCAGCTCATATCATTATGAGCAAGTTGCTGATAACTTCTGGTAGCAAAACAGAGCAGTTATGAAAGAAGCTATGCTAACACAGGAGGCAGCTTGCTGTTTGTGCTAATATTTTCAATAGCAAGTAGATATTTTGCCTTTTTGTTTTTCAGTTGCTCTAAGTTATTGAGAAACAAACATGACAAGAACGAGTAGCAAAAAATGTTTGTTGTTTAAATGTCTGTACACATAAAGTGCCAGGAAACATGCTACTTATTAGTGAGAGGAAAAACATATTGTAATGTATTAATCTGGAGGAATCAGAAGAGATATTCTAAAACTGAAAATGCCAAAAGTTGGAATAATTTACCAAAAAAAAAAAGAACAAAAATCCTCTATTGGCAAGAAGTCAAGCAGACACTGCAAGTGTATTTATATTATTGGTTCCTTTCTGTTTGGTTTATGGGAAAATAAAACTCTCAGCATCAACTTTCTGACCTGGGGACCTATTGGCTTGAGGGGTAAGGAATCCTTCTCTCAGGGTTACAGCTGTGCTGATCTTCAGACATCATTAGGAGGTAATTTATAGTTAGAGGCAACTTTTTTATTGTATAAATAGGAAAGTGTAGAAAATCTTCTGGGCACGCATTTCCTTCAAGTGTTAAGTACAGGCAATAAACTCTGTTATAGACAAAAAGCTAAATGTCAGCTGAGTTTTTCTCTGATTTTATTTAGCTATCAAATGAGATAATCTGGGGGAAATAAAGATAGGCAATAGTCATCAGCTGAGGAGGATGCACATCTTTTAAAGCTGTATTTGTAGACTAGGAGCAAGAAGTTTTTTCTTGAAATGCTACCCCACTGTCTATTCCTGTCTGTTAGTAAATGTTTGTGGAAGTACATTTTACTGTGTAGTTATGTGTGTTCTCAGGAGAGCATTTAGTAAACTGGTAGCATTTAGACTAAGGAGACTTTTGTAGAAGCTTCCATTAGGATATGTGAAAGTAGGAAGACAGTATTTTGGATGGCTTTTTTGGGAAAAGCGTTTGCTATGCTGGGAATGTTACTGTGCAATTTCACATCTCCAATGTTCAAATTTGTTGTCACATATCCAGGTCCAGTTGCTCCCTTTTCATTCCAAGTGTTTCAAAAGAGGTTCTTGAAAGATAATTTTCAGATGACTTTTTCCTGTTTAGGGTGGAATTTGTAACAGACTCCCTGTAAATTTTAAAATCAGAGCTAACTTTTGGATTGTACCTTTAAAGTGGTGGGATTTGTACATTACAGAATTAGCTCGTTGCCAAGTCTTGTGCTGACTGCTTGCACCAGGATGAGCATTTCTCCTGGCTGAAGGAACAAACATAGCACCCTAACAGGGCTTCAGATGTTGAACTCTGCTCACAGAAACTCACAGAACTTAATCTGGTTTTATACTGGGCCTAGAAAATGCCAGTGTTTAGAGATCATTAAAAGCATCAGAATTGTGATCTCTTTGGATAACGACACTAAAACAGATAGACTGTTGTGCCAGGATATTTTATGCAGTTATTCCTGGATTGTATGGTAATTTATAAGTTAGCGTTCATTCTGTAAATAATATTTTTCTATTTTTTCTATTTACTGCACTTTTAATGTTTCTTGCAACAGCATTAAAACGGGCCTAGATTTAGGTCAAGGAAATAGTTTATGCACATGTCTATACCACACTGTGTAGCCTGTGGTGCACAGTGCAACACTTCCGAATTTACAGCCCACTGGGCCAAGCTAAACAGTCCTTTCCTGTGACAGAACAGCAAATGGAAAACACCCTTAATTTCTAACACTGAAAGTATTAATAGAATAGGATGATCACTATAGAATAAGTGGACTGTGCAGTGTTGTGTATATCACAGAAATTAACCCAAAACTTTATAGGATATTTTATTCTATGGTATAAATAAAGGAACAACATAGAACTTAGATAAAGTGAAAATCAATTCAAAATTAATCTTTAAATCCTATCCAAACTCCATCCTGCATCTTGCACATAATTTTGAATACCTCAGGCATCTGCAGTGCAGTCTATTATTAACATATATAGGTGGGCTTTGGCTTATGAAAAATAACATTAAAGAATTCAGTGCTTTAAGCAAACACCGGACACCCCTCTGTTTCTTTTCCTCTGTAGCCTCTGAGGGCTTTAGAAACACTGGCTAACTGGCTTTCATCCATGTTTGCAATGTACTTATAAATATTTTCCACTTATAACTGTGGAAAACAGCATGACAAGCTAATGGAATGAGTGAGCAGCAGAGATGGAAATTGAATACAGCCCTCAGACCTGGTTGCAGGATTATCACGGAGCAGTGTTAAATGAAAGCATTGTGAGACATCTCAGGTTTGGGATACCAAAACCTTTCATTATGGAAGAGGGGATTTGGCTCTGACAGCATTCTGCAAATAATGTTTGAGCTTAGCACCTCCAGTCCTGGAGCAGTGTCAGGAATCACACAGAGCTTGTTTTACCTACAGGGCAGTTCTGTTCAGTGAGGGGGAATGGGGCAATGCTCAGTCCACTGCTGCAAACTCACGAGCATCTTACAGCTCCAGAGCAGCTGCAGTGGCCTGGGCAATGCAGATACTGCAGCTGTAACCTCTAGCTGAGCCAGGTGATCTCAGGGATGATACAAACAGCGTGGATTTTCTCCAGAGAATGAACCACATAAAGGCTCCCCAGAAGTAATATCCCATATCATTCAAGAAAGCAGGAAGTCTTAATCTTTATTTTTGATCTTTTAAATACTACAAAAATCTCTGTGCTCTTAATTGGAGTGAGCCTGCTGGACAAAGAGATCACGACAATGACCTTCTGAGGTGACAGTATCACTTCCTAACTCTTGCATCATGTTCAGAGCTCTTCGCATTGTGCTGTGCTGTGTTGCATCATGCCAGCCCGGTGCCATGGGGCTGGGAATCCCTGGGGGCAGGGAGAGACAGCCTGCTCTGGACACGTGCTGGAGAGGTGGGAACACCCTGGAGACATTCAGCCCCTCAGCTGGGAAAAGTGTTACTGTAGCACACCCTTCATCTGCTGTCTAGATGACTCATATAGTGAAAGGATATTAAATGGAATGGGAATATGCAATTTCTTCCTTTCACTGGTCCTAATTAGGGCACACTGTAAGTATATGAGTATATTTATGCAATGGAACTCAAGCTTTTACTCTGCTTGTGAGAAACCTGCAGAATTAGCCTGATTCTGTGTTTACTGGCTTTTACTGCTTCCAAATAGTGCACAATTTACAAATAAATTTACATTGGTTGCCTCACCTCTTCCCAGATATCAGTGCTATAATGCTTTTCTCATTTTGAGCCAAGATCTCCATTATTAATTCAGCAGTTTGTAATTAAATTATTAACTAATCAAATTTTTTCCTCCTGAGTACCTGTGCAAATGCATTGAAGACTGATTGATTTAACTGGGGTCACTCTGAGATAAATTGAGCCTCAACATGAAGTGTGAGAAACAAAGAGGAAGAGGCTCTCTGAGAAGGGAATAGGAGGATTTGTGACTTTTAGTCTTGTTGATGTTTTCTTATAGTTCCAGTGGGGAGAAAAAAAAATGGTTCTGGAGCTAGAGATCCAAAAATTACATGGAAATTTGTGTTACTACTTTGCCTGCCAAAGCTGAGATTCAGATTTTAAAATGTGTGTGACAGCATTAGCTGTTTCCCCCCCTTTTTTTTTTACACTGTCTCATCATATGGGAAGAAAATGAGAATTCTTTTAATGGAATTGAAGGTGAGTAAACACCAACGGTGATGCTGGGGATGGGGGGTGAGGGGTGGCACTGTGGTCTTTTTGCTGGTTTTGTCAGAGAACGTAAGTTCTGTGTGTAACTTTCCTCACTGATTTGAGCAAAAGTGTTTCTGCAGCTCTTACGAAAAGATGAAATTCTTACACAGATGTAAAGGGGTGAGAGATGGAGATGTTTTTTATTTTTCTCTCAGTTATATTTTGCAATTGAATGGGTATTTTCTCAGGTTCCTGGGAAGGATTTAGGTGCTGTTCACTGCCAGAGGTGATGGTATAGCCTGAATGGGTCGGTAAACTTTAATGATGCAGCAAAGCTCAGCTTTTCCTAATATTTCCTGTGCAACAACACAGCCTCTGGGAACAGGAGAGTCGCTGTCCGGGGTAAAGGAGGTTCGGTGCTGGGCTGGCTGCAGGGTATCAGCAGTGCTGGTACCTCCAAAGCAAGGCAGCTGGCTCCCTCTGCTGCTTTCAGCACGCTCTGAGTCGTTTTAAGCAAGGAGAATTTGCCTCCTCCAAGTCCTGCGGGTTCCAGTATCATTGCACCTTCTGGTTTTAATATGGTGTCCTTCCACGGGAGGTAGCTACGGGGCTGTGTGTTCTCCCTTAGCTTAAAATCTGTGCAAACCTTTACAAAGATTAATATATGTATTTATGAGTGAGAATCAAGCTGTAATGTGGCAGCTGAGTGTAAGCATTTTAGGTAAGACCTCCATAAAACCATAATTACACCCATCTGTTTCCCTTAAGTACCCGGTAGAAAACAGTTAGCACTTATATATCTCTTGATAGCTCTCTCTCAATCTGGCGTTATGGGGAAAGAGGGAAGTTAATTTCCCCCTTTATTTTCTTTCTAGGAAAAGGTAGTGCTTAAATTCAAATTGGTGAGAAAAACAAGCTGAAAGTGTTTGTCAAAGCAGGTTGATTTGTAGATGGAGAGTGTCAAAGCAACAGTTTTTGTTAAGTCTCTCTAACCCTTATGCACCAATTATGGAAAAGACAGAACAGGCACATTTCTAATGACGTTCTGGCCATATAAATAGATATTAACAATAAAAACTCCCTCATAGTATTTCTTAAAAATATGTGCGGTTTCATCAAAACTTTTGGATATGCAAAGTGCTTGGCAAATAGCTGTGAACAGAATTCTCATTGACAAGATGCACAAATGAGCCTTGCCCTTATGGCCTGGCTGTTCTGTGATTATTTGACAAGATTATCCTCACCTGGGGTAAATTGGTGAACACCTCAGTGGAAGAGGGGTGTGAGAGGCCAATTTCCACCGTGTCAGGGCTGAGAAACTGACTCTGAAACCTATACATTTTATATAGCATAAAAAGAGAAAATAATTGATTTGAGACATTATTGGGAAGGGGAAAAAAATGGACTACAAGAAGCTGTCTGCTTGTGGGATTTTACTACTTTTTGATAGCCATTCTGGGGACATTAGAGTTAGGATATTTGATACTGCACACTTTAACAACCACGTTCCCTAAAGGTAAGCTCCTCGTTTCTTCTGAAATGTCCTCGTGTACCATAGCACCTGGAAGTCGCTGTAGCCTCTCAATGACTTTTGAGCTCATTTGAAGGAACTCGAGACCTTCCACAGCCAAACCATCCTGGGACACTCCAGCTGGACGGGATGAGCATGGGGACTGGGCGGTGCTGTGGCTCCGCAGGGGATGATGTGACCCTGCAGCAGCTCCCCAGGGAGGGTCCCGCCAACCTGGCAATGCCCGGGCCAGGCTCTCCTCATCCCGGGCCAGGCTCTCCTCATCCCGGGCGTGTCTCGGGCCAGGCTCTCCTCATCCCGAGCGTGTCCCGGGCCAGGCTCTCCTCATCCCGGGCGTGTCCCGGGCCAGGCTCTCCTCATCCCGGCTGCCCCTCCTCCCCTCCCGGCCGGTCCCGCAGCACCAGTAGATGGAGCTCCAGGATGCCGATTGCTGAAGGGATGAAGGGATGACCGTGAAATCGGTGTGGAAGGGGCAGGCGACACCTCACCACTTTCCTGTGGCGCTGCCGTTCGCCCTTTGCTGCGCCGATAAACTTGAACTGAGAAAGGAATACGAGCGCTTCTCAGGATCTGAGAAGTCAGGTTGGCTAAAAAAAAAACAACTTTATTAAGCATTTTATAGAATGATAGATGATTTGGTTTGGGAGGGATCTTTAAGATCACCGAGTTTCCATCCCCCTACCAGGTGTAGGGACACTTTCCACCAGACCAGGCTGCTCAGGGCCCCATTCAACCTGGCCTTGAACATGAAAGGATGAGGCATCCACAGCTTCTCAGGCAACCTGTGCCAGGGCCTCACCACCCTCAGAGGTAAGAATTTCTTCCTGATATCCAATCTAAACCTACTCTCAGTTTAAAATCAATCCCCCTTGTCCTGCCACTACATGCTCACATAATCACTTCTTCTCTTGTAGCTCCCTTCAGGTATGAGTAGGCCACAGAGCAACCCTGGAGCTTTCTCTTCTCCAGGCTGAACAAACCCAACTCTTAGCCTTTCCTCATAGGAGAGGTGCTCCATCCCTCAGATAAATTTGGTGGCCTCCTCTGGACTGGCTCCGACAGCTCCATGTCCTTGCTGTGCTGGGGACTCCAGAGATGGGTGCAGCATTGCAGGGGGGTGTCACCAGAGCAGAGGGGCAGATCCCCCTCCCTCACCTGCTGCCCACATTTCTCTGGATGCTGCCCAGATTAGGGTTGGGTTTCTGGGCTCAGAGCTCACTCTGCTGGGTCACGTCTGGTCTTTCATCCACCATTTATTTCTGGGTGTCTCTGCCCAAACCATGCTTCCCAAATTTCACCTGCTGCCAGTGACACTGCAGCTCTTAATGCCAAATTATCACTGCCGGGGCAATTAAAGATACTGGCACTTATTAAGCCTATTCTGCATACTGTGTCTATAGAAGTAAAAGCTTCTGTGCATTCATATTTAGGCTCTTACCAGAATCACACTACTGTATGATAAAAACCATAATTTTCCATCTCAGGGAACCTGTTTCCTCAGGTGTTGCTGGGACAGGGTGGCTGGTGGCACTTTATCTTCTGTGTATTTCATGCCAGACCTATCCAGAACAGAAATAACTCTCTTTAGGCCTAATGGAGAGAAGCAAGTGTGCTTGCACATCGCAGGATAAATATTTAGATAAATAGCAAGGCTATCTAAAGCCTTATCTAAAGCTTTCCCATGGACTTTCTGTTAGTATACACTTATGCTGGATTCTGTTCAAAGTACAGCTAAGTAGCACAGAGCAGTCAGAGCTTTCTAAATTTCCCTTTCAGATAAAGAAGTTTAGATGTCACATGTCAAACGTAATCTGACCTCAGGGGTTTCAGCCTAGTCTTTAACAGGCATTTCTCACCCTTGAGAAAATGCCTGGCTTTTGAAACAATGCCTCCTTTCAAGAACTTTGGCTTAATATTGTGGCATGAAGGTCAAGATTGTCTTGTACCAACTGACAGGAGCACAGCAGCATTCACAGTGGTTCCTTTCTTCATATGTGGCTTTTACTTGTGCCTAACATTTTGAACTAGAAAATGAAGAGAATGAGCAAGTATCATTTTCTGTGTGAGGTTTTGATGTGTTTCGTCTTTTAGCCTCACTATTGTTGTCGTATTGTCGTAATACTGAATTCTTATTCTCCTAACTGATGCCCTTTATTTGACAGGACTGTTTACTTTTGTTGGTCTTAAGTTTCTGGCAAGGTACAAAGACAATTTCGACTTGAACCTTTCAGTGGAAGGACACAGAGACAAAGCAGTGTCTCTCCTCTGTGCAAGCTACCAATGGAACAAACAAAGAACAGACCTGTACAAGCCAGGTCAGCTCAACCCAGAGAAAATGAAGGTGAATTACAGCCCAGGCAGGCTGGGAGCAACCACCAGAAGGGCTGGAAAAGGTTATATCAGAATGGTTATATTCTCAGATCTGAACAGAGCTTGTAAAAGGAGCCTGCAGATTGTACATGTGCAATTGAGCCCCAGAGGCAGTTAGCCAGCAGACAGCTGGCTGGGCACAGTGGGGCAAGTTCCCCTGGGAACAGCCCTGCTTGGGTGAGATTACATGTCCTTGTCATCACCCACCCTGTATGAAGTCCTTCCACTCCTGCCCCAGGTGGCTGTCAGGTGGCTGTGTGAGCTGGCTCTTGGCCTGCTTTCCTGGGGTGGGACAACATGCCAGGAATAATGCACTTGTTTGGCAGCTGTGGATTGGAACATGAATCTGCAGTGTGGGGGTCTTAGAGGAGCCTGTGTTGCTCTTGATTCACAAGCCACAGTGGTCAAACAAGCAATTTTTTTTGATGTAGCTGGCATGTTATGTGTGACCTCTTCTACTGGAAGTGGCCTTTTCTCAGAGGTACCTGAGTCACTCACTGTCACCTCAGGCTACACTTGCTGTGATGTATTTTTTTTCCTCAGACTGAAACTGAAGTAATTTAGAAAGGATGCCTGGAAGGACAAGAGAGAGATGGCTTAAGTAGTAGGGCTCTCCCCAGCCTCTCAGGGATAGCAAACGCTGAGGAATTGAAGTATACTTATAACATTCCTTTTTTCTTTTTTTTTTTTTTAAGTTGTCTTTTTGCCTGAAAGGCATTGCTTTTTATTAACTAAGCCCTTGCTAAAGCTCTCTTAGCATTGGTACTTGTGGTCACAAGCCAGGAACAGAATTGGAGGTGCTGTGCCCGAGTCACTGTAAAATTGTAAATGGGGACTCCTCCCTGAAGCTTGCTCCATGCAAGGAAAAATTCAATACCCCTAAAGAAACAAAACCACATTTTTCCAAATTTTAGTGGGAATAGTGGGAATGCCATGAAATAATATGCAAAACAGGGAAAACACCATTTTCTCCCTAAATTACCACAGGAGCCATTTTCCAGGTTATTCCAGGGCTGACAAATACATCCCCATGTATTTATGGCTAGAAATTTCATAATATTTTTTCAGGAAAAAAATAGTGTCAACTATGCTGGCATACAAGGAATGCATAATAACTTACATGGAGAAATGGATACATCTGTTGCCTGAGTCCCTAAAAGCTCAGTTCCTAAATGGGTGAATATCTGACATCTAGCAGTAAATTATGGCAAGGTGGCCTATCTGTTTGAATTATAGTGGTTTCAAAGTCCTGGGTAATATGGTGATATCAAGAGTTTGGGAGAATGTCTTTAAGCCTGACTTTTTAAACTTCTCTTCTTTAGGACTAATTCTTTCTGAAGCAAACCTGGGGAGTCAGTAGTAGGTTTGGTAGGAGATGCCAAGCTCTTAAAAACACAGTGGAAGAGGTCACTGAGGTGAGCCAATTCCAGTCAGCATGAGCTGGAACTGAGTGCCCTGAGGTAACTGGGGGATATTGCAGCACCTTCAGATTCCTATTTCATAATGTATAATGAACAAAATAAAAACACTTTTAAAAAACAGAACCTTTAAATTTTTTCTTTCCTGTTTTTTTTTTAAACTGGAAAATCAAATCTATTTCAATCAGGTACTTCAGACATTAGCACCTATGAAAGAAAAATTATTTTTGGCATGGAAAGAATATTGGAAGATTTAGAAGAGAAAATGGATAGCTACACCATGAAGGTAGCTTCTAATGTGCTGATCCCCAGAGGTGTTGCCCCTTGGGCTGGGAGCTGACTGCAGGCACAAGCACTGATGTAATGTTTGCTGCCTCTCCAGTGGTGATTAACTTGGGGGAAATAAATGTAATTAGTTGAAGTACCTTATATGTCATGCTCCTAATGAATGTTATAATTTAAGAATAGTACTTAAATTTATTAGAAGCACCTCTTTAAGAGTATTGTTTTGTTGGGTTTTTTCCTAAAATAAATTTATCTGGGTCTTAATAATTCCAAAGCCAAGGATTAAGGTCTCTGTTGCAGGCAGCCCATGCAGTATCTCCTACTGTTCCACTTGTCCTGCAGAATTTTGTGAATAAACAGGACAAACAAATACATAGCACCAGGTATGGATTTACCTGCAGGATCTGTCCTGTGTGCAGGGACAGCCTTGTGCCTCCAGTCCTTGTGAACCATAGGTGGATTTCCTGGATGGTTCTGAGTTTATTTACATGTCAAAGGTGATTTATGGGTCATGGTGTTTGTTTTAAATGAGTTAAAAAGTAGAGAGTTAATTTATCTTGCAATTAATAAGTTGTAAATATCTAGATTTTTCTGGCTTACCAGAAGATGTTGGTATTTTCTCATATTTAACAGTCTGTCTGTTTTCATTATGAATTGAATTTGCAATAAAGTAAAGGGTTTAATTTTGATAAAATTATTATTGGGTAATGTGCATTGCTAACTTTCTCTGTTTGCCCATAATAGTCTGGTTTCAACTCATATAAGAGTTACTTAAGTGAAGTACAGCATGTTGGCAATATGAAATGACACCTTCTTAAATCAAGACATAAATAAGTCCTTTAACTTAACTGCTACTTTTCCCTCTCTTTCCCAATAGTGTAGCTATGTCCTGATTATATGGCAGTACAAACATTCAGATTCCTTGATCAAATCTTCTCCATAATTTTGCAGACCTTGGTCCTATAAGGCCCTTGCATTCTTCACATAGAAGCTTTGTTTTGTTTTGTGTTATTCATTTAAAGATGGTTTCCAGTCAGTTTATTTTGATTTTCTGAAACCAGTAAAAAATGTCCATGTCAGGGCTAAAGCACAAAGGTTAGCTGCTGAGTCTGGCTCTGTAGCTGTTCTGGGGTTAAGATATATACTTAGTGTTCCAGATCTCTGATATTATTCATAATTCTTGATAAAAAAAGAGTCAGTTAATGAAAAGCAAAAATTTTTGAATTATATACCATTATGTCATGCAAAAGACTTGCAGTGAGAAGGTAGGATTGTATCTGAGTGTTTTTCAGCATTGAAAATGTGGCAGATGCATTGTTCCTCAAAAGTAATATGCTCTTCCTGAAATGCATTATTTACCAGAAACACAGGAGTTTGGGGATTTGGGTTGGTATGGTGGTGATTTTAATTCACCATCTGTCTCCCTAGACCCTAATAGCCTTTCATTTATTTCATATTCACTAGGGCATAGAAAATGCTCAGGGTGTTTAAAATATTATGTGGTTTAAAAAGAACTAGATAAAAGAAATTATAACTATTAACTATAGGGGGAATTACAGTGAAAAGTTTTTGAGTGCTTTCCAGGAGGATGCACAAGCTCAGAGTTGCCTGATCTATTTCCACTTATGTCCTTTCAGTCTCTTTTTCTGAGCCATTTGGGAAGCTTCCTTATCTGCACATTGCTCTGTAAGGGGTAGGTGTGCCATCTGCATATTATTGTAAATTAGAGGATCCATCCATCTACTATCTTAGATGAGCATGGCTTTCCTGCAGGACTTTGTTAAATTGTGTAAATTTAATTTTCATATCCCTTCTGGAATATTGAACAAAACTAATTTTATGACTGTAGGGTTTGAAAGCAGAAGGGGCAGTAAGTTAATATAATTAATCATTGTGTCATTGCTGCAGAATAATGGACTAATTCTCTTCCTAATTTCCAGTTACTTATCATTTGAAATCTCACAGGGAAAACAGCACTGTGTAGAAAGAACAAGGAACAACCAATTAAAGTAAGTGTTTTGTTTCATCATCTTAAGCAACTGTAACAGAACTGAAGAAACTCTGGTTGTGATTTATTAGTTACATTTTTGAGGTTTTTATATACAGTTAGATATTTGCCTGAACTGCTTCATATGGAAAAAGTAATGAGTTTCCCCATATTGACATATTTCTCTGCATCAATTTTGCATTTTTAAAAACAGTCAAGTACACAGAATAATTAGCTTGAGTTAAAATGAGCAAAACAAGCCATCTAAAACTCTTTGTTAAAATTTTTAGATATTTTTTATGCCAACTCTGAAAAATTAAACTCCCCTGCAATTATAAAAAAATCAACAGTGATCTGCCAGCAGGTCCTAATTTGGGTCTCTTAAATGAAATACTTCTGTTTTACTCACAGGACTGTTTTGAATATTTATTTGACAGCTGATAATTTTAAAAGTACCTACTACCTGTCACTCATTTTGGTGTGGGACTGTGGGATCTACTAAATCTTTGCAGGTTCAGGTTTAGACTGGCACAACAAAGATGATCAGTATCTCTGATATCCCTCACAGGGTTTGGAATCTGGATGATTTTGGAGAGAATACTAAGAAGGTGAAGGAGAACAAATAGGAATGAAGCACTGGGAAATACTGGATCAGAGATAGAGTGAAGGGAGGAGCTGGGGAGAAAAAGCATCCCAGAAATGACTGTGTGGAGCCCATAAAGATGCAGCTGAGTGCCAGATGAGGTGATGGAAGGGCAGAGTGGGAATGGAGGAGGGAATAGGAAGTTTTGGCATGTGTGAGAGAAGGCTCTGTGGGATGGGTAGGACAGGACGTGAATGGAAGAGGAAGATATTTTGATAGCTTCTGTTGCTGTGTAGTGTTCAGCATCATTTCTGGCAGCAAGCTGGAAAGCATTTAAAGGCTGAGCTTTCAACTAAAAATTCTCATTAAGTAGAGGCCCAGTAACCCTGTCTACAAGGTTAAAGCAAAAACACCAAACAAGGCAGCATTTCCTCCACTGTTTTTTATGTAAGTACAACTAATTGAACTGAACTTGGAGGAAATACTAACTTGAACTTTATTTTCTTTCCTTGAACAGGAACTCAGCATGAGCTCTTTGTTAGTTTGAAGTTTTACTAATTTGGAACAACTTTAGTCACTGTTGAACCCAAATGAGAACCAAACTGAATAACTAACATATTTAACTGTCTGAGTAGATGTAAAAATTCAGGATCAGTTTGTGGCAATACTGTTTTCTGCATTTTTTTTTTGATCCCACTTTTCATTTATCCTGCCCAGATTTCTTCCAGGCTCTTGCTTTGAATCAGGTGTTGCTGTAGACTGTAGAAGACCTTCTGGTGGGATGAGTTGGAGAGAACTTATGTTGGGGTTTAGACTGTGTGAATAGCATTGCTCAGAGTCCTCTTTGTTTTGATATTGCTCGATTGCTACTTCCATCCTCACAAAGAGCTTCAGGAAGGGTGCAGAGGAATGACCTACCTGCCTGGCAGACACTAGGGAGAATATCTCTCCATGTTGTGCTGTGCTGCAAAGTCAGCTGTCCTCACTGCCCGATTGTCAGATGTGCACTGCTGCAACAAGGCACTTGGAAGAAACAGGTATTGTGTGGGTTTTCATCTAGAGCTGACATCAGGTGTTTCAAGAAAAAAGCTGGGAGATTCATCTAGAAATTGCCATGCAAGAGTCCATGCCAGTTATGTTGTTAGCAAACTTAAATGCTGCACAAGCAAGCTTTTGGAGTTTGATTTTTGCTTTCCTCTGTCTGGGGAACACGGTGTCAAGCGTCCATTTTTTATTTTAAGCATAGTCACAAAGACTTGATTGTTCTTTGATCCTAGTGCTATGCTGAAGGTAGTTCAAAGTTATAAGGAGTTATGTATGCTGTGTCTTAATGAAATGCTTGTCTGAAATTGAACTGATAGCCTGCTGTGAAAAAATCAATTTGCCATCAGCAACTGAATGTACTTGATGCTCAATTTAGTTCACCCAACTATTTCACGTTTGTTCCCTGTAGTAAAACAAAAGGGTCCTGAGAATTAATTACAGTGTTAGCATCTGCTCATGGCAGCTTTGCTGATACACTTGGTGGAATAAGATACTTAAGGCAGGAGGGAGATGGAGTGTAAAGTTTTTCCCACTGCCATTTCTTATGCAAATATCTTTTAAAGGATAGGCTCCTCTGGTGTTTCCTGTACTTTTTCTTTTGGCATTAGAGGACTCAGTTGTGTTTAAAACTAGCAAATGCTAATTGCTTCCAGATAATTTGTGTTATGTCACTTTTTTGTAGTTCATATTTCCATAACTATTGCTGGCTGCTCAGTGGAGTACTGTTTATTTGAATGTTGGGAATAACATTTCTTAGTTTAAAGTAAATCCCAAACATTTTGGGAGATCAGTAGATGAATGAGAAGTTGCTGAAGTTGCAGGTTCCTGAGATTCCCAATGTTGAATCTCTTGTTAGTAATAACAATCTCAACCTGCTGTGCCAAGCACACTGTGGAGCAGCCTTGAATGCTGGACAATAATACTTTTGTCTTGTGCAAAGTCTTCTTTAACATTTCCACCTCTTTTAACATTTAAAGTTGTCAGTGTGGTCACATGCCAACCTAAACTGAGGTTTTATTGTGCTGAACATAGAAACTGAGCTGCAACACAAAAGCACACACAATATCAGTAGCTTTAGGATTTTAATATTTGATAATTTTGTATTTTAATTCATATTCAAATAAATAAATCTTGGTCACTTGGTCTAGGAGATTTTTTTTTTTTTTTTGCTGAACCACCACAAGGTATAAATTATCTTTCTTGGAATGTCTGAGAAAACATGATCTCTCAAATCCAAGAGATTTTCATTATTTGTAAGTTGTCTGTAAGTTCTGTCATGTTGGATTTGAAATATGTTCATCCACATCACTGTATTTTAGGGAGGGTCATCTTAGATTTCCGTGAGAGGGTGCTTGAAATTTAATCTTGTCTTGTATGATTGTGATGCCTGTAATGGTGGTAGAGTTGTCCTGTGTGTATTGGAGAATGATTTCACTTAATGTAATTATAATAAACCGCCCAAATTTGGTGAAGTAAAACCACGTTCATTTCAATTGTCTGTCCATTAGGTTGCCATGTACCAAATGCTTTTAACTTCTTAACTCATAAGAAGATTGTTGAAGCAGTGCCTGACGCTGGTCAGGTGCTGTGGTAATTAATACTGAAACAAAAAAGAAAAATACATAAATTAATTATTTAATAAATGAATACTCTTATAAAACTGCAGTAATATAGTGTGACATTTGATATGCACACCTGCATATCTTGTTTCTTCTATAGTCTAAAATTTTAAATGCGGGTTCAAAGAGTTTTTCTTTGTTCCCCATTGGCTCAGCAATGGAAGAACACTTCTGTATTTTGCAGATATGCTTTATTAGAACATCACATGGCATGAAATTTAAACTCTCTGCATGTGGAACAGGTTTTGAAAGAACGTTTGCTGCTTCTTCAGAGTAAACACATCCTCTAAATAATTATTTTTGTATCTATTTAGCAAGGCCATCCTAATCAGGAAAAAAGTAATGTTTCTTTATAAAAATAAGGCTGTTTTTTATTAAAGTGCTGCTGAGGATGTTTGTGATCTCTTTAGACATGAGCAGATACTCAGGTGAATTGAAAACTAATGGTTTTTATGATTCTTGAGTATAGTTCTTATCAAGGAATATGCTTCATGTATTGTTTGGCAATATTGAGGGGACAGAAAAGAAAAAACCTGTTCTATCATTTTATAATTTTTATAGTATATGGTAATTGTTACCTTGAAAATACATTATACGTATTTACATAAGCTGTAAGACTTCCAAAGCAATTTTTTCTGTTAGCTTTGGTCTACAAGGTGTGCAGAATCTTCTGATCTCCATTCCTTGCATGAGAAATAATTGTCAAAAAGAAGTGGTTTTCTTTTGAATACTTCAGCAAAACAGAAATGGGAATTTGTATGTGCTTTCAATTTGCTAGGAAGGGAAACAATTAATTTTTTTCTCTTTTTTTGGTGTGGGAAAAGTATTCCTGATAGCCTAATATTTAATACAGTTGGGAGGAAAAACTGTAGGTTTTGTACACCACTTAATTTCTCTAGACATTGAAATGTCTTCACCTGGAGAAGCAGCCTATTTTGTGTCTAGCATTTTTCATTAGAGGTACTAATTAGCAATAGATAACAAATGATGCTGTTATGCATTAATACTCAGAAGTGCATGCAGGATGGATGGATCCACATTGGACCCATCATTGAAATTGGGGACAGCTGCTCTCAGAGCTCTGGGCAAGATACCAAATGCAGAAATGATATTGAAACAGCATGTATAGATTATTTAATATAGTTTTAAATAAATGTTTTGTGGATTTTTTTGAAGTAAGCATCCTTTGTGTGGTTGCCTGCACTGCTTGGAATTGGACTTCATCATTCAGATTGTGCCAGGTAGAAGCTCCAGTGGAGGGGTGAGGGGACTATTGTCTTTACCCTGCTTGGTGTCAGTAAAATATAGAATATTTTGTTACACTCCTATTTAACATAGATCAGTTTTCAAGCCAGATAATTGCCCTGATTAATTCTTCACATTTTTTTATCTCTGTGGCAAAAAGACCTTTCCTTCAGCTTTAAAGGGTCTTCATTACTTACCTTTCCTTGATTTGTGGTAGCTACATGCATCACATTGCAACCCTCACCTTCATTTATGGTAGCAGAAGGGTTTCAAGTCCACCTAAAAATACTTCAGGAGTTGAACTCATGTGTGTAGCTAAGAAAAATAGATTCAATAAGGTCCTTCTTTCAAATAACCCCCTCTCTGTTGACCATGGTAGGAGATATGGGGCACATGCACACATAACAAAACTCTCCTTTCTTCTGTTTCCATTTTAGTCCAGCTCATACATTTGCCAGATATCGATTTTCCCCCTAAATTTTCCTAAAATAATAAATTATAAAATCAAGCTAAAGTTATTATTTATGAGGTTACAGCATAGCTGCTAATTTTTTTGTGCACCTGTACCTACCAGAAAACCAACCAAATGGACTTTTTGTTTGTGGGATGTTTTTATTTTGGTGTTTCCTTGTTTGTTGGCTGCTTTGCACTGAAACAATGTTTTCCTCTGCTTCCTTACCCAAGGCAGAAAAGTCTTGATTTGAACTTGTCTAATTTCTCATGCTCTTAGCGTGTAGGTATAGAAAGGTTACAGGGTTGGATTTTTTAGGTGACTTCTCTTTTCATGTAGTATCTGCAAACCAGAAATTTATAGGGAAGGTAGGGAATTATATCAGAACAAGTCTTTAATCAGCCATCACAACAGGTGCATATATTTTATTGGAGGTTATTCCATTGCCACAGCCCAATGCTTACTAAGATAAATATTTATGTAAGAGGGTGGTTTTTACCTGCATATCTTATTTCACTTATATTAGTTTTTTAACTATGGAAACCACTCCAAATTCTTTGTACAGCAGTCTGTGCAAAAATTCTGCAATAGGTTGTGTAGTAACTGAAAAATTTTTACGGACCTTCCAGCTGAAGAAGTTTGGAACGAGTGCATTAAATTTGATGGTAGGCAAATTTTAAGGAGGTATATGGATAGTTGTATTGGATGGGAAAAGTAAAGTAACAGTAAGAATTAACTTTTTACTCTTGACATTTCCCTTCAGTAAATAACTATCTTACAACATTGCACGTGATTCACATGCCCCTGTTTGTATTCTTAAATTTTGATGGATTTCTGCACTTTATGACTGTTCAAACTGCATGTTGATGGCAGTGAAAATGAATGATGTCTAATTTAGTACCACTGACTTTTCATTTTAAGGAATATCTTACATAAAATGCACCAATGTGGTATATTCTGAAAGATCCTAGGAACAGTTTTCTGTACCCTTTTCCCCCTTTCCAATCTTTGAGATTATAGATGTTATTTTGAGATTTTTGCATAAAGTAGATAGCTGAACATGTGTTTGTGTGCACTCAACCATGTGTGTTCCTGGGAACTATTTATTTAATGTAAAAGAGAAATTGGTACCTTCCCAGTTCATGATAACAAAGTATGGAATTAAGGAATACATACATTTGATTGTGGCAGAAAACCAAACATAAAAGAACAGCACTGAAAACAAGACAGCAGGGTTAACAAAACTTCTAGGGAGAAAGGCATGTTTGGTTGCTTACCTTTTCCTTCTACTTAATATAATTAACTCATTTGTGACTTTACATTAAAATCTGCCTTACTGTTATGTAGAAAAATAATTTTTAATTAGTGCTACTTTTAGTGCATTTTCAGAGACCCACTGAAATCTGTAATTACTTGCGATTTTATAATTCATTTTAAGTACATAATGACATAGCTGTTTACCTGTGTAATCTGTGTACTGGTATGTAACTTCATGCAGCACAAAATGCTTTTACTTTGGCAGGCCTGTGTTTAGCTGATGGTTGATTTAATTTTTTAATGATAAATCTTAGCTTTTAAAATTGAGATTTTTTGTGTGCAAGTATTGAATGACTGAACTGTTTTGATTGATATCAGAGAGGTTTAAGGCTGGCTTTACATGTTTAAGCTAGCTTTATACATGTTATAGGGTTTTCATTATGAAAGCTTTAATACTGAGAATACCAAGTATCAGTACACAGAATACCAAGAGATTTTTCTGCAATCGTGTCTAAAGCACTTTCTCTTTTATATTTACTGTGGGAAATGTGTTGAACTGGATGCCATGACTTGCAAATTGATCCCCATCTCAATGGTAAAATCAGTAAACGTTTGATCTGAAAGGAAGAAATATTGATGATCCCTGGATATAAATTCTAACAAGTCTTGGTACAGTGACCTCCACTTCTCATCTGAACTCATAGCACCTTCTGTGAAGGCTAGCTTGATCCTCTCTAGGCTATTAACAAAGAAAATGTAGAATAAAGATGCCACCTTGTGGGTGAACTAAATGATGCAGTAGATGGTTCAAAATGCTTAACAAATAGATTCTATGCATTTGTGACTGGCTGCTGGAAATTGAGTTTATTTTTTCTTAAACATTTAGATTTATTTTTGGAGTTCACACTCGTGAATTTTTTATGAAGTATCTAAGTAACAGCAGTTGGACCATCCTGGAATAGGTGTTCAATGACTGTTAAAAATCATGCTTGTAACCACCACATCATTTTGGCATCAAATTCAATGCATTGCTCCTAATGTATTAAAGCCCAATTTTAATGCTGTCATCCTAATCCGACTGAGTGACAAAAAAAAACCAAACAAACAAAAAAGGAAGATTTTACAGATATTCCTTGTATGAAAACAAAATGGTGGTGCATTCAGGTTCCTGTGCTGGAATTCTCAACACATGCCAAGATGAACACATTACATGTATTAATTTGTCATTCTTAACTGCATGCCATGGGATTTCTTGCAGCATTTAATGAAATACCAGGTGTCATGGTTTTGAATCACCTTTGCCTCAGACAAGTTTGTATCAGATGCTCTGGATTTTAGAACTTTATTTCAGTGGTTTTTGAGTCATTCAGTGGTAATGGCCTCTCACAGCTGCTCTATATGGAGAACACAATTGAGAGAAATGGTACCAATACCTCTGTCCTTATAGAGATTTTCAGAGATTCATTAATTTTGGGCTTTGCTTTGGAAAATCCATGTTTGCTGTGCACCTCAGATTTCTTACATAAGAATCTTATAAGCTCTTCAGGGTCACTTAAGCTTGTTTGTAGCATTGTGAATCTTTGATGAGACACTGGTGTAAGGAACACTTTCTGCTTATTTAAGTTACTATGAGCAACATAGTATTCCTTTGGCTTTGGATTTATTTCTTCCTGGTTTGTCTGCAGGTTTCAGGAGGATTGTTAATGTAACTGATGTAAATACCTTGGTAGGATTCTTCTTTTCCATGAAATTTGGTTCAGATTAGGCAAAGGCAGCTCCTGTCCTCTCCCTTTTTCATGGACAATTGGATTAATGCAGGTGGGGGCTCTGCTGTGCAGCTGAGCAAGTAATCACTGACAATTAATTTCTCCACATCTGGCATCTCAGATAATCTTATAAAGGCATGGTTTTACTACTAGCCAAGAGATGGAGATAGACCTATTGTTTGGTAGCTGGAATGGTAGAGGAATTCCTGATACCTGGCCACAGCTCTGAAATCTGCTCTTGCTGGCATGCTGCCTCCATGAGCTGCTGAGGAGGCTGTGGGAGGCTGCAGTAGCTCAGAGTCTTCCCTGTAAGCTCTGCTGTCTCAGGGCTCTCCTGGGGGCTGAGTAGTAGTGTGCTGGCTTTTCTTGGCTGATGCTGACCACAAGACATCAGATGCTAAAAAAAAAAATCTATTACAGTATACTGTAAAATATTCCTAGCCTGAAGATGTTTTAGGCAGTTCTGTGTTATGCTGTGAGTTATCTGCCTTGGGCACTCTTAGGAAATAATCAATGACATCAGAATCACCCAAGAAGTCAAGCAGTAAGTGCCAGATGCAGATTAATTTTTGTGTATAGTTGTGCACAACTTTGAAGCATGCCAAGCTTTAATAACCCCATGTCCCATAATTTCAGTGGTGTTTATGTATATTTAAACACTAGTGCAAGAAATTGACATCATGTTTGCTGGTTCAAAATCTATTACTGCAGCTATCTATTTCTAATGTCCTATAAGAGTGCTTTTGATTTGAATGATTTTTCTCTTCTATGGCAGCTGAGTATTCTGAACTTAATGCTTTGTGCCCTGCTCAGAAATTACAGGGTATACAAAAATTATACCCTGAAAAAAAATTATACCCTGAAATTCATTCAAACATTTAAAACTTATTATGTCTAGCAGAGACAGATTTAAGATTACTGAGGTTTCTGGTTGAAGTACTCCAAGCAGAAATCCATACTCCATTAGGTTCTGAAACATTATGTGACCTTAATTTTCCAGGTATTTTGCCCTTCAAGTTGAAGATAGTATTTTAATACTATTCAAGTCTCCTGAAGAGCCTTGTAATATGATAGGCTTAAGTTGTGAAACATTTGAACAAAATGAAAGATAAAAAATAATTTAGGATTTTGGTTTTTTTAGATGTATAGCAACATAAAGATATGCATCAAATAACACATTGAAATAGATGATAAAATTTGCATAATTTTGGTGCATTTTCCAGTGAAATTATGTGTACACGCAATCAACCATATTTCTTGTATGAAGGTCTTTCTTTGCATTTGACTATTTTAGGCAGAGGCATGTCCAGTGATTTGAACCTAGGGATTTGTCTTTTATGTTGTGGTGTACTTCACATAAAATTCTACCTGCAGAGCAGATGTAGGATCACATCTCAGGAGATGAAAGAGAATTTCAGAGCTAAACTTACTTTGTGGGGAAAAAAAAGAAGAATTAGCTTTTAAAAAATCTTAGAGAAAAAGTTAGGGGAGAAATTTGTTTTTCTATTAATAAATGCAATGTTTTCTTTCAGCAATATTAAATACAAGGAAATGAAAATTATCAGCAGGTGGTGGTACGCCCAGCTCCATGAGATGTTAGAATTGTACCTAATAAATGACAGCAATGGCTTCTGATATTTTATCCCCTCTAACATAATCCTTGAGCACTCCCATGGATATGCAGTATGACAGAGGCAAAATACATCAATGCCAAAAACCTGGAAAAAAAGGAAGAGTATGTAATTGAACTATAAGGGCACTTATTCTGGGTGTGAAATTATATATATTCATGTGTATATTTGTATATTTTGTAAGTGTGTATCTCAATGGTTACCCCAAATGGTTTGGGTTTTTTTTTCTGGTCTAAAAATCATGTTTCATTCATGTACACGACAAAAAAAAAAATGGCAGGGTTTTCTGTAACTGTGTACAACACTGGTTGTTGTTATATACTGTAACAACTTAGTATAGGTTGCCTTACCTAAAGATTTTCATTAACTTGCTGATAAGCCCAAAATGTTATTGAATGGAACATCCTTTTGACAGGCCTGTGTGCTGACAGCTGCCTAGCAGATTCTACAATGTCACGATGTGGGTGTCAGCACTGAGACATTTTTCAGTCACAGCTTCAGGTTGGGTATTCTAGTTACTGAGCACAGGAAGGAATGTAAAACATAACCCAGCAGGCAACCATTAATTGCATTTTGCTTGTCTGAGCTGCTGTTTGCCTGCTCTAGGCTGCCAAACACCGAGCTTTTCCCACGTACTTCATTAGCTGTTTCCCAGTCCTGGGGGTTTGCTGCATATTTGGGATCCTTCTCTGAGAGCTGCAAGTGCAGTGGTTGGTGGTGACTACTGAATTGGGTCTCGGTGGCTGGTCCAGTTTTGATGAAGTCAGAATAAATTCCTTTTGCTGATAAGACTGCCAGTTCTGGTTTTTAAGCGTTGCAGGCTGCCTTGGCACTTGGTGAGTGTGAACATTCACCCTGTATTTCTGCCAAGCTAGGAGTAGGACAACTGTGAGTGCAGAAAGGCAGCCAGGAATCTTGAATCAGAGCTGTGAAAAATGATGTCCCCTTTAGTCTGTGCTTGTGGGTTTTATTTGCCAAAAACTGCAAACTTGACCTCTGCTTTGCTAAATTTTACTAACTAGCAACTGCAAGTAGTCTAAAAAAGGCTGTTTCAAATGATTCAAGATTGTATATTTGTTGATTTTTTTTTTTGTTTCATCTAGAAAGCTGTGAAGTTTTGCATCTACTTTACTAAGAGTAATTAGCCCAGCACTCTGAAATGCACAGAAGTGAAGGGAGGAAGTTAGGAAGATTGTGGAAAGGAAAATGCCATCAGAATATGGAAAGGTTAAAAACGTATAAAAATTTCCAATCTTGATGGGGTTAAAGAAAGACCTTTGTCAGATTTCTAGAAGTACTGAGTATACACCATAACACATCCACTTACTACTTAGAGTTTTCGTGAGCCGTAATTTTTGTAATCCCATTAATCTTTATTGAGAGAACAAGCTTCAGTCTGATGCTGGAAGGATGAATCTGTTTTTATATCTTACTCTCAAAAAGAACTAAATAAACTTGTGGCCACTGTTTCTGTCATTTGCAAAATCTCTTCACAATGTTATGTCACTTGTAATTGTAATCTTGTAATCTCTGTGGTTCTGCATGGCAAACACTCTCTGGCATTCTCAAACAAAATCAAACTTTCCTGTTCTTCACATTCCAGTCACAGATAAAAATGTTTTATCTCATAAAATACTGGGCAAGAATGTTTCTCTCTATCATTTTACAAGAGAAGAACAAAACTAAGTTTTATCTTTGAAGAAACAACATGATCTTGTCCTTTTAATAGAGAGATCCTTTGCCTGTGAAAATTAAATCCTCCACAGTTTGTTGTTGCTTTTCAAACTCCTCAGCCCGACAGTGAAATCGTGTAATCTGATAATAGCATGCCTCAGGCTTTTTGTGACTTTTTGGGCAGAAGTATTAGCAGTTGCTGTGCTCTGTTGATTTTAGTCACTTAGGGTTTGATCCTGACCCCACTGACCTGAGTGTAAATGTAGTGTGATTACTCTGACTTCACTGGAATTACCATAAACGTTTCAGGGTAACTGAAATCTGCATTTATTTAATCACACTTGTGGTTCTGCTGTGAGCTTTTCAGAAGTCACTAAAGAAAGAAAGGCACAGGTGACTTTTCCCATCTCTTTGTGACAGCTTTCTTAATTCAAAGAGTGTTTGCTGCTGACCAGCTGTTAGAATTGCCATGTATCTGTCTGTGTGTTTGTACTGACGACTCAAGGTCTCAGTGCTAAATGCACACACTGGTTGACTTTCCCTTGTCTTACAGCCAGTTTGAGTTGCTTTAAGATTCCTGTGCCTTGTCACTAGAGTTTCTCTTTATTCATGAACCTTCTCACTGACTTTATAGTCAGTTTGATATGAATATATTTGAGTGTCTGTGGTTGGATGCAGTAATTTGACATGTTCTAGAAGTGGTAAGCGGTTGGTGTTGGTAGGTGGCCATAAATAAAAACTAGTGAAATGTAGGATCTAATCCCGCAGTCATTTTTCCCCCTCTGATGCTGTCAATGGGAGATCTGTCTTCGTAACAGGGACTAAGGTGTCAGGATTGTACAGAACAGAAATTGTAGCTTGTTCACAGCAGATTTTATAGCACAGTTGTCTTCAGTGGCACAGACGTGAATGTTTCCTATTTAGTGAAGGCTTTTTCTTAACTCTGGAGGCTTTTCAGCCTGACAAACCAAACTCTCCACAGCAGACCCTTCAGTTTTTTTTTCTTATAAATAAGACTAGTTAATTTGATGCTGAGCCTCATGTGCTTTTTTCCTCCTTTATTTTACTGACCAAAGAAATTTAATGAGAATTTTGTGCTCTTTTGTTTCTTGAGGTTCTCAAAATCTCCCATTTCAGTATTTTAAAACTCCAAGTAAAAGATCCTAATGGATGAAGGTTTTAGAGATATCTGTGTTAATAACTACTGACTGCTACTCATAACTGATAATTAAGTAGTAACCAGTTTATGATTATAATCCCTGGTAATAAACTGGTTCACTATATCTTTTATGCAATCTCAGTGTAATTTAGGGATAACACAGAAATGTTAAACTAAATCAAGAGGGGAAAAAAAAGGAGGAGAATGAAAGAGGTTTTTGAGCTGTTTTTTTCCTGGTACAAGGGGGGCTGTTTGGGGACACATGTGAAAGCAGGATTTTAGCTATGTCCAGGCTTGGAGGACCTGCAACACACAGAGAGGAAGGTCACCCCATCTTCTGCCTCCTTTCCTTTGTGATTCTGATCTCAGTGGCCACAGAAGAAAGCAAATGTGTTGGTCTAGGAGAGAAGATCTCCAGAAGTGTCTGACCTAAGCCATGGCTTTCTCTCGGCTTGGACTACCAAATTCTTGTTCTGGTTTTGTCACTGAGGGCAGGGGTGGCCCAGTACTCCATTGCTTCTGCTCTCCGCTCAGGCAAAATCTGCTGCAGCTGTTAAAGTAAAGATCTGTAGTTCTGCACAGGACATACCTTGCTCTGGGAATCTCTAGGAAAGTGTTCATGTGCTTTTTAGGAATCCCTAGCCTGCTTTCTAGGAATTCACCTCTCAGCTTTCCAGGCATTTGCACTGTGCTTTCTAGGAAATGCCAGCTTCTGATTTCTACTTACATCTCCTCATCACTTTCCAGGATTATTTCCCCACGTTCTTTTGTTCTTTTGTTGTTGTTGCTGTGATTTTTTTTTTTTCCCCTGTGCTGCATCATGATAATTTACGCTCAATTTACAGGAATTACTTATGTGCCGTCTGGAAATTTCCTCATTAATTTCTAGGAATTTATCTCTGGTTTTCAGTAATTCTCCATGTCTGCTTGCTATGAATTTAACCTCCCATGTTTTGTGAATTTTCTTTGTTTTCTCTGAGGAATCTCCCCTCTAGGCAGGCATCCTCACAGATTTTTGCTCTGTGCTTTGTAGGAATTTACTTTGCATGTTCTAGAAAATTTTCCTCGTGCTTTCAAGGAATTCCTCTCTGCCTTCTAGAAATTTTCTCTGTGCTGCCTAGACATTTTCTCCTGCAAATTCAAGTAATCTACCCTCTGCCTTCTAAGACATTCTATATGTATTTTGTAGAAATTTTACACAGGTTTTTGAGGAATAAACCCTTTTGTTTCTAAGAATTTCTCACAGGCTTCCTTGGATTTGACCTTTCAATTTCTGAGAATTACATCCTTTTCATTTAAACTGAGGGTAAAAACATACTACTCACAAATGGTTATGTATTAATTTATTAACTAGTAGGATCAACTATTTATATGATTTATATCTCAGGCCTTTTGTGTTGACCCTTTACTTTATGCAAGCTGCAAGAAGGTCCTGGTCTCATTTTTTTCCCTTCTAGGTGCTGCTCTTTTATAAGTAAAATTGTAGGACAAGGCCTCAGTGTGCATGCACAGCTCTTGCAGTACTTGTCTTCCTGTACCAATCATTTGCCATGTAATAATATTTTAGAACGTTAATTGTGATAACTGACGTTATCTTAATTTAATAGATGAGGAAAATTGTAGCAGGAGGATGGTGTAACTTCTCAGCTCCCGAAGGAGCTTAGAGAAGATTTAATTTCTAGCTCAATTTAGAAGCAGATATGCCAAAAGTAGAAGAGAACAATCAGTAAGGGTTGAACCCCAGTTTTCTGGTTTGCTTTTTTTTTTTTTTAATCATGTTCAGGTATTGCAGATGCTAAAAATCATGGTGTAATTGATCTAGATCTAGAATGCTAGTTTCTAATATATTGGCCATGTAGCTCCCACCTTCCAACACCAGAAAGTTCAAAGTGGGAGTTCCCAGTTCCCATTTTTTATCCCTGATGGACACCATCTTGGCATGTCCACCTTGACCAGCAACAGCTACATACATCAGTGTGAGCCCTCAGTTTCTTGGATCCCTCACAGCTTTAACTTTGGTCAAAAGCACCTACAAATACCTGTGGGTTGGGAAAGAAAAATAACTTCAAATTGCTCTTTGGTCACATTGTCAATTCACAAAGGAAAAGAAAGCAGACTGCAAATGTGGTAGGGAAATGCCTCTAGGTGCTGAAAGCTGTCACATAACAATTCCTCCTCTCTTTCCCTGTTTGTGTCACATGGTATTAAAAAGAGAGAGGTATTAATCTGCTCCTCCTGTACAACTTTAAGTTGTATAAAATATGCTTTTATCATTGTTACCTCGAGTGGTTAAGGCAGACAATTCGCTGCTGGAGTGTTTGAGATTTTTATCTATCCATGGGGCAGTCTGCCACACAATTTGCTCATTCTTTAATTGGTTAATTAAACATGTTATAGCTTCTAGTTTCAGAGATTAATAAAAGCTTGCAAAATAATCTGTTAGGTACACAGAGATGGGGTAGGCTTTGCCTGGTGTCTTGCCCTATGGTTCTGACACCCACAAGGGTCTGACAAAGACCACATGACTCTCATGAGGGGATTGAAACACCACAAATAGAAAATCTTAATCAAAAGCTAATGTAAAATCTGTATTTTTCTTTTTTCTTTTAAAATTTTAATATTGGCAGTAATCTGGATTAAAAGAGCTGTAGGCCCATCCCTTATTTATTGCTTTGTTGATTTATTTATTTTGAACTTGTAGTATTTTCTTGTGCCTAGACAAAGAGTTTACAAAGGTGTTTGTGAAAAAGTTATTTCTCCTTTTTCTTGAATTGTCATATTGATAATATTAAAGAGAAAACCCCATATCCTTTATTGATTTATCAACAGAAGACTTTACTCCAGTCAGAATTTTTTTAGTACAAAAATTTTGTTCAGAAGCAAAATGTAAAATAAATGCAGGATTTTAGCCCTTTAAAATGTTTTCTGAACATCTTCCAGAGAACAAAGATTTCTACATATCATTAGGCTTATCTCTTTTTTGTGCTAGTTATCACATTTTTTTCCTGATACATTTCAGAGAATCAAGAACTGTAATAACTTTATCATATTACAGTTAAAATTTTCTTTGATAGTAGGATAGTAAGAGTATTAATATTGTCAGAGACTTAAATATGGAAATAGGGTATTAATCACGTTTCATGTAAATTGCAAAACGTAGGCTATTGAGTGAGATTAGAAGTTATCTCATGATAAAAGCACTCTATCAGAAAAGAACATTCTCTTAAGTAGTTTTTGTCTCCATGTAAGTATTTTGTACTATTGTTTTCTAATAAGTCATCTGTCATTCAAATAGAAAAGTCCTAGATCTGGGAAATGAGGGGCTAGGATGGAACCAAAGGGCTTAAGGATGTTCAAATGACATCTGAGATTATCTCTGAGGTGCATCAGAGGCAATGGAGCAGAGGAGATTTTGCAGGATGCCAGCTGAAAACCTGCTCCTTGCTTTCTGTGGGAATGCTCTCAGCCAATGTTCTCCATTTTCTTGCACCCTGGATCCTTCTTTGAGCTCACTGATGTCTCCCTGTGTCCGGAATGCCAGCACACTTGTGGTCTCCAGAGACTGAAGCCCCTTTTGCCAGAGGTGAGCAGTGTTGCTCTTGTTACTGCTCAGGGCAGCAACTCCTCAGCGTGGGGAGCAGGTGCTTGCTGAGGAATGACCCCAAATTTTGGCACTCTGATCCCTGTCCTGCAGGAGTTGAGCCAGTTGGAGGCAGTTTCCTGTGCCTCACTTGCAGTAGCCGTTTGCAATGGTAGAATGAGTCTCTTCTACAAAGTTGGGCAACTTGATGGTATTCCAAGAGTTAAAGGCTTGTTAATCTGCCAACACTTCCAGGGGTTGCTTCTTCTCTGTTGTCTGCTGTGGAGGAACTGAGCTCTGGCCTTCTTGCCTGGAAATGTTTAGCTAAGCTTTCCTCCTTTGGTGCATTTTAACTCCCTCTGAGCCTTCTTGTGCAGCTTCTTTTTTGAGAAAAGTAGACTTTGAGGAATCACCTGCAAATCAGCTCTCCAGGGGAATTGCGAGAGTACCCAGAAATCCTTGCTTTTGTTATCCCTGTTTTGGCAGTACTGCTGAAGGATGTCCTCACATGATGGCAGTTAGAAGCAAAAGTTCATTTTTATTGGGTGCTCCACATCAACAGCTTCCCAGGTTTATTGAAGTATTTTGAAATCCTCTGAAAATGTGTTGTATACCATTTGCTTTGAAGGAAGAATCTATTATAGTTTTGTACTGTCTGGTGGAAAAAAATGTTTGCTTTTTCCATCTCTGAATGCGCCCAGCGATTCTGTAGCTAAAAAAGCTGAAGTATCATTTTTGACTGTGTGTTTTTTGTTTTTGCAGATCTGCTGTCCAAACCAGCATGCTGTGTTATGCCAACCCAGTGCCTTGTCAGTGTGGCAGACAGCTGTAGTTAGAACACAAGGCTTTTGTGTTACACCCACCCTCTCATCTCTCAGGTTTTATTCCACTTCTTTGAGCAGTGGACACATTCCTGCCAATCTCAGTGTTTTAATTTAATTTGGGCACAGACTATATAAAATTGAACAGATATCTGAAAGCAGTGAAGAGAAGACCATAAAATGAACCATGTGCTCGGCTTCATTTGAACCAAGCAATGCTGTATTTTTTTTGTCCCCATTGCCACAAAAGTTACATGTGACTTGGAGGTATGTGACAAGAGGATCCAGCATGGGGAGAGGAGGTAAGGAGACTGGAATTGGACCTAATTTTCTTTGCTATGTATTTTTGAGGTGTGTTTTCAAGACTGGGTGTTTCTTCATCTTCTACAGTTACCAACACTCATTTCTCTAAAGTAAATTAAAGATTATATTACCCACTAAATTTAAAAAAATGTTTAAAAAACCAGTAAAATCTCTCCCACAGAAAATATTTTTTAACTCTTGCCCCTAAAAGACAACTTGACATTGTTTTCAATGGGCATGGAAAGTGCTGGTTTCCAAGAAACTCCTGGAAACATAGGGTGGTAGTTCCATCCAGTAGGCAGGCCAGGAATTCCACAGCACAAAATTTCACTGCCTAAAATAATCCATTCGTCAGAAGATAAGTTGAACAAATTAACCTGAAATACTGAACTTTTAAAAACACTTTATTTTTGAAGACATTTAACAGTATTTTTTTTACCTCAAGGTAATGTAATAAATAAGATTAATTACATAATTTTTTTGAAAAGTTGTCATGATTGTGATATGATAGTGATATTCATATGTGATCATGCCCTCAGATTGAGCCAATTCTTGCAGAAGGTTTGTCTGCATGAATGTCTCCAGTAGATATATTTCCTTACCCCTGTCTAAACTGATGAAGAAATTCATGCTCTAAAGGACTTATTAATCCTATGAATAGCCTGACACACATTAGATTAAGTTTACAGGCTTTAAAGGTACTGTGTTTTGAAAAGAAAGCTTTTGTTTTAGGAGTCAGACTTTGCATGTGATGGGCAATTCTCTGGTTTTCCTCCCACCCACTTTTACCTTGATGTCTTTCAATTGTGATACCCTTCAGATGTAGAAAAGTGTGTAAATGATAATACCATTATAAAGGTGGTAGGTGAAAAAATTGAGACTGAAGCTGAATTTGAAGTTGATTGTCTTTAATTTCTCAGCAGTTCACTGTCATTGATGTACAGTCCCTTTTCTTACCATTCCTGCAGTAGTTAATATTGATGGAGACATATTTATCCTGTATCATAATCTTCTCTTTCATACTGAAGACTTTAAAATTGTCCTGTTGAAGACTTTAAAAGCTTTTGTTGGAGGAGTTTGTTACATGTACATCTGAAAAGAAAATTGAAAAAAGCACTGAAACCGAGATTTCAGAATTAAATGCATCATCTTGAACAGCAACATAAATGGATCCCCTATCCAGGAGCACTTCTACATATGCATTTCTTTATATTCATATGCATAGCTGTAAAGTAACTACCACTCTAACTTAGAATATCTGAATATGCAATCAATTATTTGCCTTTGTGACTTACGTGGAAAATGTGAGTAGAAGGAGGACATGCAAAGCCTCAGCAAGGAAAATGAAGATGTGTAGCCATAGATGTTGGTCACTGCTGCAAAAACAGTGTCAAATTATATTGGATAGTCAGTCCTAGCAGTTGAAAATGTCATAGCTCTCTAGATGTGTTACTGGCATCTAAACACTATCCACTTTTAGATCTCCCAGGAGCTTTATGAAAATGCATGAGGAAGTTTGCTGAAGTGACACTCTTTTCAAAGAAAATTTGCCTGGAAGGCTGTGGGGTTTTTTCAGTATTATATTCAGGAACAGCCACTTCATTAAGAACAGTTTTTAATATGTACATTCTCAGTTATGGACAGTTTTTGCAATTCCTAAGCCATAGGCATCATGGAAGGTGGCTTTGTTTCTTGTTTTTTGTTTTATTTACCAATAGCATTTACACAGTGACTACCCACTTTGTCTAGTTTCCTAGAGAGCACCTGTGAAATTTCTGGAAATCAGTAAGAAAATTCATGGAAAGCAGCATGGGAAACTGAGAAGACACTGGGAAATTTTCTAGGAAGCACTTAGTAAATTCCTGAAAGTTGGGACAGAATTCCTAGAAAACAGAGGGAGATTTTCCAAAAACACACGTGGGTGAAGATACCTGCAGAGAAAGGGGAAATTTCCTGAAAAGCAAAGCGGTGCAGCTTAGAAAGTGGAAGGCAGAAAAAGGAGGTGAGCAGCCAAAGTGAATACTTTCAACAACACACTTAAAATTTCTAGGAAGTTGGCTGTGGGTTCCCCAAAAGCACACAAGGAAGTCTTATAAAGCAAAGGGGGAATTCCTAGAAATCTTGTGCAAAGTAATGGGCATGGGGAAAATTGTGAAAAGTGTGGAATATGTGGAAAATTTCCCAGAAAGCTGAGGATATTCCTTGAAAGCAGTGGAATGCACTCCTGCAAAGAACAAGGTAAATTCCTATGATTTGGGGTGTGGATGGGCACTCCTAGAAAGCAGAAGGGGAATTTTCCAGAAATCATGTGGGAATTTGGTGGAAAACAGAGAGGAATTTCAGGCAATGACAGGTGGCAGCTCATGATACTTTTCAAAGTGAAGCAGAAAACTTGTACCAAACTCTGCAAGCTGCTGATCCTAAGCCTTACAGCAAATATGCATGAAAACTGAAACATATTGAGTAGAAAATACTGCAAATATTTTTGTTGGAAAAATCGGATTGCTTCTCTGATAGTGAAAACATTTTTTGAACATATGATTGCAAGGTTCAGATTAGTTTATATTAATGGATAATCCATATAGTAAGATTTTTTAATAGTTTTCAATATAGTACGTTTTTTAATAGTACTTTTTATGATTATCTGTTTTTTGATGGAATTCATCCATTTGGAAGGAAACTAGAAGGTGGCAGCCTTGGGATGATAACTGAAGTGAAACACAAGACTGTCAAAAAATAAGCCATTAAAAAAACTTCAGGAAAAGAGTAAATATCTTGTATATGTATGATATTCTTTAAATTATTCCTAGCTTTCTTACTATCTGATGATTCTCCTCTTCCAATATCTGTTTGAGCACCAGATCATATTAGATACAGAATTTCTCTTTTCAATTATGGAGATGTTTATTCTCATTTTCAGGTAGTTCTTTGTGTCTCATTCATTGCCCCTGTGGCAGAAACCTGAAGCAGCGTACGTTTTGAAAACACTCAAATTCTTCTGTCAAACTGTGCAATTCAGGGCTCTTATTCTTTCATGAAAGAATAATTGAGAATATATTTGCATATTAGATTGCAAAGTAACCAAATCTCTTCAAAGGATATATGCAATTGAATAGTGTTTCTAAGTATTTGGGTTTTTATCAAAAAAGTAAGGTAAAAATCAGGAACAAAAAAAGTGTTCCATTCACAAATCAGTATGAATACCATGCTGAAAATTTGTGCCTGAAGTTTTGTGGCTGAGCTGCCAGATAAGATTTCAGGACTTCATAATGGCAGCAGGTATTATAAATACTGCAGTAGGATATGTTAAACAATATTTGCTGTTAGCTGCATGTAGTATTTTTTTCTTGGGATATTGAATTGTTTGGAAGTCTCATTTGATTGAAGTTTTATAGTTTTAATTCCTAGTTGCTGAAAAGTTGCATTTTACTTTTTTTCAAGCGTTGGTAATCAGACTTTCTAAAAGCCATTTTTAAAGCATTAAATGGAAGAGGCTTTAAGCTAAATCGATGCTTAGCCCTTGATTTGAAATCACTGTATTTTCGTACACTTTAAAAATGCATATGGTTTGAAAACTTGAGGGTTTGTTGTAGTAAACACAATACTGACAATATTTGTGGCTGGTCAATTGTCCTTTGCCTTCTGTCCATAAAATACTAAGTGCATTGGGGTTCTAGGTTGTTAGTACAGCTGGAGCATTGCAATTAATTATATACTGTTATTACACTAGAAGAAACTAAACTCAGAGAGAACAAAATCATTACATTCTTCCTTTTATTAATATTAGCAGACATATCTTGTAATGGAGCCATGTGAGGATGGAGAACTTAAAAAAATGCTTTGTGGTAAAGGGCATTTTACAGAAAATGAGACAGGACACATCATTCAAAGCCTGGCTTCAGCAATAACGTTTCTGCACAAAAACTATAATTACATTCCTCTGTTTCTCCCATATGTTCATTGATTTTGAGTGTTCATACATTTAAAAACAGTTACTGATTGATATTTTATCTATTATTTATATCATTGGATAAAAATAATCTCGTAAAGAAAAATAAGATATACTACATGAATGCACTTTTAGAACTTTATTTTTCTTAGCTATGCAATAGCTGCCATTTTCTTTTATTTCTCTTTCTGCACCAGATATGGCAACAACTGTGTTATTATTCTTAGCTTGCAACTGCTTTGCATTATAACTTTAACTTAGTTCAGTTGTTATACATACGGTGTATTACAGGATGTAAAAAAGCAGAAGTGGATTGCTCCTGATACGTCCTCACAGCATATGTTACATTTAGGGTTCAGTAAACATCAGCATTTTCATCCACCACACAGAGCCATTGCAATTCTGCATAGTCCACAACAGAATTAACCTATCCAGCCAAAACTTTAGATCTTGTAGATGGTGCAGGACTTGGAATTCTTGAGTTTTTTTGCAATGAAATTATTAACCTCTTTGCTACAGCATAGCACTTTTAGGAACCCTTCCTTTACCTCTTTTTTCCAGAAGGATATATGGCATTATAGAATAGTGCCTTTTATAAGGCCTTGTTTCTTCTGGGCCCTCATCAAAAGGACAAAAACCTTTGACTGCTTTGGTATGTAAAAATGAATTTCAGGTATGAAAATATGGGCAAATTTGGTAAATAGACAAGATACACTCCACTTTTTTTGTTAGATGTTGTCAGATGATCTGATTTTAAAAGACCGAACCATTATGTACTTTTGCCTTCTTACAGGATTGTGGCGAGGAATGATATTTCAAAATTTGAAATTCTTGTATGACTCCCTGGAAGAAGTGAGTAAGATGGTTTTTGTTAGGCTACCACTAGTATTTTAAAATGTTTCTGTCAGAATATGTTCACTGTAAATGATAATATTTTATTTCTTACTCTCTCTTGGCAGGTATTTTTTGCAGAGATCTAAAAGTGGAAAACATTTTTGTTAAAAGCAGTGACATCAATGAAGTAAATGAAGTGAAATTAAACATAAAGGTAAGATGACAATTGTAGCAGTTCGGCTTCCAGAACCATTTTTAATATCCAGGTATTACTGGGAGACCTGACTTTGATACCTATTAGTAGGTTTTGAAATGAGTTACCAAATGATATTATTAGGGAAAAAAATCATTTGGAAGCCAAGAGCCATTGCTGAAAAGAGTATTTTTTTTTAATGGTAAATACATTTCTGGATCCATTAAAAAAATTCCTTAAAGTAACCATACCTTGTTCATGCAGATCTACATTTGCATAGTCCCAAGCCATTAGTTACAGGAAGCCAGCAGATGCTGTGAGATGTAATTAATATTTAAATTAGGAATGTTTTCAATTTAAAATAAATCTGTTAGTAATTCAGAAAAAAGCCTATTTAGACTGTATCTTGATTGAAATACAAGTATGTTAAAGGATTCTTTTTATATTAATAAATATTTGCTACCTAAACACAATGTTCCATATGCTTACATCTTCTTTTTATTGAAGAAAGTAGTCTTTGATGTTTTATAAATCATGTGTTAATTGTGCATCACTAATTTGCTATTTTAGTTGTAGTTACTGTTGAAATGTAGGCATCATCTTGTACAACTGAATTGCTGGATCAGGAATTTACTATCTGGGATAGAAGACTCCAGGCTGAGAAGCATTTTAGACACTGAAGTGGACAACTCAGTAATTTATAATGGATAAATCCAGACTGCAAAACTCTGTTTCCTGTTTCTTAGACCTGTGTATTTTTATATAATCTAATACTCATTTTAAGAAATATCCTTGTGTATTTCTCTGTACCCTTCAGTCTGGGGCAGTGTGTGCCTTTCTTCCTGAAAATGCCAGAGGTAGGTAACACATTGATAAATTTTCTGTCTTTTCCACAGGTTTTCCATCCTTTCAGTCAACTCACCACTTCCATCAGTAGAAACCACCATGGCCAGCTGTTCTTTTTTTCATGGCCTTGCTTTATGTACCATTTGGAACAGTAACTAGCACACTCTGTCATCTCTCCTGCAAGGTGCAACTATTTTTTCTGTGTTCCATCCTGTGAATGAGGTCAGATCTTTCCTCACTTTGCTTGTTCCTCTCATTTTAGAGGAGAATAACTCCTGAGTGACTTTAATGGGAGAAATGGAAAACACAGAACCAAGTCCCAAAGCTGGTGTGGCCAGCAGCAATTAAAGTGACTACCGGAAAGGAGAGGTTCATCACACAATGTGAGATTAAAAAAACAGCTAAAACCAACATTTAAGTCCTTTAGACTTTCAGGCTTGAGGCAGCTAATGTTACATGTCAGGCTGAGGTTCACACCCTCCTATTTTTGGCTGTGAGAAAGTCTTCCTGGATCTTTATGATTTTCTGGTTTTGGGCAGAATATGCGGACAGAATTACGGGACATAATGTGGCTTGCTCCTGGCGAAAGAGGTTGTTCCATATGGCACACGAGTACATGGCAGAGGTGCATACTGGCATGAGGCAGAGATGAAATTTTGTTAATATATATAGAAAGACCTTCTTTTTCAAGCCACCTCTCAGTATCAAGACATTTCTTTGTGAACTGACAGATACTGATATCTTCAGATGTATGTATTGTCTCACAGACTTTGATAAGAAAAGTATAACATAAAAGTATGCTGAAGAATTTGACTTCTCCATGTATTACACTTGAATAAGGCTTTACATACAGGATAAAACCCGATCTTGTTTAAAAAAAATTAGCATTTTCTCCCAACCTTTGAAATGTCCTCTTCATGGACAGTTGATGAGTAGTACCTTTTTGGTAAGACTTCTTTTATCTTCTCTGTATCGCTCTGGTGGTAACCTCTCTCTGGTGACATAGAGCTAATTTGTGATTTCTGACGTGCTGCAGAGAAAGATAAGAATCTCCAGCTAAATAGTGGGAATAAATAAGAACCAATTTTTTTAGACAATTTCCATCCCAAAAATGTGCCTACACTAGAGTATGGGATTGATTAATATTTGATGTTGAAATGGAAGTTGAAAAACCCCCAACACCACAAAAGCAAGTAATTATGATGTAGTCTGCCCAATTTACATGGTTTTCAGGGCTTTTCCCTTGTCTATTTAGGCAATGAAAACTTTGCATTCCATAACATAAAGATTTGTAGCCTTTTCTGATTTATACTGCATGCTATAACATACTTCACTCCATTATCCAACATAGCATTCATTTTTTAAATTCTGTGGAGTCTTTTCCTCAACAGTTTATACCAGCAAATTTCACAGCTTGCTCGTTACAAACCAAAGAAAAAAGAAATCCTTTTGGGGGGAAGATAATTAGTCCTTCCAACATTCTGATTTATTAAATACTAGTAGGATTAAATATTCTTTAAGTGAGGGGGCTGTACAGGAGGGTTTCCAATTTACCAATCATGACAGAAACATAGAGTCTCATCACTGCAAGGCGCCTTGAGTTGTTTGATTTATTTCTGTGTCCAAAGGAAGAAGCAGCTGTATCGAGGTCACTTCTGATGAATATTTGTGCAAAGTGTGCTTAAAGACCTCCAGTAATGGAGACTCCATAATCTTCCCAGGCACTCTATTCTGATGCTTCATTGTCCTCCTTGAAATTTCTCCTGCTGTCTGCCCCGAACCTTCAGTTTGACAATGAGCTTAAACTTATACCTGCAGGCCCTGATCTAATCACTTTTTTCATTATAAAGTTTCAGTTAACTCACCTGCAGCCACGTAATTGCTCTTGCTGACCTAAGGGAGGTGGTGGAATCCTGTACATGGGAAAAGGAAAAGGGTGGAACTGCACTTCACATTTTCAGACTATTTCCTCCCCTATGCAGCACAGATGTGGAGAGCAGGTAGGCACGCTCCTATTGTCAGCAATCTGTTATTTCACTTCTCTCTTGGTCTCTTGTTCTTTAAGGGGGACAGACAACTACAAAACATGCCTTGACACAGCCTTCCACTTTGACAACAAACAAGTTACACTTGTTTTCTGAGAAGCATTTTTTATGGACATGTGCATTGCTCCTGTGATATTTTAATGTATTAAATTATTACATTAAGCACAATAATTTGGATTGCAAAATAATTTAAGGGAAACAGTATCAAAATCCTTACTAAAATAGAAATGTGTGACATTTTATATTCCTCTTGTAACCCCAAAGCCTGTTAGCCTGTGCTGCATGGAGATTTGCTTCTGACAGGTGCATAATATCTGTTACTCACCTCTTTGTTCTCTTCTAGGTGCCTATTATTTCCAGTATTTTCCTGGGACTTAATGTGATACTTCTGTAATTCTTTGATGCCAGCTTTTTCACACTCTTACAGATAGATACCATGATTGCCTTTTTCAGTTTTCAAGCATTTTACCTGCCTTCCACTAATGGTTCTTGAAGAGCTAATAGCTCTGAAAAGTCTTGTCACTTTTAAAGTACTCCAGAATTAATTTTATCGGTTATGGCTGATTTTAAAATTTCCAACTCGAGTACTTGCTAACCTTTCTCTGCTCTGTAAAAGACTGAGGTCTTGCCCCTTTGTCATTGATATTGATTGGACTATGCACTGCTTGCACTTGACATTTTGGTTAAAATTGATGCAAGAAGACATTAAATACATTTGCCTTCTAAGCATCATCAATCAATTGCATTCTTGGTTGAATACAACACCAGTGTCTTTATTCACTGTCTTCCCACTGCTCATATTCTTATAGATGATTTCATTTTGAGTTACATCCCTTGCTAGTTGCTCCTCATTTTTTCTTTCTGATTTTGACCCTCTATGCTTATGTTTTCCTTTTGTTTTCCCTATTTCCACTTTTGTATCCTCCCTTCTTCTGTGTGAAACTCATGGAAATTCAAAATTTAATCAGACTGGTTTAGTAATAAAGAAAAGGTTATTATTTCTGTTCTGTGATTGTTTTGCTTTTGTTACATACATCTGTGTTCTTTTATAACCTAAGACTTCATACATGAGCCTGTGGATACAGACACAGTTTCACAACCTCCTCTTTTCTGGATTTTCATAGTTTGATTTTTCTAATCACTTTTTTTTCGGAAAATTACTAACTTCCTGAGTTGGTATTTTTATCTTGTGTAGGGTATGTATTTAAGGATATAAATGCATATAATTTTGTAAGTTTTCCCAGTATGTTAATAGCATGATTACTGATAGTTTAAAAAGTTATCAAAATGATTGATTAAAAATGAGTCCCTACAGCAGGTTTGGCCAGTTTGACAATATTAATGAATTAATAGAATAAATAGAATAAATAGAATTTCCTTTAAAATCATATTTACCAGTTGTGGTATTATCAAACTATTAAGTTAACCATTTCAAGATTCTTGATTCATTTCAAGATAATAATTACGTATTTGAAGCTTGGTGCCTACCTAAGACATAAAAAAATCTAAGATCACAGTTCAACAGGCTTTTTTGATTTAGTGGGAGAACACCAAGTAAAATATTCACAGTTGATCTCCCCTTCCATTTTGTGAAGGTTTTTATATTTTGTTCCTTACTGGGACTAAGTATGTCACCTCCTTTGATTCTGGAATGAAAACCCATAGATCTTGCTGTGAACTCAACCACACCTCCCATGATGCAGCAGATAAAATCTCGTTGAGATGGCACCATGCCTGTATCTTACTGACATGTGACTGAAATCATATAAAGTGAATAGGGTCTAATTTGTGAATTTTAATCTAGGACTGAAATAGAGGGTTTGAATTTTTTTATTTGAGAGTATTTTGGCACAGATTTTGTTAATCATCAGATATGATCAAGAAAACAGAGACTTGGTGTTTTGCAAAAACCCTGTGTTCTTATGTGCTACCCTTATGTCTGGTAGAAACCCAAGTTCATGTGATGTCTTGCAGTACTTTATGTCAGTGTGTTATGAATGCTGCTTTAATAACTTACTGTGGAGAAGAAGAGTACTGAGTTTAATCACACAGCTAATGTCACAATGTCACCACCCCCTTAACAGCTAAATGATAAAAGTGAGGACACATCAGCATGAATTGTTAAGGCCTGTACATTATTCATTTAAACATCTGCTGTTGGTTCCTCTTTACATATGGGAATAAATTATACCACATCAGCACATTCTTCATGCTTTGTGTTCAAGCATTTAAAAGTTTTTTTTTTCTATTATTAATATTATTTTTTCTGCTTGGTTGGCAGCCCATGAAGTTATCAGTGCCTGTGACTACAGCCAACAGTGTGACATTTGGAGCGCAGGTGTCATTATGTACATCCTGTAAGTAGCTTGTAAAAGTAATATAAAATGTACAGACCCATTTATAATACAAGTACTTACAATTTTGCACTGAAATGAAAAATAAGCCTGTGTGCTAGATCTTCAAAAAGAGTGAACTTTCATAATTGCTTGTATGCAAGCAAAAAAATTTCTATGCAAAATGAGGTAAAAGACACAGTTCCATATGAAAAATTGAGTATTTGATTTATGGACCACTAAATAGTTTGGAAATAACAGAATATTGCATTGAAACACCATATAATCAAACTGAGAGTTTAGGCCTCTCTTTTTCATTGTTGTCTGGATCTATAAATGAGGACTGAGTAGTTGATTTACAGATTATTGGTCAAATTCTGACATGGATTGCACAAACTGTGCAATCAGGGTAAAAGGCTTTTCTTCTCCACCTCTGACTGTGGTAACTCTGGAACTGAGATGTTCCAGGGCTGCCAGGTCTCCCTGTACAGGTAAACTGTGTGTCTTGGAAGTTTATTAGTTTGGTGGTATAAGAGGAAGAAATGAAACTTTACGTTTGTAAGACTACATGATAATTTATATTGAAGTCTTTCATCATTTAGAACACTTGTCTTGGCTACAAAGTAAATATTCCTCTCTGAAAAATCTTAACCCACCTATACTAGCTAAAATATTAAAAGGTACCCCAGTAATTGAAAAATGAGTTGTTGTAGCGGATGTAAATTACTGTGCATATGATGAAACCAAAATATCACCTTTTTTTTCAGGGATGTTTTTCTGCCATAATGCATTTGCGTGTTTTTTCTCCCCACTTTGTATTTTTATTCTCTCAGTTGCCACCAGATAATGCTTTAATGCCAATGCTTTAGAACACCACAACTGTGATTTCATTGCTTATTATTTCTGTTCTGTGATTGTTTTGCTTTTGTTACATACATCTGTGTTCTTTTATAACCTAAGACTTCATACATGAGCCTGTGGATACAGACACAGTTTCACAAGCTCCTCTTTTCTGCATTTTCTTAGTTTGATTTTTCTATTCACTTTATTTTGGTACCTCAGCTTCTTTTCTGTACAATTAGCTCACTTTTCTTCTTGTGACAGCACAATGAAGTGTTCATAGCTTTATTGCCTTTATTTTTATACAATTTTTATTTCTGAAATCCATGTGTACAATTTATGCTGATACAGATTGAGTATTATTGTTGTACTTAATGATACTAATGTCTGCATCATAACAGTAGGATTTGTACAACATAGTAGAGTATATTACAAAATGTTTGGTAGAACTGTGGTGGTTCGACTGGCTAATAAGAATCCAGAGCTGTGCCTGCAATCAGCACAATTCACAGCTCAGAACTTGTAAAATTCAGAGCAGTGAACTGTGTTGGTTGCAGCTGGAGCTTGGAACTTCTGACCTTCTCCCTTAATTAGCAATATAAATATTTCTTAAAATTAGCATTTTGTAATCACAACAGTGTCAGAACAAAGTAGCATTAATTCACCCCGTGTTGTGTTGACTACCCAAGAATGAAAACACCATGTATGAATTAATAGAATGCAATTCACACTCCTTTTTATTGCTTAATTTGAAAACAGTAATACAAAAGCCATAAGATCATCTTCTGATTTTAATTCTGCTTTTGCAAATTGCTTTTCTTCCCACCCTGAATAATGGCCCATGCTCCTAGTGCTCCTCTAATGGGCTTAAGGATACTGTTAGAGGCATTATTACCACCACCACCGCTTTGACCCTTCCTGGCTCCAGCTAATGCTTCCCTGCTAAATTCCTGGCTGCCCTCGCTCCCTTGTCCATGCAGATGGCATATTCCATATTGATGCCAGGGCTGTTATTGCCACCACAGGCTGTGTCTGCACCTAGATGGGGGACACAAGCCCCGAGGTGACTCTAGAGATCTGTTAACACACAGAGTTTCCTCTGCACGGTGGGGCGAGGCCGGCCTCGTGGATTTTTATGTGCAATTTAAGGTGTACTCTACGCTTCCCATTTCATTTCTATCTTAACACATACTAATAGAAGCATCCACAATAGTAACCAGCAAAAAGAAAATCCATTAAAATACAAAAGTGTGCCAGCACATTGAAGGATTAGAGCAGTAAGAGTCCTGCTGCCTGTCACGCTCTGAGAGTGTGGCCCATGTGCTGCTGTCTAATAGGAGAGGGTCAGGGGATTCTTTTTCCTGAGCAATCTGCACTATTGGATTTCTTCCTCATTCTTCCAGGTGTGCTCTGGCCCCCACAGTAGTTCTCAAAAACTTTTGTGCAGCTGAAGAAGCCTGGGATGCCTAATAAATTACTTCCTGCATTACAGCAATAAGAAACCTATTAAGAAAGTGTGGTAATTCTTGCTCCTTTCTAAAGGCACAGAAAGTTTCTTCACAGATTTTCGAGGTGCCATGTGATATGTTTCACCTACTTAACTTGATTTCTTCAGCTGAAGGTATCTGTTGTCTGTCACTGCCTTAGTCTGGAGAGAATTTAGTCCTATCTGTGCATAGCAGAATAATGGGCATTGTCACCAGCCAATACTTAGGGTATCATGTCCTGAAATGAATGCATTCTGCCCCTTTTCTCTTCCTTAAATTGAGTTCCATGTGGATTTAAGTCCTGAGGGAGATTGGGAAGGAGAATTGGAGGATAGAAGAAAATCTCAACTTTTGTGAAAGGCATTTTGAGTTTAAAAGTTTTGGGGAAAATGCACCAAAGTATTAATTTTATGTTTTACCTTAAAAATTAAAACCATGCGAATGAAACAACACAGTATTTTGCTTTGATATAAAGTGACAGGCATCCTTCACCAGGATGTGACAACTACATTTTTCAGTACTGACTTCTGTGTTTTGGGAATAGAATTTTAAAAATTATTTGTTGAAAAAAATTTATTTGATGAACTTACCTTCATTTTGTTTGTTTGTTTTAAATGGTCACAAAAATGAGTATTAGTTTCTCAAAAGTATTTGCTATGTAATTCATGCAAATGAGTTGTGCATGAATAGTATGATGTAAAATCTATTAGGGATTTAATCTTTGTTAGTTTTGATTGAAAACACAGACCACATGATATGGTTTTCCATTCCATGTGATTAGTAAAACACAGATCAATACTTACTTTCAAAGTGTATTCTCTAATAATCATTTAGAGTTGATGTTTCTGGCTAGGAGTGTTCCTGTTGGTACATAGTCACAGAAACCAAATATCAAGTGTCTGATATTGAAACTTCTTTTTTTTTATAGGAATACATTTGTTTTTAGTTTAATATATATTTCCTTTTTTTTTAATTGTTTCCATGACGTTATGGATACAGTCAGTGTAAAAGAAGCAGATGACACAGAAAGATTAAATTGAACATACAGATACCAGATTTATTAAAATATTTTACTCAAAATAACAGAAAATAGATACAGGACAAGAATGCAGCTGAGGTATATTTTTATGAACATAAGTACTCTTGATATGGACACTTATGGTAGGTTTTCACATTTTTCTGGCATTTCTTTTTTATTATCCTATTTCTACTGATAAATAACATTTGATGAGGCCAAACAAGGCAACAGTCATACTACACAGGTAAAGGAGATACATCTAAATAACAGAACAAAGAGTGAAGAATTGAAAATGATGCTTTGTTTCTCCCAGTATTTTCTGCTTTATTTTTTTGTTCTGAAAAGAGTGTCTTTTGGAGCAGTAAAAGGATATTCTAGACTTCTGTAGTTTTTCTATGAATCAGCGTTGCTTTAATTTACTCTTACTCTATGAAGAATAGCATTCTAGACTGAGAATTGAACACATTGCATAGATTTTAAGAATTTAGAGCTGAGTTCTGAACATCAGTACAGTTGACTTTAGGGATACAAGCATCTACTATGTATGACTTATATAAAAAAAATCTACAGAATAAAAGTATCTAGTAATTCTTGTAATGCATCCATTATTTGTTTGAACTAAACCCTGTTATTAGAAAGACAGCTGACTGGGACTCCAATGCCAAAATTGAGAGCAGTCTGTTTTGTCTTGCGGCTTTTGTTTCAGTTCTTGTAACTGTTATTAACCCACGAGTCTAAAAACACTGGCCCATGAATTACTGATGGTTCTTATCACTGCAGTATGGTGGTTGTTAGTACAGAATTGTTGAATTGTTTGATGGAAGATACTACTTGGACATGGAATTGAAAGAAATTATAAGTACACAGTGTCTGCAGTAAAAATTATTTCTGACATAGAAGCACTACACACAATGACAGCAAGTTAGCCAAGGGATTTGGGTGGGTGAATTAGGGAGTAGCAAAATACTCTATGTGTTCAGTTTAATATTTCCTAGCTGGTACTTCAGTTGTTTCTTAGTAAACCTTTGGCTACTACTTAAAAAATCCATACAATAGCAATTACCTTAGCTCTGTGGATACCGAGTCACAAAGATTAAATCACCTCTTAACCTCATAACCTTTTTCCTTTAAATCTCTCTGAGAGACACATTTTTAGAACTTGAGTCACTTTTGTAGAGTTCTCTGAAGTTTTCCCAGTCCTGCCAGCTTTTTTGGTTTCGGAGTAATCCCATAATACACAGTTTTTGTGAAAAATAGTAGATATTCATTCACTGACCCTAATTTTCTTGTACCTTTTATAGAAAGCTTGGAAGAAAAGCTTTTGAACTAATAAGAAGGGAAGACCTCTGCTTTGAAAAATTTGGTCTGGGAGACAGTTACCAAGGCTGGTAAGTACACAATGCTCTCACAGATTAAATGTTGAGTACGTTGCAATGAATTCCACAATTACAGTAGTTGTGATATTTTTCTTAGCTTTTAAGTAGTACATGTTTTCTGAAAAGCAAAATTGATGTTAAAAATAACTTGACATAAATGATATTGTGAACTAATTTCATGGCACTGTAAGAAGAAAGGTCTCTGCTGTATTAAAGCACTCAGTTGAAAATGTATCTTGTTGTTAGTAGAAATGAGAGGTTTAAAGTTGTGGTTTCGTTCCTAGAAGAATAAGTTTTGAAACTACTTCTGAAAGTTGATGCTGTTCACCAAATCACAGCTAATGAATTACTTGATAACCAGTGGATAGCTGAATCTTGAAGTGATGCAATTTCTTTCCCTTGTATTGCACCTCTTACTTTTATGGTACGTAAAGTTGCTGTATTGCCTCAGTGGAACCCAGTAGGTTGGAAAATTTAAAAAAATGCAGTTTAAGCATCATAACACTTGTTAGGGGTCTGATCCAAAGCTCCCAAATCCATCAGCATGTTTTGCTTGTATCCTATGGTCTTCTGATAAACCTGTTAACTAAGATAATCTTTACACTGTATTCCTTGCCCAAACCAACTTTACCTGGTTTGCCATAGGTTTTGACATAATATGGAAATATGGGTTTGGGTCAGGTTTGATTAATTCAATGATGAAACTTTTTTTTTCTCTTTCTTTTTTGATTAAAAAAAAAAAAAATAGGAACTTTGAGCTACAGGGCCATTCTGAAGGCAAGTGAAATGTAGTGCTGGAAGGGAAGCTGAGAGCTCCCAGATTGCTGGCTGGGCTGCAGATCCTGTCATTGTGAGAATATTGAACTTTCAGCTGTCTCATGGAACACTTGTGTTATTTTGCAGCTGAAATTAAAGGAGAAGGAATGGACATAGCTGCTACTTAAAAATAACCCATGATAGCAAACCCTAATTTCTTCCCTAGTTGGCTTCTGTACCATTTAGAAACAGAAATGCCTGTGAATCACTGCAAAGTATTCTGCTATGTGGGAGGATAAATAGCTCTCTCTATTGAAGATGGAGCACTGGTTTTGCCTCACACCTTCCTCTACAAAAGAGCCATTCTGGACTAGCCTGCAGCTTTCTTCCTTCCTGCTAATTGAGTAGAGCTGAACAGGAAGCTTTTTTCCCAAGGTTTCATTGCATTCTTGTGTGTGGGAGAATAGTCACAACCAAATGTGTAACTCTACAATGGCCTGGAAAATGAGGCAATTTTCATCCAGCCCTGCCCTGCCATACTTTGAGTACCACACTGTCTTTGCTTCATGAAAATGAAGGTATGGAAAACTGCCACCCATGTGACTTCATGACTTCTCACCATGTATATTCATGGAGCTTGAGACTAATTTCCATATGAATATCATTGCATGTAACAAGACCTTCCTATAGTTCATAGTAAACCCTTCCTTCTCTCCATACTACACAACATTTCAGATACAGCCGATTTTAATTTGCAATAATTTTCTTCTCTTATGAGGTAGGTAGCAGACTGGCTATCTTATCTACAAAATACCTACAAATGCAACCCTGTATTAGTTGGTCTCCATTTGCACTTCCACAGTAAATGAGCAACAGCTTTAGGCATTAGTTTCAATGCAGAACTATTAGATTTTTCGTCAAGTTTGAATGGTTTCTAAATGTTGAGGGGTGGTCATCATAGGCTGATGTCAGAATTCCCTCATGCCAGGGAATGCACTCTGAGGCCTACAGACATCCTTTGGTCAGAAACCATCAGAAGTGAGCTCTGGAAATACACTGAAGCCATTTGTACCTCCAGCTGATCTACTTCTAACAGTTTTAATTGCTTCCTTAAGGGAAAATTTTCTGGATGAGACAGTACGTCAGACAGTGATTTTGGCTTCATGCTTCAGCCTTTCCTGTAGGTGATCAGCCAGTGTTGCCTATTACTCGACCCTTTGTGCCTCACACCAGGCACCAAAAGGGACTGCCATGGTTTAACCCCAACTGGCACCTAAGCACCACACATCCAACTCACTCCTATAAAAATTTACTCCTCAGCTTCAGTAGGCAGATGGTAAAGGAGAGTCGTCTCCTGCTCCATACCTTCTACATTCCATCTGCATGCTCCATCCGAAGCCCCCAGTTGCTTTACTGGCATTCTGGTTTTCACATATATTACATATTGCAGCCCTAAATGTTTTTATGTTTCTAGTAAAAACTCTAGGTTTTTAGAGGAGCATAAAAATAAGAAATGGGGAATTAAAGTGACACTTAAAGCAAAAAGTCTCACTATGTCAAATTGTTAAAGAAATGCTCCTGAAATTATGCTAATAAGGACCTGGGTTTCAGAGCTATGGAGCACCTGTGGCTCCCTCCTTACTTCAGCAGGAGTTGCAGATACTCAGGACCACTGAAAATCAGGACAACAGTTTCTACTTCATGCTTGTGCCTTCACAGCCTCTGTGATTTTACAATAGCCAGATGGGGAACATGAAAGTGCATTATCATGTAGAGAATTCTGTGTGTAAAAAAATTAACCCCTTGGAGCCATGTGACACATAAGCTTCTGCACAGGAGAAAAATGCATTTGGCACCACAGTCTCCCACCAGGAAATCCCTACCATCTGTACCAAAAATTTATGAAGTCACAAGTCATTCTCTATGATTCAAACTGGCATTTCAAACATAGGTGCAGCAATTTTCTATTCCAGAACAATACTTTAACAATAAAAATTTTAATTTAAAAGTTACCGTGTTCTTGCAGCTAAACAAATGACCTCAAGCTCAATTCAAGTTAGTGGAGACCTCTGGAGGTTTATGTGTTGTCAGTTTGAGACCACATAGAGTTTTGGCCGGGGGCTATGCAAAGGGTTGATGATTAATTATTTACCAGAAATAGTAATTAATGCAGTCCTGTTACTAGTTTTGATTATTCTGATCTCTGTACCAGTTAAAACTTTTCCAGACACGTTTAGCTTCTTACATCTGCTGAAAAGTAAGAGCCAAATAGATGACAGGATAGCAGAATATTTTTAAGTTTCTAAGAAACACAAAGACTGTGTTACCACTATATGGTATTTCTGCATTATCTGCACAGAACATTACATATATAATGAGTATAATATTCGTGAAACATAGAGTAAATCTAATTTTGCAATAAATATCTTTATGGATACATATGCTTTGGTTTGATATTATAATTTCCAATTATTTTAATCTACATTTAAAAATAATCTCTATTCCCTTTCCTACCTATATATTGTATAGATTGTGATATATTTTAACTATAAGAATATTCTACCTCATTTTGTTCACTTCTCACCCTGAGAATTTGATATTTCCTTAGCTGTGGTTTAATGGAAGATGGTGTTTCCTTTCAGATAGTGGGGTGGTTTAATTTTTTTCTTCTCCTGTGTTGATTTATATTTCTGTCAGAAGAACTTTTGAGCATATTGATTGTGAGCTCTGATTTAGAATTCTGTATTATTGCTGTGATTTTTGGTGAAATTTACAGGTATGTGAGTATGCTTGACTGAAGAGGAAAAGCAAGACCCTAAAATATAAAATTTACGTGTACAGCATGTGAGATTTCTTGTTTCTTTCAGATTGATTTTTACAAGGAAGCCAAATGCCTAAAGCTCAAATCCTCTTGTGTCTGAATTGCAACTCCAGTTCAGCCAAATGCTTGTGTATCTGTTCTGCAAATTATTTAAGCACATTTCCAAAAGTATGTGAGGACTTGAAAAATTTGACTCAATGGAGTACTGAGATCCCCAATGACGCCTAACAATTCTGAGAAGAAATCTGCTTAGAGTTCTCACTTCCCCGTCTTAAATTTTCTCAGCTCTCTGGATTTGGATCTTTTTGTGCACTTGCACCTCTATACCCTGGCAGTTCTGGGCAGTTTGGAGCAGAGTCAATTTATTGTTTTTAATTCCATAGTTACATTGGGCTTGTTTTTAGACTCTAAGACTTCTCAATGCATCAAGACTTTTCTCTGTCTCTCTTGACTTTCCAATAGTATCAGAGGGATTTTTACTATTTTCAGGCATCTTATTCTTCCATTTACTGTGTATCATAACTAATTTGCAGGTTTTTCTGTTTACCTCTACAACATTTTAATTCTGTCAGTGGAATGAGTAATGTATTCTCAATGTACAATTATCATAAATCAAGAATTTCCCAGTTCTGTTTCCTGCTCATGGTGTTAGCTACATTTTTTCCCCCTGAATTGATAACTGAATTATTGTCCCCTAATATATCTATTTAAAATATTCCAGACTAATGTATTGAACAGTTCTTGCAAATGATCACTTCAACCAGTCCTTTTCCTTGGTGTTTTAAAATTGGTACATATGTCAGTGAGATAAACAGAATATGGATGCTCATCAGACTTCAACCTTTGTATGTTATATGTGTTCATGGAAAAAATACTTTATTGTGTTCTCCAAGAGTAGCTGGTTATCTCTGCATTTTTGTCTTGAATCCTGCTAAAGTCTGCTTACTAAAAATTGAGTAGAAAAAAAAAGTTGAAATTTAAAAAAAAGAAACATAAACAACATAATCTGTCAATTAGTGACCCCCAGGTCTGTTACCCGCAGTTGGCACCAGGTGCTGGTGAATTAAACCCAACAGGTGTTCAAATGAGCCAACACAGATAATTAACTTAAATGGTCCCATTTTCTTAAAAACTGTAATGAAATAGACCCCCTCTTCTCTTTCATGGGGTATACAATTATCTGGCACTTTGTAAGGCCTAGCTCTTTTAAAAAGGCCTAATCTCAGCCTCTGATTTTGTGGGTGCAATTCACTGCATGCTGCACATTTAACTACATAATTGTTCATGCAAAGGAGGTAGTTAAAATGTGTGTCATCAGTTATGCCCACAGTTGTCATAATTGCAGATGTAAATCAGCTTGTGCAGCAAATGAGGTTGTTTTGCACAATCCAAACCCACCTTTCTAATGGCTGGGAGTGTTTATGCCTCGATCATTTGCTACATAAGTGACTTTGCTCTCTGTTTCAAACAAAAGAAATGCTTTCTAAATACCAGTCCTCATGTAACAGAATACAAATAGTTTGAAATGAGAATTGTCAGTTTAATGAGATGGATGAGAGAGCCTTAGAAACTGTCTCATCTGTGACCTCTTTCCTCTGCTTGATCCAGTGTGCGACCTCAGAAAAAGAATTATATTTCCTGTGTTGCAGTTTACTAGTCTGTACAGTCTAGATAAACTACCTAGTAACTATATCTTGTTAATTAATATTAGAAAAATATATCCCTGATGTTAGTGAAGTGCTCAAAGTGTGCCAGAAGATTAATAATATTAATGCCAAATATTATCTCTTAAAAATAAGTAACAAGACAACTCTAGTTTTCAGAGTTGTGTATAAACTTTGTGTATAGCACATGCTTGCCTTTCTTTTCCAAACTTTCAGATATGTAATTGCCAAAGTAATTTACTGAATAGCCAAGGTAATAAAACTAAAATAATTTCAGATCATTCAGTGTGATCTGAGAGGACAGATGTTTGATCAGTTTAAAAATAATTGCTCCTTTGGAATCCATAGGTTGTTGCACTACCCATTATGGATTAGGCTCAGTAAAATGGGAGTGTTAGCTAGCACATTTATTTGTGCAGTAACCTAAAGAAACATGGATAGGTAGGGAAAAGGGGAGAAGCAGGGGTAGTGGAAAATCTCGGTCATTTGCTGACTCTTTTGGGTTTTCTTTTTATTTTTACAGAAAGAGCTAAAATTCCTTTCCTAAAAGCACTGAAAAGCACTCTTTCTCAGAAACAGTCCCTGAGGAAGTAGAGATGGTGATGGCTTTTTAAAGTAGGAAGTCATATCAAAATAGAAAAAAAACCTAGAAGGTAAGAAATTACTTATGGGGTGAGATCATCTATGTCAGTGCTCTCGCTGACAATGATGACAGGAAATCCTATTTAGGGAGAATATTCAAGCCTGGCTATTTCTCCCCATGTAACACCAAGCCTGGATACTTCCTTTCATTTAGTACCCCAGTATTCAGAATTATCCTTAAGGTTGTGAGAAGACACATTCCAACATAATCCTGTTAGCATTCATCATGGCCCTGTTGTCGATGAATATCTCTGAATCCTTGTTGAATATGCCGATGCCATCTGCCTCTGCAGCTGCCCATGGCTGTAAGATCCAGAAATGCACTGTTTAATGAGTAAATAAATATTTTTGTCTTTTCTGTTTTAAAATTATCTCCTACTCTATTCATCAGATGGCCCTTATTTCTAGGAGTACAGGATGTGGCAAAAAAGCTCACATTCACTACTAAGTAGAATTTCAGTCATATCCCTCCTCAGTCACCTTCTCACCAAAGTCGTGACTCCAAGACTGCTTTCCTGGCTGGTGACTCTTAACTGCCAGTTGGATCATCCTGAGGATCAGGAACACCTGCTTTGAGTTACTTTTCCCTAAGTGTACCATTTTATTTGTTTTCCCTCTCTTGTTTGAAGCAGTATTTTCATTGGAGGTGTCCAGGGCGTTTAGAAACTCGAGTTTCTCACTGTGTATTTAGGAGTGGGATTTTCACCTTTAAAAATACCACACTGCTTTCCTTCTTAGTACTGAATATTATTTGAGTTAGCAGGAGTGTTCAGAGAATGACACTTTTGAAAGTCAAGAAATTGTCATTATATTGAGGAAGAAGTCTTCTCAGAAGGTATAAATCATTATTATGACTATTACTTAAATCACTGATTCTAATCAATTAAATATCTGTACCAAGGAATATTCAGCTGTTTTGCTAGCTTTGTCTTGTTCTCTGAAGAGATAAATCTAATGGCAAAAAGTTGAACTTCATCCCATGGAGACCACTGATCCTGTCTTGGTTGAATTTTAACCACAAAAGAGACCAGAGATACAAAAAAATATATTTTTTGTGAGAGATGAAGATAAAAGTCTTCATCTCTTGTTTTTATAACATGAAGATGCCATTTTCTATTGTGTTTGAATATTGTGATGAAGTAATATCTGTCATTTTGATTAAGAAGCCTAGTTAGTGAAGATTAAAATCAAGAAAAAGGTCGTTTACATTTGTTTAAGCAAAAAAAGTCTTGTCTCAAAGATTGGATTTAAAATTTAAAGAGAAGAAGCTTGTCTCTGTGTACTGTAGGAGAGATTTAAAGTTATCTGTTATAATTCTTTTATTTCTTCATGATCTTAGTTTTGCATATTTTATGATCTATATATTAGAGTAGAATTTCATTAGAATATTATTTTGTAATTGGTCTCTGTTATGATACTTCATTCATATCTGTATTCTTCCCACCTGTTTAGGTGTATTTATAATGTTCTAGTGTTTATTTATTAAAATTGCACTCTATATGAATAGATCATATCTCTTGCATAAAGTTCAGAGCGGAATCAGTATTTCCAAGGAAAGAAAGGAGAATTTGACATGTTCTTGGTGTCTTCCACCCAGAAACTGGGAAATAAAAGCCTCCTGAAGTCTCCTGTCTCACTCACAGTCAGACAGAAATCATAGGACATCCATCGACTTTGAACAACTCAAGAGTAAACAACTATTACTTGTGCCAAAATGAGCAAACTATATAAAGATGGACAAATATATCCTGAAGTGTTTTGTCTCTTTACTTCCCTGAACCCTTTAATCAGAAAGCTTTAGCTTTCCTTTAGCACTGAAGAAAATCTTACAGCAGTGTGAACTCCTAACCTGTAAGAGGACATCCACTGATTGTATTTTTGTCAGAGTACAAATTATGGAATTGTCTAAAATATATGTAATTTATTTGCTCTATACTAATAGACACCATGCCAGGTAGGCAATTTTCTTTCACAAATCCATTTTGTTGTGTTCTACTTGCTTTTACTTTCTTTACTTTTGTTACAAACATTGGGGGTGGGGGGACCTCTGTGTGATGAGGCCGGAATCTGCAATAAGGATTCCTGATAACTGCATGCTTCACACTCAGAGAATATTCTAGGAAATTGCTTGTAAATTTGCTTGAGGCATTTTAACACAAGTGCTTCAGTCTATGGAATTTGTTACTGCTATTTTAGGTTGCTTTCAATTGCTTATTTTTGAGCAGAACTTATATTAAACTGCACAAAAATAAGAGATGTTCTTTAAAGAACAATGGAATTCTAGGGTTCTTGCTACTGAAATTCTGGTGTGTTGATTAAACTCCAAATAAAACAGGTGTTAGAGTAATGGCCTTTACAAGTTAATTAATCTTCATTTTCAAAGGATGAGCTACCATTTGGCTTAGGTTTATTATACATAAGTGTAAATTACAATGTGATTTACTGTTCTAAAGAAAAAGCCAGTCTCTAAGGACAGGTCTTGCTGGTAAACTGGCATTGTGACACATGGTGTGAGCAAATTATGCACACTTTTGGTTGAAAACATTTCCTTAAATATATGTACTATCTGTTTTATTGCTTATTCAAGAAAGTTTGCTGAGAATATCTGTTTGAGGAAACACCACCTATTTAAATACCTTTTAATCTCTAAAGTAATATTGAAATTCCTCTTACAGTCATTACAGCCTTGATTTTATTTAGGTGCGAAGTATTTCTATTACAGGGCCAAAATCTTTACTGTACATATGTGAACACTTGGAGAGGTTTTATTTACAGTAAACTAAGAAAGAGCTTTTTGACATCATATAATAATGAAAGGGTAATATATCCCTCTCATTCTCACTGTAGAACATAGCTATATGTATAATCAGGCACCTTTTGGGAGAATTGGTCTAGTTTCTGTTTTTCAGATCAGAACAAAGTCAAGCCTGTTGAGAAGGAAAAAAGGATGTTCTACAAAATGCAGTGAGTCTAAGCCACAGATTTCTATATTTTCCTGACAGAATTCAGTAAGATTTTCCCTTTAAGCAGAGAGTTGTCCTTTTTTTTCTCTTTTTGTTGTGCACCCACTCAGCAGCAAAGTCAACTTTACTTATGAGTTCTAATAGTCACACTGGTTTTATTTGATGTGCTTCAAACCTTTTACAAAGTCCCAAATGCTTTCTGGTCCTCATGACACCAAGATGGTACGTCAGAGTGTGGCCTGGATAACTACCTTGTCAGCTGGCAGGTGACACTGCTCATTCCTTTCATTTACTGAGAGTCACTTGGAGGGCACCTCTGGACTCACAGTCCTACCCAATCACTGCACTTGCACAGCAGCAAACTTGGGGCACAGTGTTGCCCTGTGCTGGTGTTCTGTCATCAAGTACACTTTTTTGGAAGAGAGATTAAATTTTCAGAATCCCAGCAGACAAGAGCACCACCCATGCTCTTTCAAGCCAAGGGAGTTTGGAAATGCACTGCTTCACATCAAAGGGTTATGTCTTTTTTACAGCAGTAGCAGAACACAGTAAGTGTAATTTGCCTTTAGAGAGTGAGGTATTTACTTTTCATGGGTACAATTCTCCTATCCTGAAGTGTTAAATCATTTCCCATCTCTGTTGATTTTAAGATATCTTGGTTAGAGCACAGCTTTTGTGACTGCCTCCCAAACAGAATTAACTTTGATCTCACTTGATCTTGTTGTAACTTCTCATTTCCTCCACACTCCAGGATTTATTTTGCATGCTGTCCTGTTTTGGTTCAGTACAATTCTGTTCCCACAACTCCTCATGTTTTTTGCCCCAGACCGGATGTACACCCTGTGTAAGTCTCATGTATTCCTAGTGTTTTCCTGACATATCAGTGTGCTTTGGTGAGGTGCAGTAGAGCTCCCTGGGACTCACAGGAGAGAATGCAGCAGCCTGTCAGATCCATGGCTGTGACCTGTCTCCTGCCCAGAGGTGACTTGTGTCAGGCAAAGAAGGGAATGAGGAATTAGCATACAGGTTGGAAGTATCTCAAAGACAGCGTTGCCAGGATGGGAGCAGTTGGGAGGTGCTAAATGTAGAGCTTGTGCAGGAACTGCAGAAGAGTAGAACATCATTTTCCCAAATGCTTGAGAAGAAAATTTCATTCTGTCAGTGACTCCTAGCATTAAAACTCGTTAAACAACATAGAGCTCTTACAGTAAGCTCCATGTATTTTTTCTTTTTCTTCCCTATCCCGTTTTTTCCCTTTATCCTCTTTTTTCGCTCCTTTTCAATACCTTCATTTCCTCAGTTGATTTTTTTTCATTTATCAAAAGATTTTTTTTTTTCTTCCACAAATCCCTTTCTTGTTTCTCCCTTTTGATGTGGCTTTTCTCTGTATTTCCCTTTCAACCTTCAGAGCTTATTTTAGTCTCTTCTCTGTATTTGTTACATGGAGGAGTGCTATTGAAAAATTAAAAGTAGATTGCATGGGATTTTCTTACTTCTCTTTTCCTCTAGAGGCCTGTTTCTCTTCCCTGCTATTTCTATGAAGTTGATCATTCCCAAATGCTTCCTTCCTTTTCTTCAAAATTATTTTACTCATCTTTCTCTCTCTTGCTCTGTCCTTCTACTTCAACTTCCCCTTTACTTATTATTGCTTGATATTTAATTTCTCAGGCAGGGTGAGTCGTTGTGGAAGCATTCTGGATAAATACTCCAATCTGTGCCTCAGCTCTGCTGACAAACACTGACTTCCCCACTATGTCTATACTGGCTTTTTGTTCCTTTTTTTTCCTATTTCAGACCCAGTAGCAGCAGCAATGTTGGCAGTATTAAGTGCTACAGCCACATTATAACCACAGCCTTGTATAACCCATTAAAGATCAGGTCTGTATGACATTGTAATTTTAATAGCAGTTGCTGGCAGCCTATCTCTGCTTGTTCTCCTATTATTACAACCACCAGTAGAGCTGTTCTACTGGGAAATTTCCAGTGTAGACAAAGCTTTAATCAACAGTAATCTGATCCTTTAAAAATGCAACACCAATTCATTTATTTCTCATTTCACATATGAAATTTTAATAGGTACAATCACCCTTAAGGATGTTTCAAATATTAACATTATGCACAATTAGAAAACAGAATCTTTTTTCTGTATGAAACTATCAGCATCTTTGAGCCAAGTAAGTAGTTTTCTATGCAGACATCAAGTTTACTATCAATCAGAAGCTTATTAACAGCTGTGTTAGTCCTAATTAAGTGCAAAGCAATGGCAGACTTTTTAATTAAGTCTTATTTTCCTAAGAGGAGCCTGATGGGGTTTTTTTCCCTCTTTCTTTTCCCCACCTCCATCCTTATTTACTGTGTAAAGTTGGCTTTAAAAATAACTGGGACACAAGATGGGGCCATTGACATGAGGCCAAGGCACCAGGAAATATTTCCTTTACAGAATGGCTGTGTTGTGATTATACTGACCATATTTTATTCCTCTGGTTTTGTAAAATAATTCAGATTTTAAAAAACTTTTCTGCAGTGTTTTTCATTTTGTTTTCTTTTTTAGTTCTCCACTTGGCTGAAGTGTATTTCCTGCGTCCTCAGTTTCAACATAAGTAGAAATTAATTTTAGTGTATAAATTCACATGAGAGAAAGTGGAAATGTGTGACATCATATACACCAAAAAGGCCCTTGCTGCCTGACTAGACCTCTCTGTGTAGTACAATGTTGTAAATACTCAGTTGTTATGAGAAAGAATTGGCCACACAGGTAAGCTGAAATTTAAAAGTCTCTAGAAGTGTTTGATTTTCTTAGTCCTGAGCAGTGGCCAGGGGTCTATATGTACAAATGAAGGAGGGAGAGAAGTGCACTGAAAACCTTCTTAATCTGCACTTTCTACACAGCACTATTTAAGCTGGAGAACTTCTGTAACCACAAACAATGTCTGGATTGTTACTTTGCTAAGAGGGTAAGTGGTGTATACACATAAGAGGGCACTTGTCACTGCTCTTGACAAAGTATTGTCAAGCACAAATATTTTTCTGTACCATTACAGGTATCAAATGCCTTTACCTGAGCTCTATTCAGCCCCTATTTTAACCTGAGTTAAAATGTCTCAAGGCAAATCCTGGCCTGGATGAGCTCACAGTTACACCAAGGACTCCTGTGAAATGCTGACAGTTTACAAGGGGTGAGGATCTGAGGATCTGTCCTCTACAGTTTAAAGATAAGGTGGATCACCACATGCGATGAATTTCAGGGTTTACTGCTCTAACCAACCCCTGAGCTCCTAGGTTTGCTCTTGCACATTTTAAGCAACAGACTGTTTTCCTTTGGACAGCAGGAAAAATGTAATGTGTTCCTGTAAAAAAGTGCTCCAATGTGCAAGGACAGAAAGATCAAGTCATTGGCCAGCAAGCTTTAAAGGAACTGGAGCCTAAAAGCCATTAAACCTCATGGTGTTGCCTAGCTAAGCTTAACACTATAGGCTCTGAGGAGCAGGAATTGTCATTTTCTAAGGGTTTGCAGAGCACTTGTTGCAACCTGAACTGGCTTAAGCCTAAGGCACTGATGTAATGTAAGCACTGAGGTTGGTAAAATCACAGTAACAGTCGTGGTGGCTTCAAAATGCTCTGGCTCAATTATGGCAGTAAATCCAAGTCTGGATATAGCAGCTCTTCATTTGTGGGCACACAAGTATGTCATAATTGTCTGTAATAAAGTACGATAGAAATTAAAATGATAACGCTTTACCTCCTGCTTTGTGGAGCAAACCAGTGAATTTTTTTTTTCATCTGTACCTATTGTGTGGTTTCTGTGCTGTTTCCAACACAGGTTCTGGATTTGTATATTTAGAAGTTTCACTAATCAATACCTGGTACGTTCTGGTTCATTACAGCCGCAGGGGTTAATGAATGACTATTGTTTGTACGTTGTCTGATGTTAAAGCTTAATCCATATTTGAGTCTGACGCCAGCTTTGTTTCCAGGAAGAAAGAACTGAGATAATGGCTAAGCATATTTTAAAAGAGAATAGGGGTTTTATAATGGTTATGGATCATTTTTATACTTTGATTATCTTGAGTACGTTGGACCTGTATGCTTCAGGATTGCCCAAGTCTGATTACTTTTTTCCTCTTACTTTGATAAAAAGCAGAATAAGCTCATTAATTTCTTCCACTTCTTGTCCCTGTCTCTCATCCACTTATATAGGATTTATATTCATATAAGAAACACTAATGTCCTCTGACGAATGAATTTTAAAAATGCCATTTTACTTCTTTTGATTGCAGTAGCAATGTTAAGGTGGGAGCCTTGACATCCAAACAGGATTCTCCAAGGTCCTCTGGACAAGGCAGCTGCTTGTAATCAAACCTGTGTTGGCAGCTGTTGTTAGGAGTGCTTGGAAAGGGTTGTCAGACACTGGCATGGGCTGCCCAGGGAGGTGGTGGGGTCACCATCCCTGGAGGTGTTCAGGGAATGACTGGAGGTGGCCCTCAGTGCCATGGTTTGGTTGACACTGTGATGTTGGGACAGAGGTTGAACTCAGTGATCTTGGAGGTCTTTTCTAGCATAAAAGATTCCATATTTCTGTAATGAAGACCTTGGAAATGACTTTTTAAGAACAGGTAGTACTGTAAGGTTCCTGAAGCTTCTGCCCATTTTCCATGTAAAATATCTGCTTTCCAAAGGTCGAAGTTTGTTTTGCTAACTCCTAGACTGCCAAGAGCTCTTCAACACTTACCTTGTACCACTCTCCTATGTTTAATGAGGATTTTTTAACTGTTGGAACTTTGTTTTTCTGTCCAAGTTAAACATATTAACGAGCACTATAAATGGCACAGTGTTTACTTGATTAACTACTGTTTTCTGGCAAAATTTGAATTAATCTTTAACAAAAGTATGTGATAAAGGTGAATTTATCTTTTGTGTTTATACTATGAAATAGTGCAGCATAGGTTTTCATGATTACGCTTACAATTTCCAAGAAATATAGAAAACTAAAATATTACCATATCCATATCAGAGCCTGCAAATAAAAGATGGTGCTTAAAAAAAAAAACAAAAACAAAACTGCTTTGTTTCCATAGGTAGGTGGTTTGCTAATTAGCTATAAAGATACAGGAATAGGGCAGCCATAGGTGTGATTATTGAAGACTATATTAGGAAGTTGTTGGAGGCTTCTTAGCATTAACTAGGAAATGTTTTGGAATAGATGGCATATTAATACCTATTGTCAAAGAAAAGGAGACTGTGGGGTGAAAGAGAAGGAAGTGGAACCAACAGCACAAAGGTGACTGCCATTACAGGTCTCTGATAAAGAAAGGAGACTGCACCTATCGGAAATGAGGAAAGGCAGCAAGAACATCTTTGAAAGAGATAAAAGGACTCTCATCCTCCTTTTCTCCCTTTATTTATTCAGTGAACCTCAGCCCTTGCAGAAAGCACCTGGCTGACAGCTCTGTACCTTGCAGTCCTTGGTGTATTCCCAGCAGGGTGTACACTACAGACATCTACAGCACCAGTTTCCCCTTTGCTCTCCTGATGGGAAACGTGGGCTGTGCTTTTGTTTCCAAGGTGTGTCCCGTCATGGGCCTGTCTGCCCTCCTCTGCAGCAGGGTGGGCACAGGCTGGGGGGTGTGTGGGGCTTGGAGACTGGACTAAAATGAGGCAGCTCATGCTGTTAGTGCTCCAGCCATCATCCCCACCCTTTGGTGGATGTTGCCACCCCTGAGGCAGTGATGTCTAATCCACTCATGAATCAATTATTGAACTGTCGCATTTTTCAGCCTGGCCTATTAAATTAAACTGACATCAGTCTCATCTACAAAGACATTAGATAGTGATGAATTTCAGGTACTGTTAACCTGGTTTTGAATTGGCCAGCTAGAGACAGACAGATTCATTTTACATTCCAGCTGCCAGAATCACTGTCATGTCCTATCTTGCTGTTGTGGCTTTTTGATCAATGGCCTTCCTTGCTAGTTCATGAGAAGGAGCAAGTTCACAAAAAGAAAGAGAGCACAAGAAACCCAAAAAGGTCAAAACCTAGATTTATTTTTTCTGGTTTTAGTAGCACTGTGAGGAAGGGGGTGCATATGTAAACAGTGAGATTGTCTGGCTGGTTAAAAAAGCTTCACTGAAAGAATCATAGAATGGATTAGGCTGGAATGGACCTTAAAGGTCATCCAGTTCTTCCTGCCATGGGCAGGGACACCTTTCACTAAAACAGGATGCTTGAAGGCCCATCTAACCTGGCCTTGAGCTCCTCCAGGGATGGGGCATCCACAGCTTTTCTGGACAACCTGTGGCAGTGCCTCACCACCCTCACAGTGAGGATAAAGCACAATACTGCCTGCACGGATTTAAAAGGCACTGTGTGGAATTAATGCAGCCCAGGTTAGGGGAGTTTTCATGGAAAAATGGAAAAAGAAATATTCCATACTGGCAACAGCATTACTTTATACCTGCATTACACCCACTGTGGATAGGCCCTGCTTGCTCTGCTCTACTTCATCCACTGCATGCACCTGGTAAATAAAATGTGGAAACTTTTCTACTGTGGCCTGGTGAAATGTGGAAGGTCCTCAGACTGCTCTGAGCTGAACCTGCATGTGTTTGGCTGTGTCTGTATTCATTCCCTTCTTGGATTCTGCTTTTATTGGTGACTGAAATAGAACTAAAAAGGTGTTGGTTTACTGCTCTGTTTATCCTCTTTTCTCCTCCCAGGACTTAGGGGGAATTTGTGAGTGTCTGTGTGCTTCCTTTTGACTCCTCGAGGCAAGATGGAAGTGCTGCAGACCTGTTACAAAGGATGGCCAGAAAGGCAGCCTGTGGGTTTGCAGAGTGGGATGCTGACCTGTGCTGGTGCCCTGTAAAGCCTGTGTTTGTGAGTGCCTATCTCTTCAAAAGCACTTGTCTTTTTCACTGTGGGGAAAAAAAAAATTCAGCAAGGAAATGCTGGCAGTTATTTCCTGCCTGCTGGAGCTGTGGATTCATTACTATTAATAGAACTCTTAATTGACTATTTGAGAGCAGCTATAAAAATTGATTAGATGCATATGAGGAAATAAACATGGGTCAGTTTGTAGCAACACAATGATATGAATTTGATGACCTATTAGGACACTTCTGTGTCTAGCAAAGGATTTTTTTTTAATAAACATTAAACACTTCGCCCAAATTCTGCCCTCTAGCACTTCTCCCAGTCTAATGAATGTATAATGAAAGCAAATATTTGGTATAGCAAAAGAATCCCATTTTTTTAAATCTCATTCCTGTACATTTTTAAGAGGTTAGGTTACTTGACATGTAAAGCATTTATGAATTTTAAGTGAGGCCAGATTAGTAAGGCTCTGTAGTTGGTCTTTCATCTTAATGTGACCAAGAATGTCCTCTAGCTCACTCTATTTACTAAGAAATTAAAAAATAGCAAATTGCACATCATTGCAGGCCATATGTCCATTCCTCTCCTGGGCTCTGCTCTACAGCAATGTTAATTGACTTGCCCAAACCCTCTTCTCCTGAGTTGTGACCACTGCTGATGAAACAATCAACAATGCTCCTGAGCAGAGCAGGGAATGAAAAAAACAATGTAAAACATGGCACCACATTAAGAATAAATTCATTTCTGCAAAAGGATGATAAAAATTTAATACTGACATATAACCTAGGCTTTCAAAAGTAAAATCGTTTGTTCAGCTCACTTAAAAAGCGGGCCTTCAGCATGGCCTGAAAGTTGGAGACTTTTAAAAGGTACTTTACACTGAGAAAACAAAACCACTAATATACAAATTATTGACTGTTACACATTTATTTCTGGTTTAGTAGACTTTGAATACGGGACACAAAATGTTTAAGAAACCTGCAAAGGCTGTTAAATAAAGACTATATATTCTTCTATTGGGCAAATAAGGTGATAAATCTGGATGTAGAAGATAAATTGGATTAGACTACATTGAACAAAAGTAAAAAAGACCATAAGCTTGTAGTGTATTAATGAGCTTGCTTTTTACATTTTCACTTGGGTCTTCAGAGGACCTCCATTAAACCACAAGCTTTGTCTTTTAAGCCAATACATAATATTTAGATGAGGATGCATTACTCCATCTCCACAGCCCAGTGCTGTGCGGTGTTATAGGACACACCTGAGTGCAGGACCCAGCTGAAGCCCGTTTTCCCCACAGCCTGCAGCAGGTGCAGGTAGTTACCCTGGGCTCCTTGCCCAGCCTATAAAGAGGTGTTAGTGAGCTTCGAGCCTCTTTGGGCAGTCTACCCTTTGGCTTCAGACCTTCTCAGCTAAGGGCTAAGCAGGGCTGTGGGAAGGAGAGATGAAGAGCCCAGGAGATGGGCCAGAGCCTGGCAGGAGCCCAGGCTACAACCCTGGAACTGCCTGCACTTTCCTACTTGGCTTCAACTCTACCCCTGCCTGCGTGCTGTCCCCAGCATCTGCAGAGTGCTCAGTCCCCAACCAGCCAGGGAAGATCAACCACAGGTAATTTTTGTGACTGTTTCTTCTAATGCCCACCTTGAGGGTGTCTGTGGGGCTGTTTCTCAGTGCACTTCATCCAAAATGAATGCAGAATGTGGAATTTTCCAGTTTCTCTGGAGGTTTATACAACCAGCTCTTCACTCGTTGCCCATACCAAACTTTGCTTATTTTCTTTTTTTTTTTTTTTAATTGCACTAGATAACATGATTAGGTCAGAATTTCCTGCACTTTCCTTCTTGCGCTTTGTTTTTTTTGAAGAACACCTAAAATAGTAGGTCTTGTGGATGTAGAGAAATACTTCAAATATGCAAACTGAAAAGACTCTAAAGTGAAAAAGCAAATATAATGAAAACTTCATTATCATTAATACCCCGATCACTTTCTCTAGCAGTTTTGTAATTTTTTACTTCTTGAAGCAGGCAGTGTACAAAAATAGAACATGACTATGGCAGGCTTATTCCAGATTTCCTTTATAATGTTATTTGTTTAGTAGTTATGAAGTTAGAATTTTAATTTTAATTGCCCTTTTTTTTCCTAAGCATGGTCAATCTATCTTTTTACTATGACAAGTTATTTTAAACTACTTAGTATTCAGGATATTTGCAGTTGCAATGAACAAGTTCATTTAAACACCAAATCAATCAGTATTTTCACTAGAGAGAATTTTTTAAGTACCAATTAAGAATGAAAAAGTGATCTACATTCTCTAATACAATATTAATGTGCTGAGAGGGGTGATCCCAACTGCATGAGAAAAAATGCAGCTGTGCATATGCTTGTCTTAAGAAAGGGTTTTTTCCTGTCACTTAGCATAATTTAATGAATAAAAAGTGGTTCTTTTACTGCTACTAACGAACGGAAATCCCATCAAATTGCAAGGCATCTCTACAAGGACATTACTCTTAAACTTAAAGTGCCGTAGATTATCCCAGTGATAATGGAGGCCATGAGCACTTTGTGGGATGGATGGACTGTTCTCGTGGTGCTGAGCTGGAGTTAGCTTTCAGCAGTGCATAGATCACAGTTTAGAGTTATGCTAGGTGCTTAATTCTGTTATCCTCTGTTGAAATATCAACCTATCTGCTCGTAATGAGACCGTTTAAAAACACCATAATTACAGAGGCCGTGGGGAAATCACATCCTTTAGGTTGATCAGGGTGTGCAGTGATCTGCTGAGGGGAGTGGTGGAGTCTTGCTGATGAAGTAACTCATAGCTGTGTTGATGGATCAATTGGACATGTAATGGTGGGGAGGATACTGGCCTGGCTCTGTGTTCCAGTGGCCATGTTCTCCTCTGGTACCCGCAGTTTGGGTTTGTGTGCTTTGAAGTGAAGGGAGCAGCACGTGAAAAGGCCCTGGGGAAGGGGACCTGAGTTTTTTACAGCAATCAGCCTTGGGTGGAGGTACCCTGTTTAGATGGGGGTTAGATTGCATGGAAAAAAGATTTTACAGGCCTCTAACAACTGGAGGGCAGTTCAGGAGACCTAAAAAAGCAGGAACCGGTGCTTTAACCCAAAGAGGTTTTATCACCTTCACTTAGATAGCTTTGTTTCAGCTTAACGCCCACTTGGCTCTTTAGAGTCGATCTGCCAGGAACATTGCTGAACAATAAGGTGACAACCTCACCCTATCAAAATGACATAAAATACTTTTTTTTTAAGTTGTGTTTGAACTTGTCTAACCATAAAAGTATTTTTAGAGCAGAGGCACCTTGGGGGAACATCTGAAAATGTGAACAGAAAAAATAAAAAGAACCTGAAGTTGAATTGTTGAACCAAAGATTGCCTGGCCTCTCCAAGGATTTCATTAGTGGCTTTCCTGTGAAACAGTTTCAGGAGCCTATTTACAACAATTTTGGTTTTCTTATTCAAGTGATTTTCTTGCATTAATTTGTATAAATGCTTTTTTTTTCTGTGGTATTTCTGTAAGTGTTATCTAAATATATCATTTAAAAGGACTGTTGGCTTAACTATTTTAAGATAGTATCTTTATGAAATAGACTTTTTTTTAGGACAGCAAAATATATAGAATCTCTTTCTGATTATCTAGGGGGGAAAAGTATTATTCATAAACACAAGAATTTGTGCATATAAAACCAGAGCTATTGAAGTTGGCTCGATATACACAAGTTGAAATCAATCCATGTTGTTCTTAAAGTACTTGTTTTGCAGTTTTGGCATGGAGAGTTTGCAAGTAAAACAGTAAAGCTTCTGCTCCCTTGCTGGTTTATAAATAGTTTATATATTAGGCATTTAGTATGCGTTTTTAAATAAATCATTACTTGTCCTGAAATTCAGGATGCTTTGATCTGTGCATGTTTTCACAAATACGTAGCACCTCTAGGATGACCCCAGTGCTAGCAGCAAACTGCATGGGGGGCTTTTCACAGGAATATTCCAAGTTTTTGCAGTTTGGTAGGCAGCAGCCTTGGCTGTGTGCCACATCATCCTTTCCCTGTGCACTCTGAGTGGGTGTTGCTGGAGATCCCACAAAACCAGGCTCGAAGTTACTGTGCACAGGATGAAAACACCTCCGTGGGCTGTTGCTGTGATAATCCCAGCCTAGCAAGGTAAAGCCACATCTAAAAGATCCCTTCAAAAGAGAATAGGAAATGCAGTAATTGGAGAAGTGAGTGGAGTCATGTGGGAAAATATTTGTAGCAGATGAGTCTTTTCCAGCAGTGCGACTGTTACATTAAAGAGCTAATGTGTAAGTTAATGCTGCCTGAGGCAGGATTAACTTCTGATGTGTAGGGATTGAAGATTGCTAATGGCCTAGCTAGCATGAAAGCCAGCTTGCCTGGGAAGGTGACTTGCTGTACTTGCTTCTCTTATCTGGCTGTTGCTAGGTTTGTTTTACTGAGCACCTGGCACTGAGTTTCCACTGTCTGCCCAACTCCTGAGGGGGCACAAGAGCTGTTGCCAAATCTAAGGCAGGGCAGAGCCATTGGTGAGGCCATTTGTGCATGAGAATAAATCAAGGTGTATGACGGACTGCTTTCCACATCTCTTCTGGGGCTGCTCTGATGGCATAAAATATCTTGTGTTACTTCCCTGGACCAGACTTGTAGCTGCTGCCAGTGAGTGAATCCCAGAGAAAATGGTAAATTTGCGCACTCTGGGAATACGATGCTTGTGTTTAGGTGATCCACTTTGGTCAACTTTTGATCACCTTTTCAGCATGAGAGAAGGTGTTTCCTCCATTGGTGGAGGGTGTTTGTCAGGGTGATAAATGCTGTGATGCATAGAGATAAGAGCACACCATCTTCCAGGCCTAGCCCTAGCTCTTGCTTTTCTCCTCTGTTGTGGAGGGGTGGCTGGGGTCCCTCTGGTGTGCCCCAAGTATTGGATGGAGGTAAATTCCCATGGGAACCTGTTCCCTTGTGCCCCTTTCCAGTTTGGGTGTGAGGAAATGGGCTCACACACGCAGCAAGACAGACTTTGTGTGGGTGGGAATTCTCTGGGGACACTTGCCATGGAGCTTTCCATTTCTCATTGGATGCTGTCTTTGTAGGGATTTAGTCTTTTTATGCATTTCTTCCTCAAATGTGCTACTGACCTCTTACTCTGCTCCCAGATCCTTCTCTGGAAAACCACTTCAGTGTGCTCTGCTGTGCTGAGGGCACTATTTCTGCAGCTTCTGGCTGCTTTCTCACCTCCAGTGTTTCGCTTCTCCTGGTGGAGAGGCAGAGCACCTTTATGTATCCTAGCTGCAGTAGGTTCTGTTGATTTGTGTCTCTGTATTGGCAGTTGTGCAGTCAATCCACTTTCTTGTTAAAGTGCATGATGTTTTAATACTGCTATGTAACTGCCCTCTTAGGATAAAAGGGAATTTAAAAAAAAAGTTAAAAGCAGGAGATGGGGTATAGCTTTTGCTCCTTTTTATAAAATGCGTTAAATGTGGGTGGAAGTGCTTGTATAGACTCAGCAGTCTTATATTGGGTTTTTTCTTGAAATTTTTTTTCTAAATAAGATGTCAACATTTGTACCAAGAAAGATTAATTCAGCTATATCTTTTTTTATGTGCCATCTTTTCATGAATATACTACCACTACCACTCAGCTGTTGCAGAGGTAACAAGACCCATCAGCATCCGTCAGTCTGAAGGTGCCTCTGTGATTGCTGTTTTAGAGATTCCTGCCTGTTGTGCAGCTTTCAGGCTGAGTGCTGAATTGAATATTTCTTCATCACATGTGTGCACAGTGGCTGTGTGAGGAGGCAGAGGGGATGAGTGGTGTTGGTGAGAAAGCCAGGAGTTCCTTCAGCAGCACCAGGACATGTTCTCCTTGCAGTGAACACGGATAACTCAATTCTAATGGGTGTTATGCACAAGGGAGAGGATCCACCCATTGCATGCTCTGGGAAGTGCAATTCAAAGCTTTCCCAAGGCATCTTTAAATTAAATTTCTTGGAGTATCTGTCTTTGAGTTGTCTCACATGCAGAACTCCACTGACTCAACAGGGCTTGCTGCACACAGATCAGTGGTGGGAGATTTCTCTTTTTTGTATCTTTCCAAGAGATGTAAAAGAGACAGAGGTAGATCACTTTTATTGGTATGATAGACAGGTGCTTGCCTGTGTGTCTGGTAGGGATTCACTATGAGGCGTGCACTTTTGGGTTATGTGAATGCCAAAACACTGGAAAAATAAGCCAATTTTAAAAAATGGTCAGGAATTTCCTTTCCTTCAATACAGAAGAGCCCCCTTTTTAGGAGTACCCTTGCCTGCTGACAGGAGTTGAAGGAGGGGAGATTGGTCAGAGGAACTATAAAGACTGGATGTTTAAAATGGCTAGCAAGAATATATAGATATGCTGTGAGAAGTATTATACAAACTAAAACAAAATCCCCATAGCCACAGGACTTGGGTGACAAAGAGGTGTGCCCATAAAGAAGTGGAGTCTGTAGCAGCTGTATTAGGGCTTTTAGCATCTTCCTCAGATGCATCTGGTATTAGGTGTGGTCAGTGATTGCAATGTGGGGTTCAGCTGGGGTGCAGCTGACCAGTTCTCACGTTCTGGTTTTATTCAGTAGAATTCAAAGAGCCTGGTACCTTTTAACTCTGCAGAAGATGGACTTGTGTTATCATAGTTGTACAGTGTTTGACCAAATTCCCTGCATTTTGCTTGTGGAATGAAGGAGGCAGCATGTGGATTGTTCTGCTGAAACCAGAAGATTGAGACTAACACGTAATGCTGCTGCCTGCAATGCCAGACTGCTGCTTTGTGGTCTTACCTTATTTCTTTTTCCTTCTTTAAACACGAGGGAAATTTTGAAATGATATCTTTTTCTTAAACAGATTTGTGAAATCAGTGGGGGTTAATTAAAAACTAAATTTGGAATCTACAAACATCCAGAAATTATTTACACTGTTGTTAATTTCTTCTTTAATATTCATAAGTGTTTTCTGTTAATTAAGAAGAGAGGGAGAACATGAAGAAAGGCTCAGAACAAAAGCAGACTGCATACAGATTAGGGACTGAGTTCTCAAAGAACTGGACTAACTACATACTGCCAGCACGGAGGAATTTATATGCAGGGAATGTATCCTGCAGCTGAAAAATTGGGCATACTTGTGTCTTAAACTTACTGCATCAGAATTTGACATGGTCCTCTTACCACCATGGCTGCCACTTCCCTGTTTCTGGCATTGGACATTCTGCAGTCCTAAAGCAGTTTTATAGAGTCATTGAATGACCAGGGCTGGAAGGCACCTTAAGGATCATCTTGTTCCCATCAGCCTTTCACCAGAGCAGCTTCCTTAGAGCTCCATCCAACCTGGCCTTGAACATGTCCAGGTATGGAGCATCCACAACTTCTTTTGGAAACCTGTTCAGCAGGCACAGGTGCTGCACCTCCCTCAGTGAATATCCTTTTCTCACATGTGGAGGTATTTGCAGCGTCTTCCACCAGCTTTGGGACCTTCACCAGCTTTGTTCTTTCTGGTTTTTAGGTACACCTGTTTAGCTTCATTCCTACAGTGTATTTACCTCAGTATTGAAACAACCTCCTACTGTAAATCTTTTATTTCAGCTGTTTTGAACACTGACCTATTGGGCTGCAGTTTTTCAACTCTGTAGGATGTGGGTGAGCTTTAAATAATGTACTTTAGAATATACTTATGAATAAAAGTACTGTATTTCCCAGCAAGATTTGGGAGTCTTGTGTTAGTTGTGAGTAGTTGGACTGGATGCCTGTGTGGATTCTCAGTACAGACAAGAGATGAAAGATGACCTTAATTAAAGATGTATTTCATTTATAATATTGAATATATGTGTCTAATCTGGTTGGCAGGTAGAAAAAGCAAACACCTAGGTCCCTAAAAATGCCCCTTTAAACAGGCTATGTGATTGGCATTCCTGCACTGATGGCTGCTGTCTTGCAGTGCTACCAAGGCAGGCCTATTTTCAGGTTTCACACTCCACCTTCCCTGCCTAACACTGGGGCAATCTTCTAAGAATGAGCTGTGGGGATAATGGAAAGATGGAAGTAAGGAAAACAGCACTTTAAAGAAAAAAGAAATTAATTGTATTTCTTACCTCAAATCAAAGGTAGCAATTTTTTTGTCTGTTTGGTTGCCTTTTTTTTTTTTCCTAAGGGTGGAGAATCTGGACTGTTGCAGAGGGAAGAAATAGAATTAAAAGAGAATATGAGTTCCCCTGTTCTCTAGGGAGGCTGTCATATGCTCTGAACTCATTGTACACAATATTCTAAGCTATGACAGTAAGTCAGAAGTTGCAGAAAAATTTATTTTGGCAAAGGTTTATGGAAGAAATGAAGGATATAGGGAAGTCTGGAGAGTAGAAGCAGACTTCCGACTCCAGCAGCTTGAGCACAAGTTAAGAGACCTGGGTTAGAGATGAGCGAGCTGTATGTACAAATACGTTTCTGTGATCTTTTTTGATAGGAAAAAGATCACAAATTATATCAGAAAATACAGGGTCAACTGCAGCAAGAACACCTCGGGGGAGATGGGAGTTGCAGTAATATCAGAAGACATCTGGTAATGGGGCTACAGCAGATATTTTTCCCCCTCAGGGATGACAATGGAACAGTAATTACCAGGAAAGCCAGCAACCTGCAGAGAGCAGGAGTGTCTTGTTTGTAGTTAGAGATGCTGAGGTCTGGAATATAGAGGAATCAAAATTTGGTCTCTGAACAACTGAATCTGCAGAGGGTGACAGGTGAGAAGGCAAATGGAATGGGGAAGGAGGAGAAGGAAATGAGCACTGGGATAAAGTGACTTCCTCAAAGAGCTAATACACATTAATTATATTCTTTAAGGGTTCATCAGTTAATGCAACTGCATCTCCCTAACTCAAATTTTATCTGAAACTGAACCCATGAAAAGGAATAGTCCAGGTATAAATGGGTACAGTTGGATCAGTCCCCTATGTGACTAAAATAAAACAGGGTGGCTGTGCTTTTTATCTCCTCTGTTGTTCTCCCAGCTGCTCTACAAAAATATTTTGCTGGTTTAGCTGGTGATTTTTAACCCTTCATGTTGGAATTTCAAACAGCATTTGCATGGGTTGTTGGTGTGAAGATGAAACTCTGCTATAAGCAATAAGCTGCACAGTAAAAGGAATAAAAAAGACATACACTGTTTGAAGTGACAGTGATTTAAGATGCTTGAAGCTCAGCTTCAGTGAGAAATCTGAAAAGAAACTGAGCTTTTGGGACTGTTCAGACACCTCTAAAGATCAGCCCTCTCTATGCTATCCCAAGGAGGTCACTTAAAAGCTAGGTTAGGCAAAAAGCTATCTCCCAGCAAGACAGTTAAAGGGGAATGCCTGGAAAATAAATTTTGGTACAGGTGTGGCACATGTCTTCTTCGATACTGATTCCAGAGGCCAGAACTTACTGATGTGTTTCTGCCCTTGCCCATACTTCTATCTCCCCTAGAGAAGTACATGTAGTTTCTTCAGGGCTCTTTTGTTATCTGTGCCAGTGAGCTCCAGAGCCATCTGCAGTGTCAGAGGAAAAACAAATCTGAAGGCTCAGATTTCGGTGGGAAATTGGCCTATTCCCTCTTCTCCTGCAGGTGCCCTTGGAGTTGCTCATCCCAGTATCAGTTGCTCTATTTCTTTAAAAAAACCTTCAAATTGCTTGGTTTCTGCTTTGTGCTACTGGAGCCCTGTGTGACTTCGATAAGTTGTTATACTGTATTTACATGTACGCATGAAACATTCTTCTCTTTGAATAAGAGGTGATCAAGTGGCAATGAAAATGTAATTGAAAACAAAATCCTACACAGCTGAATAAATTCTGTCCTTTGCATATTAATGAAGATCTGGTGGGATCAGCAGAAGGTGCAGTGGTGGTGAAGTGTTTGAGTGGGTCTGTCCAACCCCCGTGTGAGAATCAAAGGAGATGGGAGTTAAGTCACTGCAGAACTCTGCAGAACAGAGTTTAAAACCCACAGATTAAAAAAAATCATAGATGTTTTTAAAAGAAATAAAACAACAGATACTACTTTTCATTTTTTAGCTGTGGACAGAAATAATTTAGCACATATATTTGTCTGTCAAGAGACCACTGGCTGCTCATTGGTGTAGTGGAAATCTACCAATATAACAAAGCTTTTCTGTTTCTGAGTGTTAAAACATCAAACACTGAGTAGCTTTGAAATGCATGTTTTTTTAACTGAGGTCTTTCTAGAAGTAAAATTAACTGCACATCACTATTTAATGCATGAAACCACGATTTACTGTCCTGAGAACTAATTTCAGCTTGCTGCAGTTGTAAACTTGCCCTCAATTAATGCGCTACTGGGCCCAATTCAGAGATGGGTAAAGTCAGCAGGTCTTTCCAATTACTTTTATGGATATCAGATGAAGTCTTTAATTAATGCACCACTGAGTGCTCAGGCTCATTTAAAAATTTCTCATTTCTAGATAGAATGCAGATCTTTCAAAATGTCATTGTACTTTAAAGCTGTTCTGCTCTCTTGGATGAGAAGTTATTTACACTTGTGTGACTACATCTGATATATTCCTTCTTTCCTCACACCATAATATGCCTACAGTATGTGTTTTGATATATTATGTGTATCTTTGAATACATAATATATTACCAGATGGTATGTGATTAGCAGGGTACACCAAAGTAGAAAGATGTCTTCTGCCCTGGATACATGTACACAGTCTGGTAGTGTACGTATTTAAAGTGAATATTTCAAGATGTATTTTTAGGAGAGAAAATAATCTGTTGGTATATGCAAAAGTTCTGTGTGTGCAGTAAACGAGCTACCCGGGAAAGTTTCATGCCTAACATGCTACTGGAAGTATTGGGAAACTACCTCTGGCTCATGAGGTCAGCCTGGTGAAATTTTGACTAAGAGGACTTAATGTTCGGGTGCCAATGGCATGTTTTCAGTCCCAGGAGCTTAATAGTTCAGATGTTGAATGTGGAATAGCTGTTCCTAATTTGTAGAGGAGCAAAGAAGAAGTGTTTCTGATGGGTTACTGCCTACTTGGGTGGAAGCATGTGAAAGCCATTGCTTTCTCAAAACAACTAAGAAAAATGCCAGCTTTGGGGTTGAGCTCCAGTATCAAGGAAAGCTTACGGATATGTTTCAGTCTCCTGAAAAATCAACATTTAAATCAGAAACGTTGATACGGCCTTGCCTGAAATAATGTAATTTGCTGTTACAATTCAGGCTGGTGTTGTGAAGACACCTGAAGTTATGGTCACCTGTACCTTGCATGGATTTTAGTCATCAGAAAATGAATGTCATTGGCCAAACTTTCAGTTCTTGGCAATAAAAATTACACAGTGAAGAGGAATTATAGACATTCCAGAAGTGCACTGTTTATGGGTCGATTCAGGTTTGGAGGTAGGCTTAGGTTGGTAACTGATAGAAAATGCATGCAAGAGCCTTACCTCACATAAATCAATAAGGCTTCCTTGATTGTAATGAGCTAATGCCAATTTATACCACCTGAAGAGCTATTGCCCAGATTTACAGTGTAAGTATAATTACTATGACATAGATTTGCTTTGGTTCACTGAGCTGGCAACCAGCAAGGTTTATAGTATCGTGTCTTTTTGTTCTCGCTTAAATTGCCTTTCTAGAGGGTGGCAGGAGTTAGAACCCAGACCAGAGTTTCCCTCCCAATCTTCTGTTTTGATGATGTTATGTATAAAGTAGAAATCCTGGTGGAGCATTGGGCTCATCCTTACAGGCCCCGTGTGCTGTTGGCACAGCAAGGAAGGGCCATTCCAACATGGTGCTTGGCACAGCAGGAACCTGCTGACTCCCCAGGACCTGCAGGAGACCCCATGCCTTTCAGTGGTGGCTGCTGCAATTTACGTGTTATTTTGTTGAAAGACACTGCTTGTCTTTGGCCACAAGCTTTCCTGGTCTCCAAAGTATCTCAGCACAGGTCTCTCTCTGCCTGGCTGAAGGCTACCATTCAATTTCCATTACTCTTCCTGTTTTCTGTTCATGACATGTCTTCCCCAGCTGTTAATATCAGTAAAAAAATCAATCAAGAATTATTAGTAGTAATTAAAACACGGGTGGCCCATTACACTGGGTGGGCTAAGTCCCTCCAAGTATAGATTCTGCCCTCAGCTGTGCAAGTGCACCTGGAGTTACTTGATACAACCACTGTGATCTTTGGATGTAACTGAGAGCTGGATGTGACCCCTGGCTCCAGGAGAGATATTCTTTTAAGACTTTGTCAGATGCAGTAAAACTTCTGATTTTAAGTGGTTGAAATACCATCTAACTCAAAATTGTGCAGGCAGGAAAAGAGCTGGAGTGAGTCAGTGAGCAAGTGTTTTTTGCTTGGAAATAGAGAGAAACTTGTTTCCAAGTGCTCTTTGTGTCACAAATAAGAGGACAATAGTTTCAGTTCTAGCATCTAGCAGTCATTTCCCACAGTATAAATGCACCCTAACTTAGCATGGTTTCTGTGCTCCTGGGAGGCCATACACTTAAATAATAAGGGTGCTCCAGGTCACAGCTGAGATGCAATTAACCCTCAGATTGAAGAAATACCTTCCCACCTGCAGGAAGGATTCTCATTTTGGATAGCTTTCCATTAGTTTTCCTGTGGGAATGACACAATATTGGCAGTATTTCTGCAACTCATGTGACAGTGCCAGCCAGGGAGCAGCTTAACTATAGGTCCTTAATACTTCTGTGGTAACAGGAATTCTGTGGGCTTTCAGACAGGCTCTGTCTTCTGGCTATTGGGAAAATTTTTTTGCCCTTCTTCAACTGAGGTGATGCCATGTGGCAAAAGAAATGCCATGCCTTTAACAAGGGCTGTGTTTGTGTGTACATCTAAGATATGATTTTGGTTGTTTGTTAATTCCTTTTTTTTCCTTTGGGTGATCTGTAGGCCTGAATATGGTGGTGTTTAAAGCTGACCAAAAATATTCAGATGTTTGAAAATCCATAAAAGAAATTTATTTTCCTCTGAGCAAATCTATCTATCTATCTCTACCTGATAGAGAAATTGAGTTGGCACACTTATAAGAATCAGAGCTTCTGATTATTCGAAGTAATATAGCTAGGGTCACTAGGAAAAGTTTAGGAATTTGAAAGTGGTCATTTATGGTGAAAAACAATTTTTTTTTTTTTAACTTACTGTGCAATTTTCACCCATGATTAACTTGATGTGCGTCTGAATTCCTCTGCCTCTTTCTCATGGAATTGATTGCCTGTTCTCTTCTTCTCTCCTGCAGGGTTTTTAAATAAATTGATATATCCAGACTGATGCTGTTTGTTATTCAATTACTTAAGTGTTCTTTCTTTTTCTTTTAGTTTTTTTAAACTCTTACTGTACTGTAAACCCACTTCTGCAGAGGGACACACAGTAAAATCAGGGGACATACAATAAAAATGAAACAAAACAGGAAATAGGATTGTAGAAGAAACTTGGTTAAGGACAGGATATCCTTTAAGTCTTATGAAGTGTGGATGTTTGAGATGTCCAGCATGAGATAATCCCAGGGAGAAGAGCCATGTTCATCTGGAGAATGGGTTTGGGATGACTAATTGTTTGGTTTATTGATACTCCTGAAAATTTTTGCATCTGGGCAGTGGAACATTAAAAGCCACTGGCTGAAGGAAGAGACTTGTGAAATCTTTAGAAGACACGGTCAGCGGACTGAGTCACTGATACATGAGAACAGGACTGTAGTGACTTTGAAGGGCCGGTGATGCAGAGGTAAAAGAGCTTTTGTGCAATCCAGTGCTCTGCATCTTCTGCTTTCCTGCCTCTCCTGCCCATGGAGTCTGACCTGTCTGGCTATCTGGGACTGTGCCTTGATAAGTGCTGCTGTCACCCACAAGGACATGATAGGCAGTGCTGCCAGTGGCTGATGTTATCTTTGAGAAGCAAAACCTGCAGGATCCTGTAGAACAAAAGGCAACAATATTGAGAGCAGTGAGATGTAGCTGCAGGGATGAGGAGAAAAGCGACGGCTGTAAAAGCATCACAGAGGAAGTCTGGCTCATCAGGGCTGTTGTGTGTTGTGCTTAGGAAGGGATTTTTCCTAGTGACCAGTACCACTCTGTCAGATAATTCAAAAAGTAAAACTACTTAGAGGCATTAAAAAAGCATAGGGGATACATATTTTAATCACATGAAAGTGAAAAAAAAAAGTCTTAATTTTCTTAAGGGATCATGAGGCAGGTAGAGAAAATTAGGAGTACTTATTTACTTTTGTACTGATTATTGAATGAATGTCAAATTTGGGAAGTGGGGGAATTTGGACCAGATGATTTTCTAAGGTCCCTTTTGACCAAAATCATCCTTTGATTACCATTTTTGACAAAAGCAAGAGGTAATGGACTCTTAAGGGATATTTTGGCATGAAGACCCCCCTGCTATATCATACTACTGAGTCCATGATGTTAATAAGAAAAAGAGGATTAGACATCAGTATAGATGGAAAAAACCCCACTAAAATGAAACTCCGCACTTGAGTTGGATGAGATACCTTTTGCAGAGGGCTGGATGTTGTCAGGCCAGCACAGCTTGGAAGGCATTGTAAGATTTCTGGAGAGGTAAAAAGGAATTTCTTCTCCTTTTCCTAGTGTAGTTGATGTGGGCCATGGGCAGAGACAGCTCATCTGGCTTGTCAGGACATGGTCTTTGGAGGGTGAGTTCAGACTTCAGCTATGAGAAGATAGGTCTCATAATCACAGCATGTGAACTTCTTTGTAAGGCAGTTTGACTTTCATACAAAAATTATTGGGAGGAAAGAAAAAAATTAATGTATAAATTCCCCCTGGATTTAAAACTTGCATTTTGCACTGGCAGCAGATCTACTCTCTGTTGCACAGATGGAGAGAGGGTCCAATTCATCATGTATTCATTGAAGGTGAGAGGCTAAGAAATGTGTGAAGGAATTAAGCAAGGAAATGTTGAATTCCTTCTATGAGGAGGCTACAGCCAACCTTGTTATGCTGCTCTGTGACCCCTGGACTAATGTTACCCCAAATGAAGCCAGTGGTTTTCTACTTTTTGCAAACTAGGCCAACAGATTCTTGAAGTGTTAAAACACTATTCATCTCTTCTCGAGTAAAAGCAGATTAAGAGAAGAGGGTTGGCTCTTTTCTACGATAATCCCACCAACCTGTCCTTGTCCAGAATTTATTTCAATAAAATGCCATCTTCAAGTGTGGGTAATAAGACTATTTTTGAAAAGTGAGAGGAAAGGAATATAAGCCTGAAACCCACTTTTGTAAGTGCTGCAGTGTGAATTTGTTGCAAGGTTAATAATAGAGTTGTCACTGTCAACAAAGAAAAGAGTCTGACAACAGATGAGAATTCCAAATGGGTTTGAGTTCCTTGCATAATTGTTATTTTAATTACCATGTTCAGGAAAGGCTTCAGAGGTTCCTCAAACACTGCTCATATCCAGATGAGGTTTACCAGAGCACCACTCACAAGCTTTCTTTTGAAAAGTCACTTTCTTGTTTTATCATGTTTACAAAAAACTGAAGTGAGAGCTAGCTATGAATCTTCTGTTATTTGAGTCGATGGCAAATGCTAGGAAGGCTTTGCTTTGTGATAGAGTTAAACTCTCTGGGACTGATTACAAAGAAATTCCATTAGCAATATTTAAATGCCATCCTTGAAAGGCACTCAATAATATGTGTGTTGGCGCTGATCAAGAATAGTACCTTTTAAAAATGAAAAAGTAATGTGACTGTTAGTTTAACATAAAAATGTCAAACTGTGGGCAGTCTCTTGTCAATTAAAGAATCTGGGCTATTCCTAATGGGAATAAGGATGAAGGGGCGGGGGGAGAAGTGGGTACTAAAAATTGCAGATGTGCAGAACTACTTAGAGATAATTTGTGCTGGCAAATAACACTGTCAGCCAGTTTGGAAGTAATACAGGCAGCTTGATACCTGTTCTTCCTGAGCCACCTTAGTGATTTCTTTTTCTTAGTATCTTCCTTAATAGCTAGCAAAGCTTTAACAGCAAGCAGGGCTATGGTAATGGTGTGCTGAGTGGAGGTGGATTTGTCTAGATTTAAAGAATGTGCTTGCTAAAGTTCATAAAATGTATTAAAATGGCAAACCTGCTTGTTGCTGAACTGAGGGATATACCTGTGAGAGGGGAAGGAGGATTCTTTAAACTTTGCAGGCTGGTGGAACTGATGCTCAGGTAGGAGTCAAGGGATGAGGATGTGCATCTTTGTAACCTGTCAGTTCTTGTTAAGGATATGTCTCCATAAATAAAACACCACAGTCAAGTTTCAAACTTTGCCTCATCTAAAAGTAGCTTCCAAGGAAACAGAAGTCTGGTAGAATTTCACTTGGAGGGAATGCCATACAACAACTCTCTTTATTAATTCATGTGGGTCTGTTGCTCACTTTTGGAAAGTTGTTGCCTGATTTTTTATCTTAAATCAGTGTTATTTCCATTGTAATTCATGCACATGTTTCCTCAACCATCTTGAAACTAATATATTTATTTAGTTGTTCCCTCTTTCCTTCACATCTTACAAATCCCTCTCACGTTTTAGGGAGTTTCTAGGTATTTGCTCCAAAATTGTCCCACCTGAAATGAGGCTTGTGCAACAGCTGCTGCTGTGGTAGTATCCAGAGCTGTCTTGTGATCTAAATGTCCGTTGGAATGGAAGCATTAGCATCCCTCTTTTGTAAGGTAGGAGCTGAACAGAGAGTGTGATGTGACCGTGGTCATGCAGGTCTGTGGCAGGCCTTGAAGCTGAACATCCAATGTATTGTCTGATTTAAAAAAAATCTTTATATCTTAATAACAATTTCTGATTTTCTTTCTAAACAGCTGTCGAAACTGTAACAGACTTTTTATTCTTCACCCTCAGATCTTTTATTTTATTCTTTCAATTTTCTTCAAATCTCTTTAACTGCTACTTGCAAACTGCTTACCATACTTTTTAACCCAATCATTTAGATCTTTCTCCTTTCATTAATCTGTTACTCTTTGTGCCTTAATTTTTTGTTTTAATGACTCTTATCCCAACTTCTTAACAGTATTTCATCCATAGATTTGATGGCTTTTCATGTCAGCTTAATATTTTGTCATTCCTCAGGGCCACCAGTCATTGGTCACAATTTTTGACATTGCTAATTGTTATACTTTGTTTTATTGCTCTGTCCTTCTATTATCCTTTCCCGATACTTTGCTCAAAGTGCTATATAAATGACTAAAATATAGTGTTATGGGCCAACTGTAAAGTTAATTAATGGAAAATCTTGCTGTGAAGCCAAAACTTGGGATCCTCAAGAACTGTGCTGCAGAAGGCCAGCTGAAATTTGAGCTCTGGTTTCTCTTAGCACCACTACTATCAGAATTTCTCAGTGTTTATCCCAATTCTTTTTTTTTTTTTTTTTTTTTTTTTTTTTTTTTATCCCCCAAACATCATAGTTGTTGCTAAAGGAGTTTTTTAATTCCACATTGTTAAAGTACTGTCAAGTGGGATTGAAGCCATTTGGCTTAAATTCCTACTCAAATTATACATGTCCCCAGATAAAATAATACCCATTTAGCTACTCCTGCAATGCAATTGATAGCCTGTTTACCAATAATTTCACAATGTGGACATAAGCCATACTTAACAAAATGTGGATCTCTTGTAGGAATTCAAAGTCCAGTGAATACAAGACAAAAAAAAGTAAAATTAGAAGAGGAGAAAAATACACAAAAAAGGAGAAGGGACGAGATATGCTTCAAGACAGAGATGTGTACAGGTTCTTCTTGACCTTTGATTTCCAAAAAGAGGAATTCAGGAAGTGAGGTGACTTTCTGTGAATAGATCAAATACCCTGGAGACATAGAGGCCAAGAGAAAAAGGTTATATAGGCTCCTTCTTATAAATAATTAATTCAGCTGATGATCAAGTAATGGGCAAGAAGTTTAGTGGANATGTTACAACTTTCACAGATTGTAGTGAGAGTACCGTTCAGCAAGCTCGTTTTGTTTAAGATTTTGTTTATGTTTTTGAGAACTTTTTTTCCACGAACAGTTAAGTATTTCCTGTGTGGCAAACACTGATTTACTGCTTTTTAACAAACTTAATGTTATTGCTGCATGGTGTAAGGACTTTCTTTTTTTTAATTTGCTTTTATTTTTTCCTTTGTATGTTTTTTATGTTTGTTTGTGTTCATTTGGGATTCTTTGTTTTTCGTTTTGCTTTTTTTGGGTTTTTGTTGTTTGTTTTCGGGGGTTTTTTTAGTAATAAAGTTTGCATTCTTCTCTTTGGAAACCAGGAGCTCTTGAGTTCATTTTTGGGAGACTTCTGCTTCCTTTCCCTTCTTGCCCTGAACACAGCATGAACAGCAATGGCAAAACCTGTGTTATTCATGAGCATGAGAAGAAATGAGTTGGAGAGGTGGGGAAATCAGAAATATAACACTAATTTCCATATGTAGGAAACTTATTTCTCCTTCCTTGTACTGATCTGCAGCATCATCATCAGAAGATAAGGCTATGTCTCTTGTCTTTAAGAACCCTCACCTCATTTTTGAGACAAGTCTGGGTGATTTTTGAACAGTATGGTGTCCTTAAATTCTTGTTGACAGTCTTAGGAATGCTAGACCTGAGGAAAGTTTGTAGACAGCAACAGCAAAAAGGCTCTACAAAGCCTGAAAATAAGAGCTTTGGACAGCTTTCTCTAAATTAGAAAATAAAGAGGAGGCTTGAAATTTAAACAATTTCCTTTTCAATCCTTCATTTGCAAGATGTGTGTGGATTTCTGTCCCAGGAAGGTACCTATGTGACTTTCTTCCCTTGGCATGCTTGGGAAGTTGGATGCAAAGGTTTTGTGCAGTTTTTCCAGCAAGGCAAGTGCCAGTGCTTGAGCAGCTGCAACTTTGCAACTGCTATAGCAGAACTGAGGCTTCCTGCAAAATCAAGGCTGATCATAGAATCGGGGTTGTTTTCCTGGAAAAGCCTTTAAGTTTCTGTTGTAGAAAGATAAACACATTTGGTTTTTTTCTTCAGGGACTGGAAAATAAGTGGTTTTGAAGTCAGGAACATTTTAATTAACAGAAAAAGTCGATTTACAGATGTATTAATATGGGTGGATGTTTCTTCTCAGTTCTAAGTATTGCCTGCAAATTTTTAGTCAAGGAACCTAAAAATTCTTTGGCAGGAATTTCAGAATATAATGGTGGGTGCAGCTTCATCACAGTGATTACTGCCTAGGTTTCAAACACTTCAATGAAAGAAGTATGAAAGAGACATTGGAAAATAAAGGAAAGAAAAAAACAGTCTGGGGAAAAGTAACCCCTGCCTTGTCATTTTAATAACCAGTGCCACATGTTGAAGCAGTGCAAGAGGATGCAACTGCCCAGTAAGCCCAAGGACAGACTCAATACTTGCTTTTTCCCTTTTGAAATTCATTCTTTAACCATGTAAAATTGCCTGCCTTCAACTGAATATTACTTTAAACCAAACCCTGACTATTTCAGTATGTCTGGGGAATGTAGTAATTAGAAGCAGATTGTAATGATTGAGAATATCTGTTCCCAGCATTTACATCCCTGTTGTATTCCGGATCTTCTTAGTACTAAAAAAGCTAATCAAGAAATGGCGTGCAAGATACTGGACAACAAAAAGTGGTCTTAGCCTTGATATATCTTTTTGATGATTACCATTGCTTATTCTTTTCTTCTTACTCCTGCTGTGGAAACTGTATTTATTCAAAGTGTTAATGCTCCTTCTCCTCTGTTGTCTTGAGCACCAGGGTAAGGTCAGGCAGTTGTGCCACTGCCATGGTAAAGAGGGCAGGCACAGCTGCTTCCTTCAAGCAGGTGTGGCCATTTCCTTGGAAAATGCAGGGAATTGGGGAATTCTGTCTGCCAGCTTTCTCACCAGAGCCCTTCATTCCCCAAATGATTTTATAGCCACATTCCTCGATTTAGCCAACCTGCCATCAGCAGAGGGACCAGAACAAGTAGAAAAGGCTGTTCCATTTAATATAATCTTTCCTAAACTGAAATATCTTTAAGGATTTTGTCCTTGCTTCACAGGCAGATCTGTACCCATGAGTGTGGGGGGTTTTTAGCAGCAAAATTCCAAGTTGTGGATGTGTCTGACCAGAGAGGGTGTGGTGTGTGGAAACCCAGTCCTGAGCTCAGGTTGTTACTGTGCTTACACACGTAGTTAAACTACTACAATTGAGAGTGCTTACACATGGATTTACTCCAGTAACATCCCTTCAACTCCCATTTGCTTGTTTGCTCTTTCTGTGCCTGGCTGGACTGGGAGCCCTCCTGCAGCTGCCGTTTCTCTTCCCACTCTCTCCCCCACTGGTGGTCATTTACCCAGGATAGAGTTGCTGCTGAAACCTCTGAGTGGTCTCCTTTCTGCTAGTTACTTCCACATCCCCTCATCAAATGTACCCCCAGGGCCAACATTTTTCCTTTTTGGGTGAAAAACCCTGTTTTTGGGACCTGGCAGCTGCTTTCTGGGCTGCCTGAAGGGTCTGCCCTGCTCTGGAAGGTTCTGTGGAGACACACAAGCTGTTGGTGCCTTGGGGAGGGCACCCTGGGCACATCATGTGGTTGACAGCACTTTTGCAGCTATTCAAAAGGTTAGAAGTGTTGGAAACAGACTGGTTTGGGAGGGAAAGGTGTGCTCTGAGGGAGCAAGGATTTGGTTTGGAGGCCCTTGTGCTGCTGTGGGAGCGGGGTGTGATGGCAGTGGGGCTGCTTGTTAGCAGGGCAGGGACGAAGTGAGGGGACAGGCTGGGCACTGAGCTGTGCCAGGAGGGGAAGAGATCTCTTTGGGAACAAAAATCTCTGCTCCCTGGCTATGGTATGCCTGTGACGAGGGGTGCTTGATTATCCCAGGAAAGGGGAGAAATCTCCTGAGGACAGTCCCACACCAGTGCTGCGACTGAAACGCCCTCCAGCTCGCTAAACCAGGCTAATACTTTGTCACTAGATGGCCTATTCTTGCCATTTCTTAGATTAAGTTTTTCCTTAATGATTTTTCTAAAATGTTAAGCTTCTTGCCTTTTCTTTTTCTCTTTTACTATCATGTTTTTGAACTGCAGCCATGGAACTGCTTCTCTGCCTTGGGCCTCAGGTAAATGGCAGCAAGTGCCACACTGTAGGTCAGGGAGCAGGCAAGGGAAAGGCTTTCTCCTGGCAGAATTGTATTTTATTCCATGGGGAGACAACATTTCTTTGCAAAACACTCCTCTGACTTTAAAATAATACATAATAACTATAAAATTACCAAATGTCAGGTAAACAAAAAGTTATTAAGAATGACCTTATTAGTTCTATCTGCAATTCACAGAGCGAGGTAATTGTCAAGCCTCACTGTTATTAGGTTGAAATAATAGTTTGGGGACCATCAACATTAAAATTTCATTATGATGGGACAAAAAGGCTCATGTATAATCAATAGTAAGAATCCATTATTATTGACTTGGAATGAATGAAGCATGAACACATTTGTGCAGATATGAACAGTTAGCAATCTTTTGAATAATAAAGAATTAACACTACACAGATAATGCCATTCTGGGAATTGGACTCGAACTCAAATTGGTACATGTCTCTTTGTTATAAAGTCAGATCCACCTCCCTGGGTAACCTCCATTAGGCATTTTCTCAAAATACTCACTGTCTACAGTTTTGTATTCCTCAGCTCTGGTTCAGAGGGAGGTGGGCATGCAGGCCAGGGTTGTGTTGGAGCATGCTCTGCTTGCTGTGTTGGGGATCCTGCTGGGAATAGCACTACTTTGGGACACAACACAGTGGGCACAGGTGGCTGGGAGCAGGTTGGAAGGGTGCAGTTGCTTTCTGCCATCATGAGCCTGGCAGAACCATTTCAATGAGACAGTGCTGCTGCTTGCATCTCAAGCACCAGGCTGAAATAGGTGAGGGACAGTGAACACAGAAGTACAGAGCCTGTGCAATGTGCTGGAGATGTAGCCAAAGCTGTGATTAGGATGTGTGACATTACCTTGTCTGTGTGCTGAGACAAGATGTTCCCAGCATGTTCTGTTCTGTCTCTGAGGGATGTGTCACACTGGCAGTATTGCTGGGGTCTTTTTTTGCACTGGTGAGGTGAACCCAAAATGCGCTTCATTGTGTGCTAAATCTGATGCATTTCAATTTTTTTCAACCTGACTTTGAATTTCTATGTACTAAGTGCCTTTGAAATGTGTTATTTAAGGGTGTTGTAACCCTCTTCCATACTAACAGCTGTCTCTCAGCACTGTCTTCTGGCTGTGGTTTACCTGCTCCCTCATGCTGGCTCCCAGCTGCTCTGACATCCAAGGTACTCTGAATCTCCATTGACTTAGACTGCATTTTTACAGGGAAGAAGGCTTGGGTTGGTTGCCTGATGCCTCTGCTGGTGAAGGTCACCAGCCTTCTGGTGAAGGTCACTGCCTCTGCAGTGAAGAAAGTCAAACATGTAGTGTCACTTGTGGGTTATGGGGTGTCCTCCAGTGCTCCTACTTTCACATCGTTCAAATTCCCAAAAATAGAGGACTACAAGGGAGATTCTGCCCTTCTGCTCCAAGTATCAGATGTGCAATCTTAAAAGCACTCCCTACAATTGCTGGTCCAGTCAAAGAGCACCTAGGAACAGAGTCTTCTGGAAATCTGCCTGGTTTTTTTTCCCTGTGGCTGCATTTTGCAGCATGCCCTATTTCTAATGGAATTGGGGAAGTCATCTGATGCCTTAAAAATAAGTAAAGGGATCTTGTGGCTGTGGCACTTGACAGGCTCAAGGAGACTTTCTGGGGAATCTGGGAAATAATTTTTTTAGCTGTGAAATGGGAACAATTATTATTTTAGTCAGTGGAGAGGGAATTATTATTTATTACTTGTATTGCAATAGCACTAAGGGCTGGTTAGGCTAAATGCCCAGAAATAGAGAAAGTTATTTAATGAATTAAGTGTATTTTTTTTTTTCCAAAAGCACTCATAGTACTTTGGATGGAAGTGGGAATGAGTGGTGTATGGCAGTGGCACCTGCTGTAAGCCATTAGAGTGAGTATAGTCATGAAAGAACATGAGTGTTATTTCCTTTCCAATTTACTAGCAGTGCATTTCTTCTTCCCAATACTCAACTTTCAGATGCCTTTCAGGGGTAAGAAAGGAAAACAACTGAGAGACAAAGGGCAGTCCAGTGAAGCAGAGGGAAAAATCTGACCTAATCCTGGGAGAGAGGGAGGATTATACTGGATCATTTCCAGTGTCCCCTTTTCCAAGAAGGGGGCTAGAAGAGGAGGGAAGCCCTTGGCCTTTCCAGAAAGGAAGACCAGAGATACAAAAGTTTTAGAACATATATATTAAATTTGGCTTAATACCCTCATCCTTTTTGAAATGATGGGTGTAGTTCATTTTTTGTAATTTCTCCCTGTGAGAGCAGAGGTTATGGACAACCTCAGATGTTTTTAGTGGGAAAGACTGAGGGAAAACCTGAAGAATGGAGACACATTTGACAATTTTTGTCCTGCTGAAGGCATGAGCCTCTTGTTATTTTAAATTTTTTTTCTTGTTTTTTGTTGACACATCATGTAAGCTGTTGATGTTTCCTTTACTTCCCTAAGGATGAAGAATAAGGAATGAACAGATGAGTATAAATTTATCAAAAAAGAGGCAATTTATATTACTTTTTTTTTGGTGCTGAGTTTAAGTTCTGAAAATGTTCTTGAATTTTTACTATTTTTTTTTTAAGTGAGAGATACATGCAGGGCACATAGAAACATTAAAAAGATTTTACAGAGCGCATACCATAAATCAATGAGTAAGTTGTTCAGAACAGCACAACAATGACTATAACTGAGCATATATAAATCTAGGGAGAAGGAAACCGTTTTTTTCTAATCTTGTCAAGTCCCCTGCTGATTTATAAAATAGGTGAGTAGCCAGCAAAATCATCAAAGTGTGCCCAGAAATTATACAGTGGTCTAAAAATACAATACTATTGTATTCACAACACAGAGTATTCATCACTGATATGGTTCCATAATTATAATTGTTAAACATGAGTCCTCTATACCAGATCTGATATTTTATTAGAGTGATTGATCACTGCAAAATTTGTCTACAGAGAAAAATCCTATTTTTCTCCAGTGAATTGCATCAACCTATTTTCCTTTTAGTGCTAAAACTAGTTTCAAGTACTCCATTTCAAAGCTGACTTCTTAGCATAACTAAGTTTTCATTTAAGTTGAAAATTTAAAGCCCAAATCTTTCAAAACTTTTTCATACCTAAAACTAGGAAGTACCATAGGCTATAAACTTATGGATCTTGTCTTCTGCTTCTTTTGGATCTGCTTCCCTGCTATGCTGCTTGGATCCCTTTTGGCTTCTGTGTGTTTGTTTCCATCTGTATGTAAGTTTTTCTGATGCCATACTTTTAATATCTGGGAAGGGACTTGACATACTTGAATTCTCTTCATGGGAAAAACATTTCAGTTCTGCCTTTCTTGCAATCTATTCCTGCAACTTTGAGGTGAATGATAAAGGTATAGTGCTTTCCATAATGGGTAATATTTCCAGTAAAAGCATTTACTTATGGGTCATAATTGTTTTTAAGTAGTATTTATAAGGGGAAAATGCAGTGCAATTTACAGTAGTTTAAACCAACCATGAGAATGCTTCATACTTATAAACTGCATTTCACTTTAAACTGTCGCGAATACCCAAGAGACCATGAATTTGCATACATTCGTTTTAAACTCTGCATTTTATTTCCTTTTTTTTTGTGTGTGTGTGTACATGGTGACTTTTTCCTTGCTGAATTGCTGCCTCAAGTCTCTGGCCTCATTTTTATTGCTGTAGTGTACCTGCCACAAAATAATTGCAAGTATGGGCAAGGTCTAATTTTATTCCTCCTCCTTCTTACCAGTAGGAGAGCATGTAATACTGCTGAAGAGACATAAACAGTATGAACTAGAAATTTTGGTTCTGTTAAGGCATGAGCATGTGTGAACTCAATAGAAGCCCTTTTTGTGTGACCTCTCCACTAATGCAGCCCTTTGGATTAGAGAAGATTTCTTCTCCTTGGCAATAAAGTAACCTACTCACAGAACTGTTGGTACTGCTATTTCTACTTCTGGATAGAAGCCAGAATAATGACAGAAAGTGTAAATTGTTACCTTTAGGTGGTTTGCTTTGTATCAGGTGAAAAAAATAACCTTACCAGTTTCATGCAGCCTAGCAGCCATCATATTCAAAACAAATAATGACTTTATGTTTCTCCCAGCCAGTGTGTTTAAACTCAGATAAAACCAATTGGCTTGTCCAGCTGACACTTTTAAGGATAATTCACATCAACTGACTCTAATCATCAAAAGGAGATGGGGCAATGAAATTGATTCAATGTTAGTCTGTGCAAAAGGTTCTAAAGGTTTTGTAGTCACTCCAGTCAAGTTGGCACATTTGATGTCTATCAAAAGAAGAGGTGTGAGCTATTGAGAAATGAGACTCATCTTTGAAACAAATCTGTTCCATTTTTTTTTCCTTGAGTGCAAAAAGCATCTTAAAAGATTTAACTTCTGTTTCTTTGTCACTTTCATATCTCCAAAATGCTAGACAAGTGTTCTTGAACTTCAGTAAAACTCGTGAATGTTACTGAATTTTGAGTGGTGGAAAGAAGCTTCTGATGAGAAATACTTCTGCTCACATCAGCTTCCAGAAGTTTTGGTCCTCATTTAAACCTGCTCCAGTCTTTGATCTGGCAGATGGACTGGAAGCCTCTTGGCATGTGATATTAAACTTTTTTTAATTTCTGCCACTGTAAAAATTTTCTGTGAAAACCATCTTACTTGGCTGCTTTCCCTTCTGCTGTTGGAGAGAGCAGGTTATTGTGAGACCTTGACTTTAGTTAGGACCTAGATCTGGACTTCAAAACTGTGTGGGATAGAGAGAGGGGAAATTTCAAAGCTGAGCTTTCCAGAGCATTTTGATTGCTGAGAATATTGCTAGTCAAATTTTTTTTCTTGTTTATACAGGCTTGTCTTACCTAAAATGCATATAATTCTGTAGTAAATTCTTAGAATCGTGCAGTCTCACAAATATTTCAATTTTTACATCTTTTAGTTACAATTCAGTGAAAAATGATTCTGCCTGTCACTATTTTCCCTGTATGTTTGAACTTCCATTATGACACTCATTACATCATGTAATATGGAGAGTTCTTTGTAATTACATTTTGACAAATACACATTTCATGTTCATGACATTATACAAAATAACTTGCCTTTGTTTAACTCTTCAGTTTCTGCCTTGTTTTTACTTCACTGCAGTAGGATTTTACTATTCCTGAGCAGCTTTCTTTTTATAGAATGTATGTAAAAAAAGAGTGCAGTTTTGTAACTTATATGTTCACATTTGTCATATACACAGATCAGTCTTTGTGGTTTCATTAAAATAGTCAGAAAAAACATGAATAGGTGCAATTGTACCAAATAATAGTTTTAGTTTATATCCAATTATAATTTTTTAATAGAATTCTAATGGAGGAATTGATTAGACTTGCTAATCTCAGAGGTACTTTCCAACCTAAATGATTCTATGATCAGAACCTCCTCTTTGCATATCAATTCTATTCAAGCAAACCAGTGTGAGTGGAGTTTGTGTGTTCTAAGCAGGAGAGATTCCCACTGATTGAGACAGGTGTGATGTGAATCAGCTGAAGCTTACCTGGTGTTTGCCCATCTCTGGAGAGGGCTGAGCAGCAAGGTTTGTGTTCTGTATTTAATCCTTGGAGCATTAAAAGGAGCTCATTCCCCAGCTGAGCACAAGGATAGATAAACACCTGTATGAGCAGAATCCCTTAAATCCTTATAAAAGCAGAGGTGAAATAATGCAAGTTGCCTCTAGTATTCACTGTTGTTTCCCAGCATTTTCTGCTCATCCAGATTTGTTGAATTGTTCTATGACTGGTGAGGATTCACATAATGTTTCTCCCCCATTTATTTAGCAGGAAAATATTGTTGTGGCTTCTCAGCTTCTAGGTTTTAAGGTTGTCCCTTTGCTTTTGCTGATTGCCTTCCACTCTCAATCATTCACAAATGAGGCCTGATACATCTGTGCTGACAATGTATGAGAAATTCTTGTGTTCAATACCCTGTGTTTGGTTTTGAAATCTTTCTTCCCAGAGAACCAACTGTTTCCCTCAGCTCTGTCCATTAACAGTAGACCACATTGTATCATATTTATTTAAAAGACCATGGGAATATTGTTATCCAAACTAGCAAAATTGGAATACATTCAATCCAAAGAGATTTTCCTCTCTGCATTCAAGGCATCAAAATTTTTCTTCCATCAAAACATAACAATTGTAATGAATGATATCATAATACTGGGAACTGCTTAAGAGCTTCCACTTTAAAACTGTAATGGGCCATGCAGACAGAAGAGAAAAAAGGCTAAAAGCATAAATTGAAGATAATCAATGTGAATAGACCTTACCCATTGTGCAGTTTGAATAGGATAAGCACATATTATCTGGCATAATTGGTTCATGTGATTTTCTAATTGAAGAGAAGAAGTAATTAGAGCCTAATTGAAGCAAAGTAACACAATGTCTGTCAGCATTTCTCCTTCTACCACACATTATATTATTACCTGTCATCTTTTTCTTTAGTGGGAGTGAAAAAATGAGGGGAAAAAACCACCAATATGAAGCTTTTGGTGTTTACATAGCCAAAGCAAAAGTACAGATAAAAGACACTAAATAAAAGCAAATAGGGCTGACATTAACTGGGTGCTTCTAAACTAGGAATGTTCAGTTTGCCTAATTAAGAAATGATATTATAAATCCAGTCTTATTAAATATTAGAAAAAGACTATTTAGAACTTGTTTCATTTGATTCAGGGCTCTGTACTTTCTGTTTTACCTTTCTAAGTAAAGAACTTTGCAGTGACAAATAAAATGGTTGCTATTTTAGGCAAAATGGTGGAAAACATAGTTTCAGCCCTTTCTGCTTTTTTTTTTTTTATGAAGTACATTATTTCAAAACTGTCTAACATAAGAACACCAATTGCTCTCAGTGTAGAAAACAGAATGTACTCAGAAGTTGTTTTGGAGATGCTTTGAATAAAAAGAGAGGAATTTGCAGGTTTTCTCTGTCTTGGGAAGAAAAAGATGTTTAAATATTTTTAATTCCCAGAGGAGAGAAAAGAGCCTGAATGATGAATTAGTTTTTATCACTCTACACCCATAAATTCAGGTGTAACTTGAAAACAAGTTTCTTGAGATGATATGCAGTAATTCTTATTAAGGAATGGTAATATCTTAATGGAATAAGAGGTTACATAAAGTAAAGAGGGAATAATATTTTTGGTAAAGAAGTTGTAACTAATCTCCACCCCCCCTTGTTGCTATCATTTAGTGTTGAGTCACTGGCAGTGGAGCAGGGTAGTGAAAATTAGAGATCAATCACCTTCATATTGCGATGCCTCTCATGTTTCTTGCTGGCCACCCTGACATGAGTTATTAACCTATAATGCTGGTAACAGATCTGAAAAGTTCTTGGTGGAAGCAGTGAGAACAGCACTGTGAGACAAACCAGCTAACCATGATTAGAACAAAGCAGCCAGCTCACAGCCAGCAAGTTCAGGAGGACTCACTTGGACACCTTTATAGAGTCTAGAACAACTGCAGACCAGAAAGGCAGAGAGGGATTGTTAAAAGGATTTTTAAGCTTTTGTCTTTGGGGGGCCTAAATGGATTAAATTGAGTTTTATCCTGGTGCTGTTTGAGTTTCAAATAATACATTTCCCAGTAGAAACATGTTACTTGTGAAAACTATGCTAATCCTGCCTTGGTGCTGGGTAGGTTTGTACTGCCCATCAGAAAATTAAATTTTATTGAGGACAGTGAGAGATAGTGGAGGAAAGTCTGAGTAGTAAAAATGGATGAAGGTATGCAGCCTTATGCTTAACTTGAGAATATATAGAATGGTATGGTTTTGCTTGGAGCTAGGCAGGGAAATAAAACAATGGTTTGTTTAAAAAAAAACACCCACGTTCTCACTTAATTTTTTTTATTGTTGTTCCTTAAAAATCTTGGAAAATGCCTCCGTTTTTTGATGAAATCTGAGGCAATTCTTAGCTCTGCTTATGCCTTTAAAGAAATAATTTTGATGGAAAGGTTTTGTGTGCAGTACCTTTTATATTTGTTCTGTGGTCACAACTTGCTGGGCAGCTGCCTAATGTGTCCTGGAAAGGCCAGAAAGATGTGGCCCATAGGCACTGTCCTCAGTTTGATGCTTTCTGTAGGAGATTCTGACGTTAAAACAAAGATATGGAGGGCAATGAAGGAGAATAATAGTCTGATAATGAGTAAAAGCCAGAGCTGCATAAATTGATTATACCTGAGGCTTTGCCTGCCAAATTCCTAAGGCCAAGCAAGATGTGTTCATTTGGGAAAGCTGACATAACATTCTTTCCTTCTGTTTGAATTTGGTTTACTTCTCATGGGAGGAAAGATTTAAGTTAGGCTCTCTAAATTCTTGGAGAAACTTTGAGTTTAAATTTGGAACTAAAACTTCCAGAGATTTGTGGCCCATAATGTTCCTTTCACCACATAGCATCCAGAGTCTTCCATCATTGCCATCAGGGCTACCTTTTAGCTTTTCACATGTATTCACTTTCCCACTTTCTGATGTGACACTGTGGGTAGAATCTGTTACCCTCCCATCTGCTGCTGACCACCACTGGGGCCAGGCTCACTCCTGAATGTCATTTACTATTCTGAAATGCATGATTAAGAGTGAGGCTGTAAAAGTGCTTTGCTACATTATGTTGCTTTTTTATGGAGGTGAGAATGAATTACATTTTTTAAAAATAAAACACTTCATATGAAAGTAGATCTTAAAATAGTAATGCCTCCAGATGCTGGCTCTGTCGGAGATGCATCCATTCCATTTATCAGTCCTTTAACATGAGGGCTTTTTTCTCCTGTGTTGAGTAAATGTGGTGCATTTTGTCTGCATGGAATAAAAATTGGATGCAATGACATGATTTGCACAAGCTGATGAACACAAAGGAATTAAATTTGTCACCTGGCTGGGTGGAAATTCCCAGTGTGAGAAGCTCTAGCATTAAGCCAAGCACCTGACTCTTGGATCACCTCCTATTTGCTCTGATGGAAGGCATATGTTAGCAGGTGAGTGTGGGACATGGGCTTCCCAACCTAGCCAGCAAACACATCTTTCCAGCTGATATCAATTAGCCTCTTCTGCCTGCCTGCCCCCTCCCCACTCTGTGTAGGGCACAGAACCTCCCTAAGGACTGAGGTGTTGCAGCCATCTCTCTGACAAGCAGAACTGGGGAGGTCGGGCTGAGCTCTGCAGGCTCACTGCTCACCCTCAGCCTGCATGGAGCCTGTTCTACTGTGTCTTCCCTTCTGTTGATTAAATTAGTTTGATTAAGCCTCGCACATATGACTGTATGCTGCAGTCATACATCCTGGCTGATTGCAATGCCAATATGTGTGTAGTTAAATTCCCTTTTGCTTTACTTAAGCAGTGTGAAACTTTGACTGAGTTCTATCTTTAATAGCTCTGCAATTTATGTTCATTGACAACGGATGCAAAACAGAATGAAATTCAGATTGTAGTGAGCAGCCTCTCTCAATCTCTGTGCTTAATTAAATGGTTCTTCTCAGGAACACTAAATATGAGAAACTTGTTAGCACAGGAGATGAGGCTACCGATGTATTATGTAGGCTGCGCACACTGTGGGCGAGGTTCTGATCTTTGTGTACAGTCTCTTTTTGTTTGACAATGCATGTCAATAAGTTTTTACCACCAATGCCTTCGGTTCTCCTTGAGGTATGCCGTGCTGATGTTGGAATGTGTGCTTACTTTAAATGCATCTCTGCACTGTTGGCCTCAAGCGTGAGTGGAAAAGTGTAAAGATCAAACGGGTGCCATCTGAACATTTTTCATCTAATTCTTGCAAAGCCTGAAACTCCATTGTTGAAGACATTAATGTGGAAAGAGTAATCTCCAGCAAAGTCAAAGGCCAAACTGTTTTTATTTTTCAATACAATGAGCCTCATTCATTTGGAAATTGATGGAAAAATTAAATTAAGCATTTGCATGTACTGTAGATTGATGGAGGTCATGTTTCCAGCTTGCTCCACAGTTACTTACATTGCAGACATCCTCACAAAGCAGGTAAATACTGTAGGTAATACTGCTTAGGGCAGATGTGACAAGGGGAGTTATTTGAATGTATCTATAATATTTAAGATGTATTTTTTGATTTTAAAAATACCAAGAACCAAACCTGGGCCCTAGGAGCAGCCTTTTCCCCCCACAGATTGTATTTTTATGCAGCTGTTTCTTATGCCTAGGAAAGGCTTGGAGGTATTTTGTGCTTACTCAATTACAAGATATATAGTTTGACCCTGTTCTTTTTGTTAATAATTAAAAGGGGAGAGAGTGACAGAACCTAATAACAATGATTGGATTATAAAGATCTTCTTTATGAGTCTTGCCCATCTCTCTCTCTCCCCCAGTGCAAAAATTAAGAGGAATCAAATAAAATTACTAGGAAACAAACTGGATGAAAAGACAAATGAACAATAGAGTTTCTTTGCATCTCTGAAGTTGTGTGTGTGGCTGTACGTGAAGGAGAAAACTTGCAAGCATATATCCTGATTTTCTCTGATTGAGTACTCACGTTGTAAGGCTTGAGAAGTAAGAATTCTGATAGTATTGCATATTGTTTGTCATGTTGAAATAAGTGCACTAATTCTAAATATCCTGGGTTTTTTGAGGCTTGGGTTAGACCTCCAGGAGTACAATTTCAGCCTAGCCTCTAATGTGCCACCATAAATTATACTGAGGTACAGTCATGTATTTAGCCATCTGTATGTGATAGACCTGTGCTAGCTAACAATTGCATGTACAGAAAAATGAAAGCCAATATTTGAAAATAAAGCTCTATCTTATTCTGCAGTAACATTCCATTTGTGTTTTATACTGTGGTACAATAGCAAGTTAAAATACATGCCAACAATTACTTGAAAAAAAAAAATCTCAGTTTTGCTTAAGGTTCCATTGTTGAAGAACTATAAAATAGTGAAGTGAGGGAGAAAGAGGAAAGAGTCTCAGTGAGGAGACTACTCAATGCAAAATAGAATTCAAAGTAAATGTGTTTACCTGTGTAGATGTGTTAAATGTGTTAAAAACAACCAGGAGGAAAATGTTTTGGAGTGATAAACCAAAGCTGAAAATGTGCTACAGCATTTTTTTCAGCAGTCCTGTGTAGAGAAGGAAAAGGAAAAAAAAAGCTTTGAGAACATTGGAGTGTGCTATATGGCTGCAGAATCTAAGGCAAATGGATGCAGGCAGGCATTATGTGAATAGGGAAAGAGAAAGATTCAAAGAGATTTGTATGTAAGATTTGGGTTGGAACTAATCTAGAATCCTACTGTGCAGGAAAACTATTAGAAGAGATGCTTAAAATGGTGAAAAAAACCTCCTCACAGATGCTGACCATTAGCAACATTATTAACAAATGTTGTTCTCAAATAAGATTATTTCTAGTATTTGTATACCTTTGTTTAATTTTGGTTTCCTGACACTAGGACTTCTTTTAGCTTTGAAGACTTTTGTTATCCAAATCTGTTACTCATTTATGACTTATCTGTTACTAATTTATGACTGCAATCACAGTCATACATCTTAACCTCTTGTTCAGGTGCAGATTCAGCTGTACATTAGTGATCATGTAGTATCTTCCAAATTTTTGTTATCCTTGAGGCTCTTCTCATTTCTAATTTATTAATAGCACTTCTGGACTGTGGATATTAAAACTAAAGCCTGTATTCCAATACTAATTACCTTAATGCCAAACTAAGGGAAATAAAACTTTCTGATTCCATCTTGCTGTTTGCTGCTTTCAAGCATTTTAGGACCAGATTCTTGGCAGCAGTGTTGTTTAGGATCCATGCTTGGCTGAATATGGCAATGACACTGAAGGTCTAGTTACAACTTGTGCCCCACAGTCTGCACATATACACACTGTTCCCAGATAAATTGCTTTAAAAGTGACATAAGTATACTCACTGGGAAGCAGACTGTCCAGATTCTCTGCAGTTCCAGGAGGAGTAGGGTAAAGATTTTGGGGGGTAAAAGTTTTGGAGGGTAAAGATTTCAGCTCTAAATAGTATGAAGTAAGGTGATGGAGACCTTAAGCTTTAAAAGCTGAAAGTTTTCTGTGCATGAAGCCAAGGTGATGATACATTGCCTGTGTGCCAGTGACTGCCTAATTAGCATGCATAGTTACTGTAAATGACTCCCCTTCTGCTCCATTTCAGGGCAATTTGGTGGCCTACTGGCGCCTCAAAACACCACCAGGGAACTTTCAAACAACACCCCATCAGTAAACACCTCTGAGATGCCATTTCTGCTACAAGTGAAGGAAGCAAAGGTTGTTTAAGAAATAAATAACACAACACTGTAGGTAATGTTATGCAAATTGATTTTAGCTCCGTGCACTCCCAAGAATTTCCTGGTTTGCCTTCCAAGACTGAAGCAGATGCTTCTTGTGAGTGTGTTTCCCTTCCTTGTTTTTTTGAGGTGGAGCCTTAGCTTTAAAACACAAAATTAGGATGATAAACTGTGTCCCAAATTGCATATAAATGAGAAGCTTTAATAAGATTCTTATTGGTTCTTATGGGATGCCTCACACTGTCTTACTGCTGTTGTTACTGGAACTCGTCTCCTGTACCCCCTGCATTAAGTTCTTAAAGAGAGAGGCTGAAGACTTTCCCAAAAGGTCAGGTGTTTTCTGCATTGATGGACTGCAAAAATAAACTGCAGAAGACTGCAGATTCATGGATTTTGTGATCAAATGCATTTGTACTGCTTTGTGGTGGCTTTATCTCATTTCCTCCCTGTGTGTGACAGTGTTCCAGCACCACAGAGGGCCATGTGTTCAGCTGGTCTGTATAAAACACTGGGTAGCCTGCACTAAAAGCAGCTGGAGATATGAACTCCTTGATACTTAGCTCCTGCCTTCTGTGAGATTTGATTTTAATAGTAACTCAAAAAATGCAAGTCTATTGCCTTTGTTGTCTCTGGATATGAAGTTTTGTTGCAGAACTCCCCTGCAAGCAGAACTACCTTACACCCTTCTTGTCCTGAGTTATGCTGGGAGGGATAATCTTTCAAAGAAAATAGAGCAGGAAATGGCCAGCCTCTTTTTGCAAGGTCTTTATTCCTGATATGAGGTTGCATTAACAGCACTTCGGGACTGCTTTTAAAAGTGTGACAATTTTCATGAGTAAATAGAAAGCTGGACAGAACTGTCTATGAACTTAGTTTCAGTTTGTGTTATTATATTACCTAAGCTAAAGGCAGTGTGTGTTATTTGCTATTTCATATTTGGCAGTGGCTAAGAACAAATACAAAATACAGTTTTATGGGTTTGTTATTTTCAGAAAGTGACAAAACTTGCATCTCAGAAGTTCAGCCTCTATATTAATGGATGCATTTTTAAAAGCAGGGAGATCTTTGTATGATGTTTCAGAAACTCTAAAAAGGCTAGGGGGACTGATAAGGCGTAAAGGGTGTGCTCATAAGTATATAACTAGGCAGTTACAAAATGAACATATTTGTAATCATAAATTCTAAAAAGCCAAGGAAAATTTGGTTTAGATATATGTGAATGAAGAATCGAAGTCGCTGCTTCTAGATTTATAGCGTTTTGTTTAATTGCTCCCAACATGATGAAAAGCTAGAATAAAACAAGAATACTATTGCTAGTATTCTTGGGCCTTTTCCAGACACAAGTCTAGCCAGCACTGACCTTTAGTTTCCTTTAGAGAAATATAACCCTGGAGTCAATTACTCAAAATTTAAACTAATGCAGAAGAGAACAAAATGTGTCCCCCAATGTGAGCCAAATGACACTTAAAAATAGCCTAAATTTGGTAAAACCATGCTTTCATCTCCTGCATCATTAGCATTACAGTCATAGGGTTTTCTCATATGTTATATGCCATTGGAAATTTACAGCTGGATCTGGCTTTAATTTATTATTATTTAATTTACCCATATCTACAGGTAGCTCTGAATTTGGCCATTCTGTGTTGTTTTTAGTTCAGTAGCTGTTTTCTTTTTTTTTTTTTTTTAATGGACTGCAAAATAAAACTCCCAGTTTCCCACTTAGCACTTTTAAGTCTCAAATTCCCTTTCTGTGTTACTGACTGGAGTTTTTCAAATCATTCTCCTCTCTGTCTTGATCATTTTGTTGCCTTGAAATACAGAAGAGCCAGTGATCTTTTTTCCGTTTGACTCGTATGTGGAGGCTCTGGGGACAATAGAGGAAATTATGCTGGCAGCTTAATACAGATCCATCAGTAAGACTTGGTATTGATAGCATGCATGGAATGAGTCTATTAAAAAGTCAAAGAATAGCATTTATGAAAATACAGCACTTACAGCAATATTTTGCCTTAGCATCAACCAAGAAATATATTCATGTAGAGCGACATAACATTCAGTGGAGTGGAAAATAGTTTATGTAAAATTGTCCTGACTATGAAATTGTATCAATACGCAGGAAAAAAGGAGAGATTTTTAAAGGTAAGAAGCAAAGCTGTTCTGTTGCTTCATGTAAAGGCTTTTAGATGTGATAAAATTACTTTAGACAGCTAAGCAAAAAAGCTAATTCACAGGAATTACCAAAGAAAACAAGTCATAGGCACTGTGAAGAGAGGTTGCATTAAGGTCAGGACCTCATAAATGATCATGACAGAAAATCGTATGCTCTTTTTGTCTGACCTGCATGAAATATCCATGTCTGCCCTAACTCATAAATGATATTAGGTCTGCAGTCTGACTCATTCATAAACCAGTCTCTGATAATCCTCTGATGGATGGTGATGATTCCCAGTGATGAGAAGATATTTACAGTCTGGTGTTCTGGATGCTCCTCATGCAGATAATCTCTTCCCACGGAAACAAGGGAGTGCAACAAGACAAAACTCTTCAGTGAATGGGTTTGATTCCTGCCCAAATCTTTCAGCCCCCTGAGGATGTGTGGGAGGCCAGAGATGTCTTTCAAGCCTGAGTTCTCACTGTTCTTCCCAGTGCCATTGGAGCTGTGGCTCTGAGATTCTCATCAGCTGTTGCCATTGGTCTTCAAGAGCATAAAAGAGAAGATACAGAGTAGTTAATGCAGCCTCAGGCTTAGGCTGTGTGGTTGTCAGCTCTATTCACTTGCTTTTTCCCCTTTGACTGGGCCTGGAGCCAGATCCCCAGACTTTCATCTCTAAAGAGATGGTGCTGGAAGGGCATGGATGCAAGTGTAAAGGATTATGCACTCAATTACTTGTAGCCAGATGGTTTCTGTGAACCACAAAATCCCTTCCAAAAGGAGGGAGGGAAAGGTGGGTGTGGTGTTTTAAAAATATCCTTTAATATCAAAGACTATTGCTCCAAATCTGTAATTATTAATATGGTGGTCTCCAAAGAGATTTTTACCTTAAAAAAAACCCCAAACTAACAAAACCTAAAATCATACCTTTCTAGCTGTTAAAATTCTGTGGTCTACTACAAAAAGCTACAACTGTCAAGAAGTTCTGAGTTCCAGCATTATGCAGTTTGCCTGCCCTGTTTTTTACTGGCTTTTATCTGGCTACAGTTTACTGTAGATAATTTTACTTGGAAATGCTGGTTAGCTTAGTGTGGAGCCAGCTTTCCAAAGCTTAGGACAGGACCCTCTGACTTTATACAAAAGACATTGTTAATGTCTTTCTGGGTTTAAAAACAAACCCAAAAAGCTCTTTGAACTTGAAACCCATAGAAACTGCTTTTCCCTGTTGTATCAGCCATATAGACAGGAAGGTTTTCTACTGATGACTTGTCTATATTCTAAATCTTACTTTGTTGCATGAATTTTTACATGTTTTCTGTTATTACATAACTTTGTAGGGTATTTGACCTATGACTTCTTTGGATTACACAAGCACAGAGTCCAAACTATTCCTCAGTAGATTTAATTTTGCAATGTTCTGATTATCTCAGAAGGTTTTATTAAGCTCCAGAAATATCTCTCAAGTTGGCATTTTCTCTTATTTACCAATAAGTGGGAAATCAGAGGTGCTCAGTCTGAGTTTAGGTAAGTTATCTGTGTATCTTGGAAATCTTCAGTGGCTGCCTTTAATTTCAGTGGCTTTTCCTAAACTTTGCAGTTTCTTATGCTGGCTAAAAGAGGAGAATTACCTGTACAGACACCAAATGTCTGGGCTAAATGTGAAAAAGACTTGAGGGATCAGCAATGAGTCTTGCTAAAATGGTGGATATGCGGCACAGAGGTGAAAAATAACTTCGTTTTTGGTGGAGAAATAGATTACTCAGCAAAACTCTAAAGTTTTTTATTCTGAATTCTGCAATCTTGATACAGCAATGTTACCCTCCATGAGTTGATCTCTGGGTGCATTTAATAACAGGACTTAGAGGTGGCTGTCACATTATGCTGAAGTGATTTTCTATTCTGGTAGTGGCGAAGTCTTTGAACACCTGGACATAATCTCTGTTTGAAACTCTGCACTGCAGCCACCAGGACTGAATGATTCAGCAGTCAGCTCATTGTTTTAATTTGAGACAATGTCCTCACTTAAAACATAGCTTTACCATACTGCTTTAAATACTGCACACCAACTATTTTGATCCAAGGAATCTTTTGTAAAAATGTAATAGTTCTTTACTGGCAGCTTAAACAAAGGGATGGGAAAGTGGACTCATTGTCTGTGCCCACATGGCACCAATTTTCATGTCGTAAGAAGTACTATTGTAACTTAAAATCTGTCTCCAGTGAATGCACATTCTTTGCATGCTGCTCCTGGATATGTCTGTATAGTGCAAAGTGATCTTTTTTCTTAGGCATTGAATAGGTTTGTGTATATATATAGTTTCCTCCATTGCACATACTTTGTGGATCTGACATTATCACAGTAATGTGAACGTTGTTGTACCTAATGGTGCAAAGAAAATGCAAAATTCTCTTCCCACTTATCCTCATCAGTATGGTCAACAGAGAGCAATGGCTGGGTTATATGCAAACAACCTAGATAGTCTTTCCCTTCAAAGGTCTCAAGCCAAAGGCAGTTTTAGTGAAGCAGGTGTGCCAGTCAGTAGAGAAAGGGATTTTTTTGCCTTTGTTTTTTTGTTTTTAGAGGTTTTTCATAGGTCAAGGGGGAAACCAAATTGCTTGGTTTGTCAGAGGGAGATGAGAGAGAGCAGGTGAAAATATGGAGATGGCAGTTGCTTTGTTTTTCTTGGACAGTAAGAGTAAGAGGCCTTCTTATACCCTCAAAAATGATGTGATGGGACTGGGTTGAAGTATTTAGTGTGAACTTGATACAGCCATCCTTGGGAGCAGGACAAATGATGTTGCAGGAATCAAGGTGTCTCCACAAATTGATTACATAAAATTTTCTGTAGAAGGGAAGGTGGGGAATGGAATCAGATCAATAACATTGTTAAGATCTGACTTTTCAGAGCTGCTCAGCATTCGGAGTTTGTACTAGTCCCACAGAAATCACGTCCTTTGTCTGGTAGCTGGGGCACCTCAGAACATTTTCCTGCTCTCTGTTATTTACAAACCCACAGACTAGTTATGATGATTGCAAGGAACCTGTTTGGTGATGAGTAACCAAGGGTTTGAAATAATATGGAGAATTTTGAAACAACCAGGAGAAAAAGGCTGCTCATACAGAAAAATTGATATTTACAGGATGTATAAAAAGTTGTCCCCAGAGAAAAGCTAAGACTGATTCACTTTTGCTTTAACCTTCTGTGCTGAATGCAAAAAAGGTTAAGGTACAAACAGATTAGGAATTAATTGGTGTAATTAACATTTTGCAACTGTAATGACTTCTAATCAATACTTTATGCAAATAGCTGTATTGATGTGCTGAAAAATGGGTGCTAGTTGTATTTGGATGGGAAAAAAAATACAACCCACTTTAAAGTCCTAATGAAGTTTAAACCTTACAGCTCAGGTAAAGTCCTGACCACATCTTTTTCAAGGTAGAAGGAAGATCCTTTAGTGACCTATTTAATTAAAATGGCTCTGATACATTTGCTGACTAAACTTCATGAAATGAGGTGGCTGGAGGATGAAGCACATCCTCCCGCTGACTGTTCCCTCTGTTAAAACACTGTGTTTCATCACGTTAACAAAGCAAAACAGAGAAACTCTCTGGATACATCCTGATCCGAGCTCGCAGCAGTGAAACCTCTTCCCGTGGTGGGTGTAGTCTGGGGGACTTGGCTCAGATGTCAAAGATGTAAATGGGGTATCAAGAAACTTTTCAAGGCCAGGAGGAAACACATAGAAGTCTTTTTTTAGACGAGTGAATGGAATCTGACTTATTTATCTCTCTCTAGAGACCACCTTTGAATTGTCCCTCAATTTTTTTTTCCTTTCTGAAATTCTGAAGTTGTATTTAGAATGGGTGTTTTAGTGACCACAAAAGGTTAGATAGGAGCTGCCAGTGTTTCCACTCTCCAACCTTCAACTTCGTGGTANAGCACATCCTCCCGCTGACTGTTCCCTCTGTTAAAACACTGTGTTTCATCACATTAACAAAGCAAAACAGAGAAACTCTCTGGATACATCCTGATCCGAGCTCACAGCAGTGAAACCTCTTCCCGTGGTGGGTGTAGTCTGGGGTACTTGGTTCAGATGTCAAAGAAGTAAATGGGAAGCTTTTCAAGGCCAGGAGGAAACACATAGAAGTCTTTTTTTAGACGAGTGAATGGAATCTGACTTATTTATCTCTCTCTAGAGACCACCTTTGAATTGTCCCTCAATTTTTTTTTTCCTTTCTGAAGTTGTATTTAGAATGGGTGTTTTAGTGACCACAAAAGGTTAGATAGGAGCTGCCAGTGTTTCCACTCTCCAACCTTCAACTTCGTGGTAAACAATAGCTTTAACACATCTTATTTGCCAGTGGTTCCATTTCTTTCCTCTTTTGAACCTGAATTGGAGATTGGGAGGTATGGTATAACAGGACGACCCCATGGGAGATGAGAAGTGAAGGATGTCAATGCAGATAGAAGGCTTTTGAGGTGCTGAATATACTTTATTAAACCTATACTAAAATACATTAATAATATATGAAGAGAGGCTATACTACATACTTACTTCTAACTTNGAAACCACCTTTGAATTGTCCCTCAATTTTTTTTTTCCTTTCTGAAGTTGTATTTAGAATGGGTGTTTTAGTGACCACAAAAGGTTAGATAGGAGCTGCCAGTGTTTCCACTCTCCAACCTTCAACTTCGTGGTAAACAATAGCTTTAACACATCTTATTTGCCAGTGGTTCCATTTCTTTCCTCTTTTGAACCTGAATTGGAGATTGGGAGGTATGGTATAACAGGACGACCCCATGGGAGATGAGAAGTGAAGGATGTCCATGCAGATAGAAGGCTTTTGAGGTGCTGAATATACTTTATTAAACCTATACTAAAATACATTAATAATATATGAAGAGAGGCTATACTACATACTTACTTCTAACTTACCTATCTTAGTCTAACTTGTGACCTTCTCCAGAGTCCAGACACAGCTGGACCAGGATTGGTCACTGAAGATAAACAATCTCCCTTTCACATTCCACAGGGAAGAACAGAGATAAAGATTATTTTCCTTTGTCTACAGCTCTTTCATGTCTTTACCAGCAAATCTTTACGAAAAATTTGTGCCCTGTTCTCCTCTTAGAGAGGAGTGAGGCAAAAGGGAGGCATAAAAATGCAGTCACTGCTTAAGTCAAAAACTTCCTGAATCATCTATTTAGATGAATGATGGAATTAAAAAGAAAAATCTTTCAGCCTTTTGTTCAGAAGTAGCAGGAGTGCCTTTGAAATTGTGGTTTGTAAACCTTCAGATATAAGGAGGAAACGTTGTGGAATTAGTTCTTTGCCATAAGAGATTGTCATGCTTTTGTGGATGAACTTCATGATCTTAAGGGTTTTTTCCACTCTGAATGATTCTAAGGTCATGATATGTCAGGTCTTCAGTTTGGGTGTTACTGGATATCTTCTCACAGGGGACAGAGGCCATCAGTGACAGGCATTCCTCAATGCAGACTGAGGACTGTGACAAGTCAGCATTGAGAGATCTTGGAAAACACTATGTTGGGAAGGCTATATAATTGTCTTTTGTGATAAGGCTACACTTGACCAACAGAGAAGAAAACTGTGACAGAGTAAATGAGCAAGGATTTTACATATACAGTATTGGTCTTGTTTTTAGAGATGGAATAAAAATACGTTTTGTCATGGTTTTTGTGTTCTCAAAGGAAAAGTCACCCTACTGTTGGGAATGCTCGAAGGGCTGCTCAAGTTTGTCAATAATGTGATGTTGGTTTTGTAAAACTTGCAAACCGTTTGGTGACTCATAAGGAAGCATTAAACTTTTCAGTAGAGCCTGATAAGCAAACTCCCTTAGTCCTCAAAGAGGAGGCAGTTCATGCCAGGTATTGGCCAAAAATAGCTGTTGGGATTTCACACAGTAAGCATGTGTCTCATCAGCATTCTGCAGCACTGCCAAAGTTTGCGACAGCATGAAGGAGAAAGAAACAAAGAAACATAAGGAGAAGGGGGGGAAAGGAAGCTAATGAGAAGAAAAATTGCTTTTTAGCTGTTCATTGCAACTATTTTGGTTTCCCAGTGAACCTGAACAGCATCTTAGGTGATAATGTGGGGAAGCTAGCATTTTTGGCACCTGAACAGGACACGTTTGCAGTTTGGGCACTCTGGAAAGAACTAGTTTAAGTATTTGCTGAACAGTGACAGAATGGAGTTTCTGTACTTTCCAAATGTCTTGCTGAATTGGGACCTTAGTCTGACTCCAGTGGTGAAAGTGCCCCCAAAAATTGTGGATTTTCACCTCGGACTGGACCACATTCCCGTATCAATGAAGGGGAAACACTTCATATGTGCATAAAAATCTGTTTAACTGTTCTGGGAGTATAAAACACCTTGAAGTGGCTGTAAGTGCCACATGGTACAAGACCTTCTTCTTAAATGACAGTCAAATGAAAGGTAATTCTGTTTGTATAATTTGGTGGGGTTCTTTTAGCAGTGGACAGCATGAAGTGTAGTTGTTTGAGAGAGATGTTCAAAGGAGATTTGAGAAGACTCCTGTTTGGGTTGGCCTTCATGTGATAATTGCTTTCACTGAGTTATTTAGAACAGCAGGCAGCTACTCTTCCTCTGAAGAGCCCCCCTCTCCTTTACAGCTGACAACGCTCTCCCTGGTTTGCTGGGGCTGACAGAAATGCTGCTGAAGTCAAGGTGTTAAACTCCAATCATCAGATGCCAAGGTGTGTGTGTGTCACACCTTTTGAAGATGTAAAGCTGGGAGGTTCAGAAAGTCACTTAGCAGGACACGGGTGGCAGCCACACTGCCATTCCCTTTTTCCAAAGGAAGCAATCCCTGTGAGTTTCTCTTCTGTGTAGCTACAGCTTTCTCTACACACCTGTTCTCTCACAGTTCATGTTCTACTAATGAATTTCGAATTAAGAGGTTAGAGGCACAGTGGTCTCAAAATATGATGAAAACAAGCATTGCTAGTGCCCTGCCATAGCCCAAGACCAGTCTGCCATGCAGTCTTCATCACATAATGAAGAGTCTTTATGACCTCTAGGAGAAACTTGTTTGGTACATGACATAAATGAGCAGGATACAAATATTTGGGAATATTGTTTGACCTCCAGTTTCCAGAACTGCTTGTCTGCAGACAGTGGAAGTGTTGTGCTGCTTATTGCAGGAAGAATAAATTAATTTTCTGGCTTTCCTGTGTTGTAAAGGTCCTTCACAGCTACATCTATGATGTTTGCTATCACGCCGTGTCCTTGAGTGATGGTAATATAAGTCCTAAAGTTTTGTCTGCACTTATGGTTTAAGAAGAATCTGACTGAAAGGAAGATTTACAGGTTCTAAAGCATGTATGCAAAAATTCAGTTGCTCAAGGGGCTTTTCTGCTTTGTCCTCAGCACAGCATAAATTGTCAGAAAGATGGGATCCAACTGAAGGCTCTAATGTTTTGGCTTTGTTGAAAGGGAAAGTACAAAAAGCTAAAAAACCTTTTCTGGGGATGCCTTTGATATGGCTAAGGAAGTGGAGACTGCTCTGCATCTACCTGAATTCTACTTCTGAAAAAGATGAAATGAAATATATCTACCCTTTGTACCTGTAACAGACACAAAACTAAAATCTAGGGAGTCTCTATAGGCTTCAGGAATATTCTTCAGTCCATTTACCAGCTTAGCCCCTTACTCGTTTTCAGACTTGCTTTGTATTTGGCTGAAAAAAAAAAAAAGGTGGCTTAAAATCAAAATACTTTAAATACTGTGCCCCAGTAACGTGCTGTGTGTGTGTTGTGTGCTACTTCCTTTCCAGAGGATTATGGCCACATGAAGGCAGGCTGGAGTTTCTGCTGTGTTGTGTCATGAAATATCTTTACTTTCTGTAACACGTTTGAGCACTGACAAGTGACTTTTTTTCCTGGCGTGCCTTCTGCATTATCTTTAATGTGGAAACCTGTAGTACATATTCTGAAGGCAGGGTTGGGAGTGGGGCTTCTAAGCCATTTTGTACTTTTGATGTCTCTAAAACAATGTTGCTTGGCTCCTATTTATTCCTGCAACACTTACCTGTGCTAACATCAAAGCCACTCTAGAAATAATACCCATATTAATGGCATCAACACCTTTCCAAATCAATGAATCCCCTTGAATTCTCTTGGGAGGAGGCAAAAAGGAGAGGAAGAACAGCAAACTCAAAAATAGACCTTTGAAAAGAATTAGCTTGAGATGACAAGGTGAGAGAAACCTGACAAAATGTCCAAACATAGAGTATTTTGCAGCCTCTAGAAGGGTGTCAGGCTGGGATATGGTGCTTATGGGGCAGAACCTGGGATTGTGAGTGGACATTTAACAGACAATGTAGGATTTCTTGTGTCTTGGCACAGGGCTCACAGAAGCAAATCAAGGCAGTTGGCAGAACAAGATGTTTCAGAGAAATTGCACATGTTTTTGTTCTGTGAACATTTTTTCACTGAGCTGAAAGCTGAGAGGTACCACTAGGCATTGCAATGGAGACAAACATGCATTTGGGAGGCCTAAAAGTTGATCTCCCTTCTAGCTTCCTCATATCTTGTAACCAGGGAAATCCTTCCTTCTCTTTTGTTCTGTGGCCTTAAATTGCGATAGCATCCATGAAACTTTCATGGTTCACTTTATGCTGTAGGTTCTTTTATTTGTCTTTAGTTGGGCTCTGGGAAATAATTTGGTTAAATCACTTCTATTCTTCAGTGAACCTCTGTCTCCTTTTATCTCTAAGAACTCCTCTTTGCACTTGTCTTCCAATAGTGCAGCTGGACTGAGTGCATTTTTCCTTTCCTCCTTTCTGATGAGTGAGGGTGAGAACAGGCATTTGGCTGAGCTGCTCCAACCCTTGGTGGGATTCCTGCTGCTGCACAGGATTCCCCTCCCACTTCTACATGTTTGTTGCCTATCCTGTGTCAATCTGATGTTTAAAAAAATCTCAGACCTCATCCTCCCTCCTCAGAGCAAGAGTAGTCACTGCATCTTTGAAGAGGTTTCGGAGGCCTGAAGAAGAGACTTGTAGAAGGCTTGGGTTTGTTTGCACTTTACGTGGTATAAAATGAGGTCAGGCAGTTATGGTAAAATTTAGGACTTTGTAAATATTTGGTCATGTAATGAAGATGTTACTCTGTTCCATTAGCTAAAGGTGTGTAGGACAGTTGTCTTAATGATGTTCAGTGTCCACTAGCAAAATGTGCTTTGAAATGTAGAAGTTTATTCAAAGTTTCCAAGTGATTGTGTCTATCGCCTTGTTTTACAGTGGCAGTTAAAGTCTTGAAATAGCTTAAAAAACAGTAATGACAGACAATATATAATGTTTTTCTTTCTCCTTAAGTGTTTAGTAAATTATTGTGTGCTTTTCTTTTTGTAACAAATATGTGAACAGATCAGAGACGGTAAAATACTAAGATCTGCTTCAGAGAAAAAGAACATTAATATGGTGGACTGGTTTAGAAATGGTTATCTTCTGACTGATAATGAAATCAGACAATACAAATCTCGTGAAAAAGAATTAGAGCTGATGCCTGGCAGGCTAGTTGTTTACAAGATTCTTCTGTGTGCTCTAATCTGTGGAGTATTTTTGCCAAGACTTACTAAATGATGAAATGATACTGCAATTAGAATTAAGACTGGCAGGGACATTTGTTAAAATTCTGCTATTTCTTCTCCAAAACATAATCAATTAAAAAAAGGCCTTTGAAAATAATGAGAACAAATGAGAAGTCAGGAAGTAGCCAAGTAATCACTTGGCTGGTTCTGTTTAGAGAAACCGGAAAATTCTTCCCAGACACAATTAAAAATTAAATTACACAAATTACGTCCTCTGTCCTGCAAGTTCATGGGGTGGATGTGTCTGAGAGAGAGAAATAGCTGTAAAACTGCCTACTTCTCTGCAGCAGAGAAGCCAATAAAGGTCAGGTTTAACCTTCCCTGTAACCAAAATCAACATGTTCTGAAAAAATTATTAAAAACCCATTTACTGCTCTAACTATTCGCTATCACCAAGTGAGATCCTTAGAGCTAGCTGATGAGTCTAAAATTAATCACAGATCCAATTATATGCTTATAAATATTATTATCAAATTATTGATTTGCATAGCCTGAGCGCACAAAACATCAACCTGGGTTAATGTCTTATTGTTCTGGGGATGGTATGAGTAGAATGAAAAAGGCAGACTCCAGTAAATATTACAGTCTGAAAAGGGTAAGTAGAGCAAAACTCTGAAAGAAACTAGGTGGCTGAAGAGAACAGAGACGAGCTGTTAGATTTGGTTTGGTGTTTGTTTGGTTTCTTTTTCTGTGTGATTGAATACTGAGGCTGAGGATTCCACTGGCACGTCATTCCCTGCTTCCAGGTCACACAGCTTCACTTAAGGATTGAGCAGACTAGCTGTCAGTAATGAACTTTTGAGATATCCTCACAAGCTCTTCTGAGAAAAACAGACCCTCAGTTTTCTGTCAAACCTACAAGTTTTAGTAATTAGTCCAGAATTTGAAGTCAAGTTCTGGAAAGAAAATAAGCAAATGAGATATCCACCCCTCGTCCTGCAAAAAATGCCTAGACACCAAAAACTGGAGAAGATTCAACTAACTTCAGAAAACCAGACTTGAACCAAATTGTCTATTGTAAAGATGGGAGTCTAGAACATTTTAAAATGAGACTTCTAAAAGCTCTTTTATTTCATTGCTACTAAACTTATATGCAAAGCTTTTGAGGCTAGGACAACTGGCAACAAGATGGATTATTCCATTCACATAGTATAATAGCAATTAAATGTACAGTGAAAGCCTTTACAAGATTCTGCCAAAATTACTGAAATTATATTGAGCCAAACTCGTGACTAGTGCAACTCCATCTGTGTCAGTGTTCCTGCTACATTGAAGCACGGAGAGATGATGAGTCATAAGGAAAAGTGTATTTTCAAGGAAAAAGAGGGAAATGGGTAATTGTAGTACAAATACGAAGCAAGTTTCTAAAATTGTGTTTGACAAAAGACAGTGTTCTTTGATATTTTCCCAGCTGGTTAAAATTTAACTCGTTTCAGGAGACAGCGTATGGAGTTTGGTCAGAACTAGTGTAGGGGAGGGGAAGCTTTTCATAAAGAATTGCTAACAAATGGGATTCAACACTCAAGAGGCTCAGATGGCCTATTAATTCTGGTGCTGGCTTTCTTCCAAAACAACTGTGCTTCTCTTAATTCATGGCTAATTTCTATCAGAGATACCAAGAGACCATTTCTTTTTTCGACAGGAAGCATCCACGTTGCTTAAATGGATTCGTGCGAGGGGCTTTAGCGAGCAGACATTGATTGGCTTCTCTCTGGGGCCCGGTGCGGGCCCGACGGGTTCTGCTCTGACACAGGCAGCAAATGAAATACGACCTCCTGTAAACGGGCCTGAGCTTCTGGGCCTTTGTGGGATCCGGGAGCTAAGGACCTTTTCAATCCCTTTTAATTAATGAAGTGATTTGACTTGACTGAGATTACACTTGCAATAATGAATTAAAAAGTAATAAAAAGAAATCTCTTAACAAATATGCAACAGGGAGTGAGGACCAAATTCAGTGCGTATCTGATCCCCACTGTGTATCTAATTTCTCTGTGCACTTCAGATCGATAGTTTTAAAAGGGAGGCTCTTATTTTCCAAGCACTGACATCTGCATGCTTCATTTTTTTCAAGTGCTTTTGTACAGAAGATTAAAATTATGATGATCTCATATGCCTGGATGATTATTTTAGTCCTTTCTTACCTCTGTTGTGCTAAGTCTCTCTATTCCTCAGGCTTCTTGACATCTTATCCCAGCCACCTCTGTGTTGTACTTTTCTCTTGTGGTATGGCACGTTTTTAGCTGCACTTTACTCCATACCTGTGAGCAATGGTCACTGTGTATATTTTGTAATGGGAATGCAATGTCACTTCTGATGTGTGAACCTGTGCCCAGCCCAATTTAAATGATTCCCCTCTGTATTATGTCTGAAATCATGGCTGCAATTCCCCCCCATCCCTTTCATTGTACTATAAAGTGACACACTGTAGAAATTATCCCAAATTTTCTCGGAGAACCTCACATTCGGACTCTGATGGGTGTGCTGTAATTTTGGAGATCTAACTCACTGCACTTGCTTTTTTTCCAGTCTCTTTGGAGTTCGGGTGTGATTTAAGTCAGTGCAAGTCTAGAAAAGCTCCACAGTAATAGTATGGGGCCATTCTGATCCAAGAACTGTGGCTTAGACTTCTCCCTGATGTCATGTTTCAAGGTGTCTGAAGTGTCTTTCTCACCAGCTGAGAGGGTGTTTCGTTTAAACAGCTGATTTAAACACTCAAATCAAAGCAGTTGCTGAAACGGAAGGAAAATATAGGTTGATGGAATAAATGGATCAAAGCCTCTGTATTCTTGGCTGAACTTGTGATATCTAGGGGCTTTCAAGCATGTCAAGTGTATTTAAGTGCATAGATGAGGTTAGCTAAGAAAAGTCCTGGGGAAAACGTCATTCCAAGAGTTACATTTGTATTGTGTGTTTGTAATGGACATGCACAAAGTACTGTGTGTGAGCACACCACAGTGCAGTGTGACACACAGAGAGGGATCTTTGAGCCTTCCACTCACAGGATTTCCACTGTGAGGGAATTGCAAGGCTATCATAGTAATCAATCTATTATATTATAGGATGTGCTTGAAGTTCAGTTAATTCAGTTTCTTTCTTTTTATCACAACCAGTTGTCTCTCTCTGATAGAGCATAGATTTATTCAGTTTTAATTCTTCTTTTGTATATTGTCTATGGGAACCACTCTATGTTTTTCTGCTGTAAAAAAGAAATGCCACCAATATAATGTTGAAGTAGAAAACTTACAATTGTCAGATTTCTAAATATTGTTTCATCATTTGACAGACTAGAGCAAAACAGGGGTACAGATGTCAATAAGGCCTTCTGTATGATCCACTGGGAGCTCATTAAAAAACAGTTACACTTAGATGCTATTAGGTTTTTAGGATGAGAAGGATCTTGACATGTAGAAGAGGAGGATTTAGAGTGGTAAACACTGAGCAGTAATGTAGCAACTGGTTAAATAACAAAGCATAATTTCTATTACAACTTCAGTTTTCAGCATTTACATCTTGTTTAAGATGCCACGTAATTACACAAATTTGTAAGAAATATCTCCTTAATTGCTTATGTAGTGTGAGAATCCACAGAGAGGTGGTTATCATCTGCTTTAATCTGTTATCTATTGCTTAAAAATAACTGACTTAAAATTAAGCCCCCTTGCTCTCTGGAGAAGTTTCCTTGCAGATTTAAATTAAGAACTACAATAGTTTTAAATGCGTGCATAGGCTTTTACACTAATTGGAAATTTGAAGTCATCAGTGAATGAACGAAGAGCTGTTTTTAATAAATGTGATTTTACTGGCCAGGGATACCTACCTGATACTCTGAAAGAACCACCCATGGTTCATAAAGAGTTAAACCTACCAGACGCGGGGGTTCTTAACTACATTTTCTTTTGAAACTTCCTCCCGGTACTTTTAAGCCCACGCTACCCTTTGGCGAGTACGCTCCGGCAAGATTTAGCGACTCTCTTATTTTCACCACTATTCTGCTGTTGCTGCTGCAGCTCGGAACTTGAGTTACTGCAGAGAGCGTGCGGCAAACACGGGCACGGCCGCGCTGCGGCTCCGAGCAGGGCAGAGATGGATCCCGCTCCTTCGGGATGTGCGGGGAGGGGTCCCAGCCCCTCGGCTTGGCCGGGCTGCCGGAACCCGCACCCAAGGTGCTGTGGAGCTGCACCCGAGGGCGAGCGGGTGCTTCCCGGCGGCTCCGGGCCCGTGCGGTGGTGGCGCGGCACCAGGTGGCAGCAGCGCACCGGGGATGCGGAGCCGCACCGGGGATGCGGAGCCGCCCGCGGAGCGCGGGCCCCCGGAGGGAAGTTTGATCTTGGATGGAAAGCTTCCCCTCGGAGAGATGCCCTTAGTGAGGGTTGTTGGAGTGGTCTTGGTTGTATGGGAAGTGGTGCAGGAAGGGAAGGCAAAGTAATATATTGATGTCTCAACTTAGAAATGTCCGAGTCTTACAGCTTTATTAAGCTTCTGCGAATAGCTGTATGGTGGGTGACTAAAAGAAGAGAAGGAGGTATCTCTGAGGGAGATGGCAAATTGGCTGGAGCACAGGAGGATGGAATTTGGCCATAGGTTACAGATATAAACATGCACATTCACACGTTTACTTGCATATGATGGTGGTACCTCAGTTTAGTTATCTTAACATCCTGCACCATGGACTTACTGTAAAGTAGATATGTGTTCATTTTCTGTAGGTAGATCTGCTGGATTTGGTTTTCAGAAATAGTTTGAATTAACTGGAAAATATCCTCGAGAATAGAGCTATCAGGAAGGAGGGGAAAGAAAAAAGAGACATATTTATTTGGCACAGTGTGAAGAGGTCACTGTGGTTGGCTGCCCACCAGAGAAGGCAGTGATAGCAGGAAGTTTTCTTAAACTTTGAATACAATCAAGTGGAAAATGGAAGAATGATACTGGGGAAGGTATGTGAGTGAGACTATACTCAAGCACCTTATCAATAGGTAGACAATTTAGATATGAGGAAATGACTGTTTAAAATAATGCAGAAGGAAAGATTCAGGAGTGACACAATAGATGAGTAAAACCTATATTCTTTTCCAGAATTTGGGAGCAGTGGGAGGAAGAGGGCTGTGGGGCACAAACAAAACTTTATGGAATGGTAAAAACTTTAGTGTTTATGGAATGGTAAAAACTTCAGTGTAATGGAAAGGAAGATTATATGGAAAAGAGAGTTGAAGGATTATGCTGAGAATGAGAGAGCACCAAGAGACAACTGAGCTCTCTTTCAGGAGAGCTGGAAAAGCAGCAGAAAGAATCTGAGAGGGCCACTCTCAAATTTAAAGTATATTTCATCCTCATCAGTACATTAGCAGATGAATTGCTGAGAGCTCAGAGAACCTGACAGAGCCTGGCATTTGGAAATTAAGTTCCTTGTTGGAATTATGTGCGTATTATTTTCTAATGTGGAAACTTGGGTCTCTGTGACCCATTTGCCTCCAGTTTCCCTTAAATCAACTCTTTGGGTGTCACAGGTTTGATATTGTATCTGAGATTTATTGGTGAGATTTTTGCTGTGCTGCTGTACTCTGGTTCCAGTGTGCACTGTGTTCCCTGGCAGTACTCATTTCTGTGATCCTTCCGAAGTCCTATGAGGAGCTGATGACAATATTTCACAAATTTTCCTCCATGGATCCAACAGTGCTTTATGATAGCCGTCAGCATCCTGATTTTCCCCATGTAAACAGAGACTCTGTGCCAAGGATTAGAGGGAGACATGAAAGACAGGTCCATTTAGTCACTCTGCAGCATGATGGTCTGCATGTGCAGAAATCCCTCTAGGAAAATTTCTGGCTTGGTGTTCGCCACAAGGTGCACCAAGGAAAGATGTCCACGCTGTGCCCAGGCTGTGCTTCCCTTCCCTGATGGAGACAGCTCGCTGGGCTGTGCAGCTGGGATCTGGCCTGGCACACCCATCTTTGAGATGTCTGTGGATTCAGGTGATGCACGTTTGCTTTAATTGGAAAATTTAAAAAAAATATAGACATTCAGGAAAAGATAATTTCAGAAAACACTGTATCATCCTAAATGCACTACTAGGTCAGAGTGTTTAATGCAGCACTTACCTGTGGCAGTATTTACATTATGTTGCATCTTCCCTGCCTTGTGCCATGTGATCCTCTCAGCACATTGCCCTCTAGTATTGTCTAAATAAATACAAGACGAGTCAGCTATAGAAATTGAGTTATTTTTACTATTTTCATGTAATAACTGTGAGCCCTGCAGGCCTAGTGCTGGCAAAATACCACAGATTTGTCATTTGGAAGCAGAAATTTCTGTATAATTTCCCAAATAGAATTTTGGTCCCCTCTGCTGCACTGAATTTGTTATTGTTGCATGTTTTTCCTGGTGTTTCTAATGAGCTGTTAATGAGCTGCTAACTATGTATGTAAATTAAATGGGGTTAGACACTGAAAGGTTATCAGGAAATAAAGTGCCATATAATACTTCAAAGTGATATAAAATAAATTAGTGTATTTAATTTTGCTGGCACAAAGCTGATATTTAATAACCTATGGCCTCAATTCTTCTAAATGATGTTAATTTAAAACATTTTCAATCTGTACCCCGAGTGACATAGCAAACAAGTTCTTTCATTCCCCCTTCATTAGAAGATATATCTGTAGTGTAGGTGTGGGTTACTCTGTGCCTCAACTGAATGATCAAGTTATTAAAGATAATTTGAGACCAGTGAAGCTTAATGTAAATATTTTTGTTATGATTTAATACAGTAGGTTAAGGATGTGGCTGTGGTGAATGCTTTAGTTGTGGTGATCTTTTGGAAATTATGATACTGGCAGCTCAGCTGTCTTGCCTGTCACTTGTGGCTGTATTTTAGCACCCCAACAACAACAGGCTTTTCTCAACACAAAGGTGCTGTGGGGAAGCTGCTTTCACTGAAGGCCTCACCACCTTGCAAAGAAGGGACAGCACAGCCTCTCCTTTAGTGTCACAGCAGAAAGATCATAAAGAGCTGGTGAGGTGAAGCTCTGGAGGTTCACTAATGAAACCAAGATATCTCCTGTAAATATAAATATTTCCATTAGATGTATTGGTATCGTAGGACAAGGAGCTGATCTTGTCCTTGTGTCTGACTGGGCAGGCATTAGTTAGGCTGAAGAACCCATGGTTTAATTGTGTTCACCTGAACCTTGTAGATATGCAAAGCAACCAGGCATCAGCTCCGGGCTGTACTGCTCTGAGTGTGGTAGAATTCCTAAAAAAAGTCCAGGCTAATTTTTAGTTTGGGCAATTAGGAAACTGAGAAACAGTACCAGAGTGAAAAATCTAGGGGTCTGCATCACAAAATGTAATTTAGTCATTTGTTTGACAAGTGTAGTTTAGCTTAAATAATGTAGAATAATACTTCAGAGTATGCTAGCAAATGTTCTGCAGTATGTATTGTGAAATTAATGAGCTTGTGGTAATATGAGATCTCACTACCACACTTTGCCATTAAATGTTTGCTGAAAAGTAGGACAGGGCACAATTCTTTATGGTGGCTGACTCGTGAAGAAGTCTGGTTAGTCTGATAGGAATCTGCATTATCCTTCAGTGTAAATGGGTATTTGCTCCCTCATGTTGAATACTACAGTTATGTACAAAATGTTGAAATCTGGCTTTTCTTTGTCATTATTTGAATGTTTACATATTTTGCAGAATATTATGCTTAGGTTAGTAGCAGCCTTTAAATTGTCTTGGAAACCAGAAGAATTGGTGGATGAAAAGAAAAGCATATATAATCATGCTGCCTTTGCTTCTCATAATTTCCCAGAGTAGCAGCAGGAATTTCACCATATTTTACTGCCACACCTAGCTCAGAAAGATGGACTTATTCTGAATTTCAGTCAACTTAGAGATCTGGGATAAGATCCTTAACTGTACTTTTTCAGGTCTTCCATGGAACTATCCATTGTGTCACTGTGTGACACTGAAAAAAAGGCAATTTTTTTTTTTTTTTAACTGAGCCATCCTTGCTGCTTGCTTAAAATAAGATGTATAATTTATGTTCATTTCCCAGATGATTGACAATTTTGTCCTAAAAGCCTGTAGGGACTTTAATACTCCAGAGTCAGCACTCCAAAGACTAGTAACATAAAGCAGCACTCGACTGCAGACAAACTAATCCTCCAACAATGTTTCATTCAATCAAAAAATGCTGCAGATTGGAGGTGTTATTGCATGCCTGTGTTTTCAAGAGATTATTGTGAATGAACCGTATTTTTCACTGAACAGTAACAGCAAAACAGCTTACCCATCTAAATGTTTCCCATGATAATTTTGCCCTAAATGAGCAAAGATTGGGAAACAAGCAATTTTTTGTTTTAAGCTTTCTCCCTTTGAGTTTGCGAATAAAAGTTGTTTTGAGAAAAATTAATATTTGTGGTTTAAATTCCTAAAGTGAAATTTATTTTAAATTATGTGGTACCTGTTTTTGTCTTCAACTAAATAGGAAAAAAATTACTGAGAAATTTTGTTATAATACATTTGAATTAATTTTGCCAAATGTATGTTTAGATACTTTCCCCATATATGTGGTTTGTTTTGCAGAATCAATACCTGATGGAACTTCTCCAGTACACGCAGTTTTCTACAAAATTTGCATTTAGAAAATGTGCTGCTTTGGACAAAATCTTGTTTCTGATGTTGTGATCTTAGTGGAGTGCCCATATCCTGTTTTTCAGATGCTCAGCTATCTGCTTTTGTGTCTGAAAGTGTTCACGTGTGTCCTGATGCTAGAGTCATATTTAAAATATGAATATTTAAAAACCAAGATCTGTCTGCAGAAAGAGAGAGTGTGGCTAAAGCCTCCATGGCTGAGGTGACAGGTCAATTCCCAAATTTGCCATTCTCTTCATTAAAGGCTTGGGTCTGATCCAAAGGGGCTCACAAAGGATGGGAGTGGCATAGCCTTGTGCCAGTCTTAGGACAGTTTGACAGTTCCTTAAGTCCTCCCCAAAAATCTCTTTGGGGAAAAGGCACAGAGATAAGTGATGGCCCAATTGCTGTTGCCATTTTTTTTCATAGCAAAACTCAAGTCCTTGCAAATTATTGTCAGATGTGGAGGGGACTCACAGACTTGCCTCAGGGCCTGTTTGTCTCCCCCTTTTCAGGCCTGTTTGGGGAAAAATGGGTCTGTTCAGGCCTTCCACGGTGAATATCCAGATGTTGGACTAGGTAGCTGTCAGCTGGATGCTTTCCCACAGTTCATTCCTAAAAGAAAAATCCCAACAAGGCAATGAAACCAGCTGAACTGTTAATCCAAAGCCAGGGATGGGTTGGTGCCCTGTGAAATCCACATTGCCACATAATCTAAAGACACAGTGACTGCTTCCGTTATGGGCTGCTCTTTATTTCTGTTCATGTCTTCCTCTTAGCAATTAAATGTTTTGGTTTTAAGGCTCAGAGCCTAGCTTCACAGAGCAGAGATGAAATTTCAGCCTAGATTAAGAAGGCTTTTGCTGTGAGGTGCTGTCAAGTACTGCAACAGTGCAAATGGACACTTACAGCTTATTAAACAGGGAGCAACTCCACTGATGCCCACAATCCCACCTGGCATTTTATGTGGCTCAGATTGAAGTTCAGGGGATAAAGGTGTGATCATAATGAAAGCAGTGGGGGAGGGAAGTGGTGGTGATGGAATGTGTGTACTGGTAGTAGTTTTATGAAGAAAACAAAATGAAAAGGGGGGAGAAGGAAGAAAAGAAAAATTAGTGTATAGGGGGAGATGTACGTATTTATGAACCAAAGCCTTCTTTCCATAAAGTGAGGGGGGAAAGGGTCTTTTAGCCAAAGGAGGTCATTCCATGCAACCCTCTAAAGGAAAGAGGATTTTTGAACAATGAAAGAAGGGGGGAGTCTGTTTCTTACACTTTAATGATTTTTTTGCTTCTCATAGATAGGAACTGGAACTCCACACTATTAGCCACAAATGGCATTTTGAAATGACTTTTTTTTTTTTGGGCAAACCCAAAAGACATTGCTAAGATTTACATTTTCAAATATATGCTGACCTTTTTTTCCTCTTTCTTTTAGTTCATTTGTCATCAGTATGTAATTGAATCAATATATTTCCTGATCAACCCAAAGATTGAATAAGGTCATGGGAAGCCATGTGTGGACATTAAAAATCATTATTTTACTCAAAATGAGCAGAGATGGCATAGACCATTCAGAGTTCCAAATGAAATTCTATTAGATTCTATTACACTTTTACAATTATAGAGACGTTCCAATATTACAAGGGGAAATGAAGTCATAATAAAAAAGCCCAGAGGTGTATTACAAAGAAATGGGCATACTATTTTTCTAGTTAAAAACTTGATGAAAGGAGCTCTGCTACTTTTCAGTTGCTGAGATGTGACCTTGTTCTTAAAAAAAAAAAAAAACCAAGAGCCAGTTTTCTTCTAACCATTTACATTTCTTGTTTCACAGCATGTTTCTAAGGAGGACAGGATGTTTAATCTGATTTCAATTGTAAAAATATTTATAGAAAGATGCAATGAAATAGGTCTAATATATTTAAACACAAGTCATTTTAGTGGCTGATACTGGAAAAGTATTTTTGGAGAGCTGCTTGCCTGTTTATGGAACTGGAAAGACAGGAACTTTTGGCGTGTAATAGACATGAATCTGATCATTTTATATGCTTTCCCTAACTCTTCCTCTTTCCTTCATCTCCCCACCCTCACTGAAGTGTTTGGTCAATCTGCTAATCTTGGATTTGAGGCAAACTTCTAGAATTTTTTGGGATGCCCAGAATTGGTTTCTGACAGAGAACCATTCCCATATCTTGGGAACGCAGAAGTGCACTGACCTGCAGCTGAGGATAAGGTTACTGCAGGGTTTTAAAGGCACAGTCAGACTGTCTCATCTTGGCATTCCATGAAGAAGAGTGGAAGAAAACAGCTTGTGGAGTTTGAACTCCATTCCAGGTCTGCAGGAATGGGGGAGGGTTTGTGTGTCATCTTTTTTTTAAGATTCAAGCAGGCTGTTCTGTACTTAAATTGGGTACGTCCAGAGAAGGGCAACAAGGCTGGTGAAGGGCTTGGAACACAAGCCCTGTGAGGAAAGACTGAGGGAGGTGGGGTTGTTTAGCCTGGAGAAAAGGAGACACAGGGGTGACCTTATCACTCTCTACAACTCCCTGGAAGGTGGCTGTAGGCAGGTGGGGTTGGTCTCTTTCTCCAGGCAGCAACTGGCAGAACCAGAGGACACAGTCTCAAGCTGCACCAAGGGAAATACAGGTTGGATATTAGGAAAAAGTTTTTTACAGAAAGGGTGATAAAGTATTGGAGTGGTTTGCCTGGGGAGGTGGTGGAGTCACCATCTCTGGATGTGTTTAAAAAAAGAGTGGATGTGGCACTCAGTGCCATGGTTTAGTTGAGGTGTTAGGGCATGGCTTGGACTTGATCTTGAAGGTCTCTTCCAACCGTGTGATTCTGTGTGTAAGTATTGTGGCCTAGGTGATAAAGAGTTTCTCTACCACTGCATCCAAAGAAATAGGGCAAAGTATTGAGACTGTTCAGAGACAAGTTAATTGGAAAATGAAGCAATGAGATGTTGCCCTGGCTACACAAGGAATAGAGGAAAATGGTGCGGCGTATTCCCATCACCTAATTACATATCAAAAGTTACTGAGGAAATAAAAAACTGAGGGATGGAGATGCAGAAATAGCATAGATCATGCATAAAGGTGGAGTCCTACTCCTTCTGTAAGGTTTCTGGAGCTCTGCTGAGAAAACCCGTGTTGTGCTGGAAAATGCTCTTTGGTGCATATGTCGATGTGTTTACATACAGGATTCTAGACTGACACAGGCTGCAGAAGTATCTCAGTTTCCATGGGGGTATGAGGAAGGAAACAGGGTCTTCCACACAACTTTTCTAGTCTGTGAGTCAGATGGCAACTTTGAAGGCATCTACTAAACCCTAGAATAATGTCTATTACCCACCACAATAAATTATAGTCACTTTCAGAAAGAAACGCTTCAGAGATCATCAAGTGGAGCATGTGAAGGGGTCAGACAAGAAGCATAATCTCTTCTTTCCAAGGTTTGGGACAGTAGCAGAGCTGCTCTGGAAGAATTCCTAGTAATAAGGTCACCACTTGTTTCCTTTTTGCATGGTTAAAGGTAGAAACTGTGTTACAAGACAGAAAGAGGTTCTTGAAGAGCCCCCTGGTAATGCCAATGAGGGTTGGAGCATTAATTTTCTGGAGGGTTTCCAATGTTACCTTTGACAATATTCCCTCAGTACCTGAGCTTGTTTCTGCAAGTTATGAAGTCATCTAGGGTCCCTCCAGGTACTTTTCAGACAATTTACACAGACAAGTCAAAAAATGGTGGCTATATTTCCAAAGGTGAGTGAGCTGTGCTGCTGGAGGAGTGCTTTCTGAGCACATCTATGATTCAGCCTTTATTTTAAATCGTTGCATAAATGGAATGAACTTGTAATTTCAGGACATAGATGGCAGGTTTACTCTTGGCTCTCTTGGAAGCTGCCAAGCATTCTGTTTAAATGTGCAAGGAAGGATAAGCTCTCTAATATGTTCCACTGGTGCCATGAAGGCTTTTTTCCAGACGCTTACAGATGCTTTAGAGTAAATATCATGGAATCATAGAATGGTTTGGTCTGGAAGGGACCTTGGAGGACATCTCATTCCAACCCCACTCCCATGGGCAGGGACAGCTTCCACTAGAGCAGGCTGCTCAGAGCCCCATCCAACCTGGCCTTGAACACTGCCAGGGATGAGGCATCCATGAATTCTCAAGGCAACTTGTTTCAATGCCTCACCACCCCCACAGTAAAGAATTTCTTATGGATATCTAACCTAAACCTGCTCTCTCATTCTGAAGCCATTCCCCTTGTCCTGTCACTATATGTTCCTGAAAGAATTCCCTCTCCAGCTTTCTAGTAAGCTCCCTTCAGGTACTGGAAGGCCAGAGTTAGGTCACCTTGAAACCTTTTCTTTTCCAGGCTGGACAAACCCAGTTCTCTCAGCCTTTCCTCACAGGAGAGGTGCTCCAGTAGCTGGTGTCTTGGTTCTGGATAACAATCCTGCATCTGCTATTTTGACCTCTTAAGATGCAAATCNACCCCCACAGTAAAGAATTTCTTATGGATATCTAACCTAAACCTGCTCTCTCATTCTGAAGCCATTCCCCTTGTCCTGTCACTATATGTTCCTGAAAGAATTCCCTCTCCAGCTTTCTAGTAAGCTCCCTTCAGGTACTGGAAGGCCAGAGTTAGGTCACCTTGAAACCTTTTCTTTTCCAGGCTGGACAAACCCAGTTCTCTCAGCCTTTCCTCACAGGAGAGGTGCTCCAGTAGCTGGTGTCTTGGTTCTGGATAACAATCCTGCATCTGCTATTTTGACCTCTTAAGATGCAAATCTGCAAATTTTTTTCTTTTTTTTTTTTTTATTTTTAAA